>CM069932.1:25598398-25975141 GCA_036172225.1 Cryptocoryne crispatula var. balansae
ATAGGATATTCTATGTTCGGTCTTGTACTCATCATTGCATACATTAGGTTTCCAATTGCCTCAGCATACGGTACCTTGAGCGGACCTTGTCCCTCTTCTAGACATTGCTCTTTTCCTAACAGTTTTCCATACACTAACGGTGTAGGTGCCAGATTGTAATTATGCATTCCAAATTTCTTGAGTACAGACCTTAAGTATTTGTCTTAGTTTATACTCAACAATCTAGACTTCATGTCCCTTTGTATCTGGACACCAAGGACATAATGATAGAAATGTATGTCCTACAAACTAATCATATATGATATAATTCGATATTTCTAAATATATCTTATTCAATTAATTAGGCAAATCTTCATTATAAGTTCTTATTATATGCGAATATCATAATGAAGTCCTTCATCAAATACAATGATGATTAAATCATGACGAGATCATGATAATGAGATTAATTATCTAGAGGTATTTGATCTAAATGTTCCTAGTCATAGGATACTTGAGATGGGACATCAAGGATCCAGATAGACTAGCGTATGTGATATCTTCTCAAGTGATGAGGATGACCGATCTCATTGGTTATTAGAGTGGAGACACTGAGATACACATATAGGTGCTCATTAGTTGAATGAGTTCACTGAACTGACCGAATTAGAAACCGTGAATGGTATCTTACTGAACTGTCAATCAGGGTTTTCTATCATCATGCTTGCATGGTTGGACCTTTGACTTGAGTCCCAAAGATGCCTTGTTGGGTAGAACTTGTGCTTTGACCATTGCCTTATGGATCACAATTTAGATGGTCCTATATAGCGATGGATCGGGTACAAGGAAAATTCGATGGAGGCAATTGAGCGGACAACAAGGGATCATCCACTCTCGGTAAGTGAGAGTGAATGTCCTATGGGATAGTACTTTAAATCCCTGGCCAGGGTAGATAGAATAATTGGAAAATGAGTTTTTCAATTGATCCAATTCCGAGTACATGATCCTATAGAGTCGGTACACTAAGGAGTTGACAGTCGATGTCGTTCTCCTTTCCGACCGGGACATTGGATGGATGAGGGTTTATATCCATGTGGTAACTGATGATGGAAAGGCTCAATGGAGATGAGATTATCCCCATAGCCATTTGGTATCATGGGATGTGGCTTGTACCCTTCATGATCGGTAGGCCGATTAATCTGTTATCGGATAACAGATTTAATTAAATTAAATATAATTATTCTATTTTATTTAGGCCTCAACCAAATAGGCTATTGGGCCTAGTGGGTCACACACAAAAGAACTTATCCACAAGTACAGGGGCAAGGGCGTAATTTATGGAGATTTTGGGTTTTTATGAAAAATTCCATAATTCTCTATAAATACTAATGGTTTCAGCCAAACCCAATCAAGCCAAGGGTGAAAACCACGTCCCTAGCCTCCTCCCTACCTCCTCCTCTCTCTAGAAGGTGTCCATGGTCGATGGAGCTCCGTTCGGGAAGAGTTCTCGAGACCGGTGCGAAGGGAGAACCTGTTGTGGATGAAGTTCGTGTGGATACTGCTGGAGACCGGACGCTTGAACGGTTTGTAGAGCTTAAGAAGCTCATCTCCTTCCTCTCCATGGGATTATATGAATCCCTATCAGGTATATTCGAACCCGATTTGATCGATTTTCGGTTTTCGTCGTTCGGTTCTAATTGAGACGGATTCTAAAAGAACCCATAGGAATCATCGCTTCCGCTGCACCAAACTTTTATGGATGATTCCTTACAATAACTGATGATGGAAAGGTTCAATGGAGATGAGATAATCCCTATAGCCATTTGGGATCATAGGATGTGGCTTGTACCCTTCATGATCGGTAGGCCGATTAATTTGTTATCGGATAACAATTTAATTAAATTAAATAGAATTGTTCTATTTTATTTAGGTCTCAACCAAATACGCTATTGGGCCTAGTGGGTCACACACAAAAGGACTTATCCACAAGTACAGGGGGAAGGGCATAATTTATAGAGATTTTAGGTTTTTATGAAAAATTCTAAAATTCTCTATAAATATTAATGGTTTCAGCCAAAGCCTATCAAGCCAATGGTGTTAACCACATCCTCATCCTCCTCCCTACCTTCTCTCTCTAGAAGGTGTCCATGGTCAATGGAGCTTCATTCGAGAACAGTTCTCGAGGCCAACGCGAAGGGAGAACCTGTTGTTGATAAAGTTTGTGTGGATACTACTGGAAACCGAACACTTGAACAATTTGCAGAGCTTCAGAAGCTCATCTCCTTCCTCTTTATGAGATTATATGAATCCATATCAGGTATATTCAAACCTGATTTGATTGGTTTTTGGTTTTCATCATTCAGTTCCGATTGAGACAGATTCTAAACGAACACATAGGAATCGTCGCTTCCGCTGCACCAAATTTTTATGGACAATCCCTTACACATAGGATGCCTCTCCCATATCCTTCATCTCAAATTTCTCACTGAGCTCAATTATTACCTTATTCAACATTCTGATGTCATTACTAATGAGCAATATATCATCCACATATAAGGATAATATAATCACCATGCTCCCACTCTTCATGACAAACACACAGCTATCCAACAAATTTGGAATAAAGTTAAGTTGAATAACAACATCATGAAATTTGAGATACCATTGTCTAGATGACTATTTCAAACTATAAATTGACTTTTTTAATTTACACACCTTTTCCTCTTGGCTTTCCTCCTGAAATCCTTCAGGCTGTAGCATATAAATATCCTCCCTTAACTCTCTGTTAAGGAATGCAGTCTTGACATCCATCTGGTGTAATTCTAGGTCAAGATATGCTACAATAGCCAAAATAATTCTTATTGATGAAAATTTTGCAACTGGTGAGTAAGTTTCTTGATAATCTATACCTACATTTTGATTATAACCTTTGGCAACTAATCGGGCCTTAAATTGTTCTATAGACCCATCAACTCGAAGCTTTTTCTTAAATACCCATTTACACCTAATAACCTTCCTATTCCTAGGCAAATCACACAGTTCCCGCACTCCATTAATTTCCATGGAGTTCATTTCTTCTTTCATAGCATCTAGCCATAATTCTGATTCACACGATTTCATGGCAACAATATAGTTTACCGGATCTGTGTGATTTTCTTCATCTATGTCTACTGTCAGACATGAAGGCTCACTTGAGTATAAATAAAAATCATCCATCCACATAGGTGGAGTTCTATTTCTTTTGTTGCCAATTGTAGGTACATCAGGTTATGTTTCTATCATAGGATCATTTTGTTCCTCAACTATTTCTTATTGAGTTGTTTCTACTATCCTTGGTTCTTCCTCAATTATTAGATCATTTTTAAAGTTATCATTGTAATAGTTATCATCTATCACAGTTAGAGGTTCCTTCTCATTTTCATGAGATTCCTCTTCCCCTAAACTTTCTAGGAATGTAGCATCTCTATATTCAATGATCCCTTTTATTTATGAAAGAACCTATAGCCATTCGATTTTTTATAGTATCCTATGAATTTACACTTCAAAGTTTTTGATTCCAACTTATCTCTAAGTTGTTCTGGAATGAGAACATGGGCTATGGAACCCCATTTCCTGAGATGACTCAGATTTGGTTTTCTCCCATTCCACAATTCATACGGTGTGCATTCAATAGACTTGGTGGGAATTCTATTCAAAATATAACTTGCCGTGAGCAATACTTCTCCCCAAAATTTCTTGGGAAGACTAAAATGGGATAGCATACATCTAACCGCATTCATCAGAGTTCTAATTTTCCTTTCTACCACACCATTCTGTTGTGGCGTATACGACATTGTTACATGCCGTTTTATTATATGCTCTTGGCAATATAATTCAAACTCTTTCGAGTTACATTCTCCACCTCTATCTATTCTTAACACCTTAATATCTCTACCCAATTGCCTTTCTACTTCTGCTCTATATCTTTTAAAACAGTTAAATGCCTCAGACTTAGCAGAAATAAAATATACATAGGCATACCTTGAGTAGTCATCTATGAAACTTATAAAATATTCTTTGTTATTGTATGTTTTCATGCTTAATGGGCCACAAATATTTGAGTGGACCAATTCTAACAATTCTTGTGATTTATGTCCTACCAAGAATGGTTTCTTAGTCATCTTTCCGACCAAGCAATGTTCACAAGGTGATAACTCAACCTTAGTCAAATCCAGTAGCAAATTCATCATTATTACTTTTTCTATTTTAGATTTTTCGGGATGACCCAATCTAAAATGCCATAGATCACATTCAGACAAGACACACAAAGAATAATTAGAAGTTTCAATTTCATTTATTTCAGTTTCAACTACAATGATACAAAATAAATCATGCTTAGGAACAAATTCTCCCATAGCAAGCACCTTCTTGTCTTTTCCTATAGATACCTTCTAATTATAGAATCTGACTTCGAGGCCCTTCTTCATCAATGCTAGAACAGAAATGAGGTTCCGCCATATTTTTAGTGCATAAAACACATCCTTGAGGACTATGATGTTATCCACAAGATCCAACCATAGTTGTCAAGGCGCCCGCCTAGGCGGCAAGGCGCTTTTCCAGCAACGCCTTGCCAGGGAGCCTTGCCTGGGGCCAAAAAGGCGCCCAAGGTGTCCAAGGCGCCCACCTAGGCACCCAGGCAAGGCACCCTGAGTATTTTTACATGATTAAAAAATAATTTTGAGGATTTTTACCCTCTTGATATCCCTCACAAGGGACACCTATTTAAATACCCACACCTATTTAAATACCCAAACTTTCATAATTACATATCTAAGATCACTTATATTATTACATTTTTTTGGGTTCGGGGGGCTTTGCCCCCCTGACAACCCCCCACAAGGGGCGCTGCCCCCTTGACTCCCGCGACTTGACCGCGTAAGTCGATCCGTGACTACTCTACGCCCCCCCCCATTTAATAATATTATAAAAATATTTCACTATTACATACTATCGCACATATATATACATTTTATAATCATAAATGTGTTATATACTTAAATTTTATAAAAATCTATTTAACTCCTTTCTCTTTCACATACACATCATATTTACTTATATATATAGTTAAAACACTCATATTCAATTATAACATAAAAATATAATTATATTTATGCATATTTTTATGTATTACAACCTCCGACCCATCCTTCCTTGAATACCACCTTGACCACCTAGGCGACGCCTATGCGGCCGCCTTGTCACCTAAGCAGAATCGGTACCCTTCAACGCCTTGGGCGCCTTGTCGCCTTGACAACTATGGATCCAGCCTATAAGTTCCAACACCCTTCACATCGAGATAGGTGTTGTTCCCCATATATATCCTCTGCTCACCAATATTAAGCTTCTAGAAGGAGACAAGTTCATTCTTGGTCTTTGCAATATGCCTTGTTGCTCCTGAATCCATCCACTACTCATTTGAATCTATCATAGCAGCGTTGCATTCAGTTACTCTAATAAATTCCTTCTTTTTGGCTCCTTTATTGCCTGGGTGCCTATTTACACCTTTGTTCTCTTGCTTGTTAGGACAATTGACCTTAAAGTGATCAAATTTCCCGCATGTATAGCAAGCACCTTTAGGAACCTTCTTACCTTTGTTTTGGAATTTATTCTTGAACTATGGCTTTTGTGGCTTATGGAATCGATCTTGAGTAATAGGCCTTCGGTTTATTGCATTAGCCTCTTCTAAGTTTGCCTCTAGTCCTTTTCTTCTAGCCAAAATGTCATATTCTATTGCTAACCTGGAAGGCAAGTCAGTGACAGATAAAACCGAACCACTCATTCTTAAAGTTGTGACTGCTATGTCAAGTGAAGCCGGCAAACTATTTAGAATAGTTGCCAGTTGCAACTTTTCTAGAATTTTAGTTTATGCAGTTTCCAAGTCCTTAGCCATGACAATCATTTTATTTACATGCTCAACTGTGCTATCACTTTCCTGCATCTTACATGTGTTGTATCGATGCAAAAGGAGTTGAGTATTTTCCTCAATCTTGGTGTCATACTTCTCCTTGATAGCTTTCCAGAGTTCATTTGATGTTTCATATGCTTCAAAGCATTTTATTAAATTATCTTCCATGAACATGAGCATGAATGTCTTGGCCTTCTTATCATCTATAATCCACTGATCCCTTCTTTTCTTTTCCATTGGGGTGGAATTTTCATCAAGTTCTGGGACATCAACATTTAAGACATTTTCTATCTTATCATGAATAAGTCCATATCTTATTTTTCGGTGTCACATATCATAGTTTGTTCTGTTCAGTTTGTCCAACTTTGCCAATTCAGTAGCAACTAACTTGCTAGCCATTAGGACTAAAAAATTTCTAAAATATATATAACAAATTTTCATGATTTTCCATGCTAACAAGATGATAATAAAAATTAATTTGCTTTTCATACTGATTAAGTTTAACATGCCGGATATATCAAATTTGAAATGAACAATGAACATTTAAGTAGGTAACAATGTTTAAACTATATCAAGAAATTAATGTTTTTTATATTATGAAAAAATTCATCTAACAGATATGGAATATGATGCAAATTACTATGTAATATATTTCAAATATATTGTCAACGATAAACAATTTACTACCAATCCAACAAGTTTATTTTAAACTAAATAGCATGAAATAAGATTAACAAGATGAATCTAATACTATGAGACTTTGAAGATCACTTAAAAATAAGGTTATAACTTGAAGTAACTCACACGATGCCATTTTTTTTAATCTAAGATGTGATGTAGGTTAAAATATGATTTAAGATTTTTTTTCTACGGTGAAAAAGATCATGAAAAACTAACACAATATTTAATGTCCTTTATAAATATGTAATACATTGGATGCGTAACTGTAGAACTGGTGAGTTGGCACTTACCTCTTTTTAAAAAAAGATAAAGGAAATCAAATTTAAACCCTTGGCGAAGAAGCTTCTGGGTCTCGTGAAGCACCCGTGAGTGTGATCGATAATGGCAGCAAACAGTGTGTCTTCACAAGCCAGATCACAACGGTAGGAGAGCGGATCACCTCAGTCCCTAGGTGGAGGGAGCTCCCACAGTCCTCAATGGCATGAGGACATCTGGTGTCGCGAAAAACGAAGCGTCAATGCGCTTTAAAGAGGACATAAAGTAGATGTGACGTTGCTTGGTAGTGAGTTAATAGAGGGTCGGTAGTGGGTCTTTGGAGTCTCGGTAGTTCGATAGTGGGTCTTTGTAGTCTCAATATCTCGGTAGCGAGTTGATAGGTGGTCAGTAGCAACTGTAACGGGTCTCGGTAGCAAGTTAAAAGAGGGTCGGTAGTGGGTCTTTGGAGCCTCGGTAGTGGGTCTTTGGAGCCTCGGTAGTTCGATAGTGAGTCATGTGATAGAAATGTATGCCCTACAAGCTAATCATATATGATATGATTCAACATTTCTAGGAATATCTCATTCAATTAAATAGGCAAAACTTCGTTACTAGCTTTTATTAGAAGCGTATATCGTAATGAAGTCCTTGATCACATGCAATGATGATTGAATCATGATGAGATCATGATAATGAGATTGATCATCTAGAGGTATGTGATCTAAATGTTCCTAGTCATAGGATCCTTGAGACGGGACATCAAGAATCCAGATAGACTAGTGTGTGTGATGTCTTCTCATGTGATGAGAATGACCGATCTCATTGGTCATCAGTGTGGGGATATTGAGATACACACATAGGTGCTTATTAGTGGAATGAGTTCACTGAACTGACCAATTTAGGAAAACCTGATCAGTATCTTACCGAACTGTCTATCAGGTTATTCTTACATCTCAATAGCACGGTTGGATTTTTGACCTGAGTCACCAAAGATGTCTTATCAGATGTATCTTGTACTTTGATTATTTACTTATGGATCATCAACTTGATGGTCCAGTATAGTTGATGTATTGGGTGCAACAGAAACCCGGTGAAGATAATTGAGTGGACAACAAGGGATCGTTCACTCTCGGTAGGGGAGAGAGAATGTCCTATGGGATAGTACTCTAAATCCTTTGCCAAGATACTTAGGATAATTGGAAAAGGAGTTTTCCAATTGATCCAAATCTGAGTACAGGATCCCATAGAGTTGGAATATTTAAGGGTTGACAGTCAGTGCTGAACCCCTGACCGACCGGGACATTGTATGAACGGGGATTTAAATCCATGTGGTAATTGATGATGGAAAGGCTCAATGGATGTTATTTAACCCCCCAAAGTCATTTGGGATCATAGGATGTGGCTTGTACCCTTTATGATCAGAAAATTGTAAAAACTGTTATCGGATAACGATTTTGATTTAATTTAAAGGAATTGTTCTTTTAAATTAATTAAAGGCTTCAACAAAATTGACTATTGGGCCTAGTGGGTCACACACAATAGATCTGGTCAATAAGATGAGGGCATGGATGCAATTTTATAGAAGTTTTGAGTTTTTGTGAAAAAATCCATCTTCTATATATAAATGGCTTATGAAGCCAAACCCTAACAAGCCATACGGCTGGAGCACGTCCCAAGCATCCTCTCTTCTTCCTCTCTCCTCTAGAATGTGATCTCTCATGGTCAAGCTTGGATCTGGAAGGTTTCTGGAGGCCCGAAGGAAGGGAGAACTCGTCTATTGAAGCAGATCATGTGGATACCACTAGAGACCAGACACTTGAACAGTTTTCAGCAAGGAGGAATGTTCTCTCTTCATTCATGGTGAAGGATTTTAGAAATCTCATGAGGTAATCTCGTTCTACTTCATATTCGGTTCTCGATTTTACTCGTTTGGCATCGATCAAGGCAAAGATCATGGTTTCAAGGAATCAAATATTTTTCCGCTGTCATGTATTGATTCCTTACATCTTGGAGCCTCGATAACTCGGTAGCGAGTTGATAGGCGTTCGGTAGCAACTGTAACGGGTCTCGGTAGCAAGTTAAACTAGGCTCGGTAGTGGGTGGTTAGTAGAGGGTCGGTAGTGGGTTTTTGAAGTCTCGATAGCTCGGTAGTGAGTTGATAGGGGGTCAGTAGTGGGTCCTCAAGACTTGGTAGCAGGTTAATAGAGCCTAGGTAACAAGTCTCGGTAGTAAGTCCTTAAAGTCTCAGTAGCGGGTTAAACTAGGCTCGGTAGCGAGTTCTGGGGAAGTTGAAAGGACATCATGTCATTTTTAAAGCACACTGACGCTTCGTTTTCCGCGACACTAGGTGTCCTCACGCTATTGAGGACTGCGGGAGCTCCCTCCACCCGGGAGCTGAGGTGATCTGCTCTCCAATTGGCAGCGAAGGAGAAACCGATTGACTCGACGTTGGCTAGTAGCACGAAACAACGTGGAGACTGAAGCAACAATGGAAACACCCTTCCAAGCAACGACAGTGATAGATGAAGTAGGAAGACGATGGTAAGTAAACAGCACAACGACGGTAGCCCCTTTCCCTTTCTAAAGGAAGGTTGGGAGAGCAACAGCAGAATAACCTCCACCAGCGAGGGAAAAAGGTGCTCAGAGGAATAATGGTGGATGCAGAAACAGCAGCGGCGGCCCTTCTTGCAACAGATGATGTCGGTCGCCGCTGGTTCATCGGGTGGTCCTAGCAACGATGGCGGCGTTCTTCCTGGAGGTCAGCGGCCAGAACCAGCAGCGCAGGCTCGAGGTGGTGCCGGCTGGTACGGACAATGGGAGGCATGAGTGGAAGGTGGGAAGGCGATCGCTATTGCCGGCGGTTGTGCGCTACGACGGGGTGGGCGATCAATGAAACCGTGGCTTTGATACCAATGAAGGGAGGAAACGTGATGAGATCGATTTGGGATTCCGACGATGGGGTTGTTGTTTGTGTCCATCCCATAAAGATTAGCCACTTATTTATAGGGCTTATGACCCCATTCCCTCCGTCTCAAACTAATACCGCCCATTAATTTCATTTCCTCCTAATCATCAAGGAGAATATTATGTATCATCAATACTGATTTCAAATAAAGGAATGCTTACTATTGGGCTTAGTTTTTATTTGTTGACCATTTCTAAAAACGTTGTATAACATTCTTACAATTTCTTCGTTTTTTTTTTTTGATTTGCTTTCCTTGTAAACGACAGGACAATGTTCTTTTGAAAAAAAGATGAATGTCTTGGAGGCTGTTCCGACGCATTTATCCTATACCAAATTTTAACTCATTGAATGTTACAAATATTAATATTTTAAATAAACAATATAAGTTCTAAAATATAATGTTCATGATAATTGATAATATTTATTAATTTATATATACAAAGTTACCAGCTTACATGTTACAAACATGTTTTTTATTATTAGATGATTTTTAATTAACAATTATAATCTTATTTTTAACTTAATTACTATGACACGCAACATCAATGCCCCCTTCTGTCACGACCCGGAATTTAATTAAACAAACCACAAATATGCAGCGGAAATACACAACGTCGTGACAGTGGGATGAAACCCAACACTTGAATTCCATAACCCAAATTTAAACAATTAATTCCATAAGATCCATCAAAATATGAGAATGAAACCATACTTCTATGTCTAACCACACTCTTGTTCAAAATCAACCAAGACTGTCTACCTAAGTAGAGAGTACCAAGAATCTCCAACTGCAAATGACTCTGAATTCCTTTGGTTCCACCTGAACTTCATCTTCAAGCTCCTAAATCTTCAGAACCTGTTGAAAAATTTATCCCACAACGGGGTGAGTCCGGGGACTCCGTAGGATTTACACCCTTCACCCATCAATCGGGTACTAATATATAAACATGCAATGATAGATAACATATCTAAATTGAGATGTAATTCAAAAGTATAGAATGTCTTCTATATTAATCTCACAACCCATATCTGAACATAATTATCTTCAAAGAAAAGATTATGCCAAAGCCAATTAATTCTAGACCAATGCACACAAGACCATACAAGCTAGACAAATATCATCTAAATAACCTCAAGACTTAACTTAACATGACCAAAACAAAATGAGACAAATCTGAATTTTCCAACATGACACAACTTAACATCTATACATGACACATAAGTAACCAAATTTCGTATTCTTTCCAATCACATAGCCAAAGAGCAAGAAATTGGTCGTCTTGCTTCACATGTACAAATGCATTCACCAGCTCTAATATATATAGAAGTAACATATACTAAGCTAGCCCAAAGTGCACCTAGGCAGTGGTGACACTAAGGGAAAAACCGCGGTAATCCGGGATCTGTGGGAGGGCCGGATTCAACTAAGTTACCCGCTGCCCACGGGCAATTGACTAGAATAGGCTGGTGAGGCCTTCATAGCATGTCATATCAGGAGTTCATAACATAATTTCAAATCAAGACATACTTGACCATACCATGCATACATGACATAAACATCTAATTTCATAACCATTCATGCAAGACATAACAAACTAGACAAGACATATGATAACCCGACTTAATTGAACTTGCTCTTAATGACAACTCATACTAATCATGACCAAATTGACATTGACTAACTATACATAACATAGCCCATGATCTGAAATCAAATTAAACATGTTTTACCATAAACTAGACAAGACTTGTACTAACCGACTTGGTTGACATATTCTAAATCAAGCCTGTACCAAACTTAACCATATGAACATAACCACACCATGCATGACACAATACATAATTTGAAACTAAACTAACCAAAATTTACGTGACTTACATACATGAAATGACAAACCGAACTAGTCATATACTTAAAACTTTTACAAGACATTTAACCTAAGTCATGCTTGGCATAAATTAAACAATTCAAATTCTGAGGTAATCAACCACAATCTGACCTAAACAGGTTCTGAAATATGTGATTTGATGATCCATGATTTCCCAAATTTACACATAATTATCTTTCAATTCTAGGTCCAAACTAGCATATAATCACATACATAACTAACATAAGGTCAAATCTTATAAAACATATCTCTACCCATCCAGAATCAAGCTAAACATGTTCCATAATTTTCAAAATAATAATTTCAAGATTCTAATTTCAAGGACTTTTGAGAAAAATTACTAATCTTAAGTTCAAAGGCCAAACTAGTCAAATCAAGGTCCATAAGTTAAATCATGCATATTTTCTAATAAAAATGGGATCAAATAAATAGACGAGCTTGAGAAACCTACCTGGAAGCTCCTGTGAATTTTTCGGATTTTTCAGAATTTCCTGCTATTTTTCTGGCCTCAAATCTAATTTCCGGATTTATTAATTTCCGAAAATCAGAAAATCCTGAACCGGCGTCGAACCGGGCGGTTCGACCGGCTGGACCGGGCGGCTGGACCGGGTGGAGCTGGGCCGAGCGGAGCTGGACCGGGCGGCTCACGGCGGCGGTTCGCGGGCGGCGCCGGCGCCGGCGGCTCGCGGCGCAGCAAAGGCGCGGTCGCGGCGGCGGCCGAGGGTGACAGATGGCCAAGGCGTCCGGGCGGTGGCAGCGGTGTCCGGGCGGCGGTGCATGGGGAGGCAACAGGATCAACAAGGGGGGGGGGGACGAAGCTGGCGGGTGATGGCAGATGCGCGGCGGAGATGGCGGGGCGTTGCTGGCGCACCGCAGGCTCGCACGGACGCGCGAGGCGAGGCGGCCGGAGTCACCGGGCGGCGGACCTGGCGACGCGGGCGACGGCGCACGGCGGACGGCCATGGCTGCCGCGCGAACAGCAGGGCGAAGGGGTGATGCGGCGACGGTGGTGTTGCGGCGACGGTGGTGTTGCGGTGAGCGTTGGAGGGAGGCGGGCGGCTGCAGCGCGTGGGAGGCCGGCGGAGGGCGGCATCACACGGCAGCCGGCGGAGGTGCAAGTGGCTTCCGGTGCTGCACGCGCGCGAGAGAGAAGAGGAAGACGAAGGAGGAAGGTGGGGGTGCGAGGGGGTGTGGCGCTGGGTGCGCACGGCGGAGGCGGCGGGGGCAGCCCAGGCGCTGGGTGCACGGCGGCCCTGGCGCGGCGGCGGCGCCGACAGGAAGAGGGGGAGCGAGAGAGGTTCGACGGGGGGGGGGGGGGTCCGCGAGGAAGATATCCAGGAGGGGGGGGGGTTTTGCGTGACTGAGAGGGAGACGAGAGGAGAGTCCAAGCGGAGAGGGGAAGTCCGGTGAGCGCGGGGGCGGTGGGGGGGAAAGAGAGAGAGAGAGAGTCCGGGTGGAAGGGGGTTCCGCAGAGAAAAAAAAAATTTTTTTTAGCAGATATTACACCTTCAATGGTGAAATCATCTGGATGAAGAACTAAGAAACTTTTATAAAATACAAAACATTTATTATATAACAGTTCAATTCAGTTCAAGAAAAAAAAAGAATGGCTGACCTTTTGAAATGAACCGAATTGTTCAGTTTGGTACAGTTTATTGGTTTGAATGAACACACCTACCCTTTTCCCCCTCGAGCCGCCCACTGTTTCTCTCTAGTTCACTCTCTGCTAGGGTTTGCATCCATCGTGCAGCAGCCGATTTGATCCAAACTCGCCGGTGCTCCCCCCTTCAGGCGCTAGTCCTTAGTCCCCACTCGGCCTACCTCCCCACTCCGTAGTCCATCTAGGCCTTCCTCCCTCCCTTTAGCTGTCAGTCATCAATCCTCCCAGCCATGATGCCCTGCTTCCTCACTTTGACAAGTCCTCGTCCTCTAACCGTCAATTAGTAAATTATAATTTTATTTATTGGTATTTTATCATGATTTAATTTATGCAGTTGCACAAAGTTGTATCATATAGATGCATCAAGTTTAGGTTCAGGTTCCATTATCACATTAAGACTAATTTAAGTACATGTATTTTTCATATGAGAAAACAAAATTTGCATCTATATATTATAGATAACTTCAGAACTTTTCGTTGCAATAACCCTACCACTCTTACCGCTTAGACGGATGCTTATTGCTTAAGCGGTCAAAGGCCTCTCGGTCATCTAAGTTGTTTTCTCGCCTTGATAACCATGTACCAAACAAAAAAACTTTTGGATCAAAATCAAGCTGGTTGAAATGCATCGGATCAGAAGACAATCAAAATTAACAGTGTGCTACATACCTCGGGTGGGACAAAGACAAACTGCTCTTTCAGTGAAATGTCAAAAGTAAATGATATCGAACAAAGCTGAATAGAAGAAAATACAAATATTATACATGTGCAACCAACACTACAAGAAAATAGGTTACTAGGGAAGGCTGTAAGCCGTCTCAAAAAACCAAAAAGCCGTCGCAAACGCGTCGCAAATAACGCCGTCGCCAATAATATTAGCGACGGCTATTGTTAAGCCGTCCCTAGTACGTTTATTGGCGACGGCTCGTAAGCCGTCGCATAAGTTATTAGCAAAACGACCATTTATTGGAGACGGCTTAAACAGCCGTCGCCAATAACTTTACTGGCGACGGCTTAAGCCGTCGCAAACGATAAGGAGATTAGACGGCGGATGAAGTTATTTGGGACGGGTTAAGCCGTCTCAAATAATCTTATTGGCCACGGCTAACCAGCCGTCGCCAATAAATGTAGTTGCGACGGCCACGTAAGCCGTCGCAAATGGCAAGCAGAAACCCCACACCCCAGGTCCCGGAATTTTTTTCTCTGGTATTGCGACGGCTGTTTTTAATATTAGGGACGGCTTTAGCCGTCCCAAATAACTTTATTGGCGACGGCTATATAAAGCCGTCGCCAATAATAAATTTCTGAAAAAAAAATAATTTGATTGGCCGGATTGGATCAATTATACGATCCAATCCGGAAAATCAATCATTCTTGAAACTTTCATAAAGATCTAAAATCGGATCTACCAATCCAAAAATTGATTTATATTAATAATTTCGGTGCCGGATTGCTCGTTTCAAACTCGGAACGGACACCGAATTAGGATGAAACAACACACATTAACATACCAAAATTGAAATTCACCAAATTTAAATTCATATTCACATACCATACTCAAAATCACATTCATACACAAAATGTTTTGATACATATGAATAACATTCATAGAGAGTAAAAAATACATCTTAATCTATTCATCTTCTTCATCTTCATCTTCATCATCATCTTCACTCTCCTCGGCATCCTCGTAGTCCTCGTCGTCATCGCCATTTCTGTCCTCTCGTTTGTTGAGGCGGAGGATGCCCCGATGTGGATGGCACATCGTGAGTCGGGAACCTTTGACTCAAGCCTTCAATGATCGGATTGAGGCGATCGAAATTATCTTGGAATGATTTCGTTGGTTGTCCAATTGTTGTTTCAATGAAGTTATTTGTTTTTCATAACGTTCATTGATTTCTCCTTGCCTCGCCACCGATCTCTAAGCTCTCGAACTTCTTGAGTCGAGCTAGAAGCACCTCCGCTTGACTCACCATACCAAGTGTGGCGAGTTTCACCTCGCCCACCACATCGGATCCGTCCTGGTCGATCTCTACCAAACACGGATACGAAAGCTTCCTCCGCGGTGAGTGGAGGGCTGCGATACCCCGCATCCGAGGATTCGGATCGGGGGATTCATCAATCCTTGCATATTTTCCTATAAATAATATGAATAAAAATTAAAATCCTACCGTGATGAATTGTGGATTATAAAGAAAAATAGGTTATGATAATCAATAATTACCATCATCGACGACGGCGGCGACAGCGCCGGCCACGGCGGCGGCGACGGCTGAAGCGGCGGCGACCGGCGGCGGCGGGACCGTACGGTGAGCGTGCGCACGAGAGAGAGAGAGTGCGGCGGGAGTCGGGCCGGCGGGGGGAAGAAAGGAAGGTGTCGAGGGTTTTTTAAGCCAAACTTATTGGCGACGGCTTCAAAAGCCGTCGCCAATAACAGGATAAGTTACATTGGCGACGGCTTTCGCCGTCGCCAACAAAAATCGATCGTTCAACGGTCACCTTGGATTAGTGGCGACGGCTTAGGCCGTCGCCAATAATATTATTAGCGACGGCGTATGAAGCCGTCGCCACTTTTCCGAGGATAAAACCCGCACGGGGCGTTTTCTGGGTATTGCGACGGCTTAAGCCGTCACCACTAATATTATTAGCGACGGCATATTAAGCCGTCGCCAGTTTTCCGAGGAAAAAAACCCGCACGGGTCATTTTCTGGGTATTGCGACGGCTTCGACCGTCGCCAAAAACATTATTTGAGACGGCTATATTTAGCCGTCGCTATTTACCAATTATTAGCGACGGCGTTAGTTTTGCCGTCGCTTTTATCATTATTGGCGACGGCTTAAAAAAGCCGTCGCCAATAACCCGTCGCCAATGACCCAGTTTCCTGTAGTGCAAAAGGAGACATTCATAACTCTAAATTGGTAAAAACGTACCTTATGAAAAAATTCATCTTCTGCGTTGGTGTAAACAATAGAATCATCACTTTCACAACCCATGCTAATGAAATCAGAAGGCCTTTTCTTCTAATTCAAAGATGCATTGTGTCAGACACAACAACAAAACAATATGATATGACGTTTTGATAGACTCAATGGAACCCAAACAAGTATCCACCAACCGGTACCTTTTTCCCTGGTGTAACTTTCGTTCTCCCCTTCCTTGTGTCCGAAGCCTTGTTCTGAAAATCAAATTTTAGTAAATTATTCAACCAAACAGTTGCAGTCTTTTAATACACCAAGATATAAGACAATCAACACCTTATGGTCAAAAGCAATGAATTCTTATTGTGACCTAGTGAGTAACAGCAGAGCAGTAATCGGAAGAACCTACTGTGACATCATCACTACGTTAAAATTGTTCTTACCACAAAAATTCTTGCCAATAGTAAGTAAAACCCAAGTGAAAGGAGTCACGAAGCTCTTGTGTTGCCTGTATAAAAAAGAATCGTCAAAGAAGTAGACAAGTAGCAAATAGCAAAGATAGCTGTAGATTCTTATATAGCATTTTTGATATCAACAAAATATAATAAAAATAAATATAGAACAATAACAGACAAAATGTAAAACACTAACGAACCTCATCTTCAGTTGCCCAGGAGACTTCATCAAAGAGTGTCACGACCCGGAAAAGACAAATACGCAGCGGAATAAATCCGAAAATCCGGATAGTTTTAAGAGAACAAGATAAATCCACATCACCAATTCCGAACAATTTAAAATAATCTGTAATGTTCCAATTAAACTCAAAACTCCACGAAATATCACAAGTAACCACATCCAAACAACTAAATAGGACTCAACATTGATTATGCAAACTGCCACATAGTCAAACCAAATATAATAAACCACTAGCAACTGAAGGGAAAACTCAAACAACCTAAAAATAAATGGTGATCACTCGTCATCAAACTCCTCGTCTACTGGATCCTCGAGCGGCTCTGGATCCCCTCCAACGTCCTCCTCGTAATCCTCTCCAAAGTCCTACTCGGGAAGAGGCTCCTCAAAATCTGCTCAAAATATTAACAACAGGAAGGGGTGAGTCACCACAGACTAAGTAGGTCTTACACCCGGACTACCCTACTATACTAGTTATTCTCTATTGATTTTAATAGTAATAAACCTAAAAATTCAGATTATAAAATCTATGATTTAAACTAATTCTATATCTTCAATTAGACTAATTAAAGTGTCTTTCCACTACCCCATGTACTAACATGATTCTAAATACTTTTAATCTGACATAACCTGAACTTTAAGAAAACTAGGTATGCATGCATCACATAAACCTATCATAACAAAATGACCCATCTAAATCACTATCATACATGCCAAAATGCATAATAAACTATTTGTCTGAGTAGATTATATACTCCACTTGGACATTGTAGTTAATGTCACAAAACTAACACCAAATCTATCATATATAGAAGTAACATATAATAAGCTAAAAATCCCATAGTACCCTTAGGCAGGGGAGTACTTAGTATAAACTACGGTATCCGGGATCGACGGATTCTCCAAATTGTTCAAATTCATCTGCTGCCCACAGGTCACGAAATATAGTCTGGTGAAGTAGAATTTCATTACAATGCGGCCCACTGCATACTATATCTTTCAAGATGAAAGCACATACATAACTCAGACAACACTTAATCAAAGTAACCATGGACATGTGTATGATAATCTAAACATGGTTTACATAATTGAACAACCATAACTTTGTACCTTACATATGCATACCATACCAAAATTAAACTCAAACTATACCAACTAACTAACATCATGATACCCAAAACATGGAATCATGCAATCCTAACAAACTATCATGATGTATACATGCAATAATAACAACTATCTATCTACTACATGAATTAACAAAGCTGAAATTCAATAAAATTAACTATACTTAAACCCTTAGTTCGGCTATTTAATAAATCAAGTTATTGATTAAGATCATCGCAAGATTAATCATGATATGCTAACTATATTCTAACACAAAGTACGATATTTGACATTTTAACATGCTTTCTAATCTAATGTCTAACATATGGTAAATATGCATGATCATTCAATCTAAATAAGCATATCTGACAAATCAAGTTAACTACATCTAAGTAGACTAGTAAATCAAATAACCCACTAATATCTTTATTTTTCTAACCAGGGTTAACTAGTATGTTTTAATGGTTTAAATTAATCATATCGGAATGCTAAGAATAGCCAAGACGCCTATCTTAACGGCAACGACGAACGGCGCACGGAATTCTAAGGAGATTGATTGGATGACGAGTATGTCGCGATCGTGACAGCAACAAAAAACTGAACCGGATGGTCCCAATCAGATTGCTGGAAAGAGGAAGAATAACATAAGAGAGAGAATATAGATAATAGGAGAGAGAGAGATAGGGGAGAGAGAAATAGAGTACCGCAGGGGGGGTCAGTGGCCGCGGCTGCACAGGGTAGTGAAGCACGACACTCGCGCGCGCGAGGTGAAACGAAGGGGCGCCGCAGCTGACATCGGCGAGGGGGCGTGCAGGCCGGACGGCGACAAGGCGACGACGAAGGTGCAGACAAAGGGAGAAAGAGGGAGCGACAGAGAAGAAAAAAATGGTGTGGATGAGGCAAAACGGCAGATGTGAGAGAGATAGGAAGGGGCGGTTCCGCTAGGGCAATCGAAAGGAGAGAAAATGGAAGGAGGTGTAACAGAAAGAGAGAGTAATTAACCTAATAATCTCCTAATTAAATATAATTATTATTATTTTATATTAAAAATGCTCATAACGTTACAAAGAGGGCATCGTAAAGATGTGGCACAGGTTGATAAGGGAAGTTCACAAACCGTCTACAAACCAAGAGTCCAATGTCACGACCCTGAATTTAAAAAAAACATTACCACAAATACACAGCGGAAATACACAATGTCGTGACAGTGGGATGAAACCCAACACTTGGATTCCACAACCCAAACTTAAACAATTAATTTCCTAAGATCCATCAAAACAAGAGAATAGAATCATACTTCTAAGTCTATCCACACTCTTGTTCAAAAGCAACCAAGATCCTCTACCTAAGTAGAGAATACCAAGAATCTCCATGTGCAAATGACTCTGATTCCTTTGGTACCACCTGATCCTCTTCTTCAAGCTCTTAAATCTTCAAAACCTGCTAAAAAATTTAACCCACAACGGGGTGAGTCCGGGGACTCCGTAGGATTTACACCCTTCACCCATCAATCGGGTAAATAACATATAATCAAGCAATAGTATGTAACATATCTAAATTGAGATGTAATACAAAAGTATAGAATGTCTTCTATATTAGTCTCACAACCCATATCTGAACATAATTATCTTCAAAGAAAAGATTATGCCAAAGCCAATTAATTCTAGACCAATGCACACAAGACCATACAAGCTAGACAAATATCATCTAAATGACCTCAAGACTTAACTTAACATGACCAAATTAAAACAGACATATCTGATTTTTCTAACATGACATGGTTTAACATCCATACATGACACACAAGTAACATCTTTCATATCCTTTCCAGAACACATAGCCAAAGAGCAAGGAATTGGTCGTCTTGCTTCACATGTACAAAATGCATTCACCAGCTCTAATATATATAGCAGTAACATATAATAAGCTAGCCCAAAGTGCACCTAGGCAGTGGTGACACTAAGGGAAAACTGCGGTAATCCGGGATCTGTGGGAGGGCCGGATTCATCTAAGTTACCCACTGCCCACGGGGCAATTTACTAACATAGGCTGGTGAAGCCTTCATAGCACGTCATATCAAGAGTTCATAACATAATTTCAAATCATGACATACTTGATCATACCATGCATACATGACATAACCATCAATTTCATAGCCCTTCATGCAAGACATAACATCCACCACAAACTTGACAAGACATATGATAACCCGACATAATTGAACTTGTTCTGAATGACAACTCGTACTAATCATGACCAAATTGACATGACTAACTATGCATAGCATAGCCCATGATCTGAAACCAAATTAAACATATTTTGCCATAACTAGACAAGACTTGTACTAATCGACTTGATTGACATATTCTGAATCAAACATATACCATACCTAACCATATGAACATAATCATATCATGCATGACATATTACATAATCTGAAACCAAACTAACCAAAATTTACTTGATTTACATACATGAAATGACAAACCGAACTAGACATACTTAATTACATATACAAGACAATTAACTTAAATCAAGCTTGGCATAGTCAAAACAAGCTAACTTCTGATGTCAACACCCATAATCTGACCTAAACAGGTTCCAAAAAGTGAAATTTTATGACCTTTTATTTTTCCAAAACTCCACATAATTATATTTCAATTCTAGGCCCATTCTAGCACATAAACATATACATAAATAACATATGGTCAAGTCTCATGAAAAATAGTTCTACCCATCCAGAATCATGCCAAACATGTCCCATAATATTCAAAATATCATTTTCAAAGTTCTGGATTCAAGGATTTTTGAGAAAATTCACTAATCATGAATCAAAAGTCTAAACTAGTCAAATCAATGTCCATAAGTTAAATCGTGCATATTTTCTAATCAAAATGGGATAAAATACATAGATGAGCTTGAGAAACCTACCTGGAAGCTCTTGTGAATTTTTCGGATTTTTAAGAATTTTCCTGCTATTTTCTGGCCTCAAATCTAATTTTCGGATTTATTAATTCCGAAAATCAAAAAAATCCTGAACCGGCGTCGAACCGGGCGGTTCGACCGGCTGAACCGGGCGGCTGGACCGGGTGGAGCTGGGCCGAGCGGAGCTGGACCGGGCGGCTCACGGCGGCGGTTCGCGGGCGGTGTCGGCGACGGCGGTGGCGGCGCTCGCGACGGCGGAGGCGGCGCTCGCGACGGCGGAGGCGGGCCGGCGGTGCTCGACGGCGACGGCGATGGGCGGGGGAGGGGCTGGTCACGACGGCGACGATGAGAGGACGACGGCGGCCGGCGATGGCGGGGGGGAGAGGCGCTCCCGCGGCTGTTCCGGCCGGAACAGGGAGGTGACGGCGGCGGCTTCCGGCGACCGCGGCGTGCGGTCGCGGGACGCGGCCGCATGGGGCGAGGTGGCGGGACAAGGCGGCCGAGGCGATGCGGCTGGCTCATGGCTCGGGGGGAGGGGGAGACGCTGGTAGAGGGGGGCTCCCGGCGGCCGCAGCAGGCCGGAAGGCGACCGGGGGGTCGGTGGCCGCAGCCCGCGACCGCACCGGGCACGGAATGATGCATGGCGGCGGCCGCCGCGCCGGGCAGCGTGCGGGCGCGCAGCGGTGGCGGCGGACGGCGGAGCTGATGCCGCGGCAGGCGGCGGCGGCGGCGCGCGGGAGGGCGGCGCTAGGTGCGCACGGCGGAGGCAGCCCCAGGCGCTGGGTGCGCGCGGCCTAGGCGCGGCGGCGTCGACGATAGTAAGAGAGGGAGAGAGAGCTTCGACTGGGGGGGGTTCTTGGTTGGGAAATATGCACCAGGAGGGAGGGGGTTCCGTAGCCAAGAAGGAGAAGAGAGGAGAGATCCAGCCGGCGGGGGGAGGGGGTTGCGTAACCGGCGAGGGGGGGCGGTTATGGCGGGGATGGCGGCGATGAATCCGGGAGGGGGAGGGAAAGGGGGGGTTACAATTTTAAAAAAAATTGCCAGATATTACATCCAATGTTGTGTGCATCTTCTCCTTCCAACATAGGTCGCAACTTATTTCTCACAACATCCTCATCGCAGACTTTAATAAAGTACTTGTTCAATTCATCGATGCACTGATGACTTAGATGGAAAAACTTGCAGCAATCAATCAAGTAAACTCGAAAACAAAAGAATTGCATACTTACTTGCATACAGGTTAATTTGTAACAGCACATGTAAACAAAAAGTGAGACATCATGCAACATAGGGAACCTTTAATTTGAAAAGTCAATAGTCTTGAACTTTGTGAATGAGAAGGTTTTACAAACATAAGCAACATGAAGAAAATTACAACTTTCCTGGTTCATCCTGAACATCGTCACGTAAGCATTTAAGCTACAAACTTGATTGTGCCAAATATAAGGATTGTCGTAACAATAGACACAAACATGAGAACAAATGAAGAGTAGAGAAAAAAAATGAAAGAGGGAGGGAGGAAAAACAAAGAATTCGCAAACTATCCCAACTAAGCAGACCAAAGTAGACGAAGAGTGTTATCTGCAGAGAGGATGATGTCACGACAAGGAAAACGCAGCGGATTTTTTTTTTTTCCGGATTATGACAGCGGGATAAAACCCGGAAATAGGGAGGTTTGGTAACAAAAACACAATCACCAAACATAACCAAATTTAACATAAACGAATCCAACATCGAGATCAACATCAAATCACAACTCCGAGATCAAAATAACAACGTAACATAACTAAAGGTCCAGAATTAAACAATCTAAACAACTCCAATCAGACTTCATTAAGTGCTGAAAAATAATGTTATAGTAACTAAGCGACCAACTCAAAGACCAAGAACACGAAAATCAAGCATCTCCAAGGTCGGTGTAATCCTGCTCCACCAATGGCGTGTCTTCCAAGACCGCTTCACGATTCTCCTCCTCCTCAAGACCTCGTTGAAATAATTAAACCACGGGGTGAGTCATATAAAATGACCTCAAGAGGCAATCCATCGTCCGCCGTATCGGATAGCCAAAAAGGCCCTAGAATGATATTTAAATAAATACCTGCACTCGCACCCCTTTATAACATATAAGTAAAACTAGTTAATACATTAACAATTGACTTAAATCACATCTTTTACACCACCAACCAGCCCTATGCCCACGACGACCAGCACCTATATGAACCATAACTTGACCTAAAAAGAGGGTATGAACATATGCATAGACACCCGTATATATGCTCCATAAAATGATGAACTAAAAACCAAGACATTTACATCACACAATGCAACTTGATATGCTAAGAAATAAACAAGAACACCTATACCATGCTATGAAAATAAATGCACCTATCCTCTAGTAAGCACCACACCTTTTTCTTATTAGCAAGGAAAGCGTCGTCTTGCCACCTCAACAAACTACAACCGCATCTATCATATATAGCAAGTACTCATATAGCTAAACGAAATCCCATAGTGCACCTAGGCAAAGGTGGCACAGGGACAAACCGCGGTATCCGGGATCGAAGGATGCACCGGATCGGTTCTAACCTCCGCCGCCCTCGGGTCACGACTAACTAGTCCGGTGTAGTTGTTCCATTTACATTCATTAATGCATCATGCATCCACCTAATTATGCCATGCCATAACCGAAATATGCAAGAGAGGACATACACCATATCATGCTATGACTAACATGCTATCAATGCAATTGATATGTACAACAATATCTAAATAACTCCGCTTATGATACTAGAACCATGAAATGACAAACATAACTTAAGACTATCATGAATACCACATCAAACACTCGACCAAACATATTGTAATCCACCTCCAATCAGATTTATCTCTTGGTTAAAAGGTCATAACATAACCAAAAAATCAGATTTAATATTATTAGAAAGGACATTAACTAATAAGGTTAACATAACACCACTTGTACAAGGAGAGTAGTTTAAAAAGGGTAACAAAGAGTACTAACTGAACATGGATGTAATCGACTCACATCTACCAATCAACATGCTGTAAATCTCATATATAATATCCTACCATGTTCGTTAATTATGCACAAAAGAGGAAGAACTATCTAACCGCAACAGTCACACCAATCCCGTTAATAAAATAGGCCAATTACTACAAGTCATGGAGATTTTTAAAGTATGTGATTTAAATGATAGTAGACACGTCAAGAGTGCCTACCGGAAACCGTGCCGGAGATATCGAAATTGACGACCGAAAAAGATATCGACGTTGACAATGCGATGCCTCCTCAAACACCGGTCGAAAAGGATTAAATCACACCACTTAGGTTGCTGGAAAAAGAGTATACACAAGAAAAAATAATCACAAGTTGTATCAAGGGAAAATTTTTTGAAAAATAATTGAAGAGGAGAATAACATGATATGGACAAAGTATAGAAGAAAGAGGGGGATAGGGTAGGAGAGAGAGAGTGCTCACGCACTTGATAGGGGCGCGCACGGCGGGTCCAAGGCGGCGTACAGCAGCCGGGGAGGGGCACACGGCCGGCAGTGGGGGGGGGCGCACGGCGGGCGCACCGCGGCCGTGGGGAGCACGGTCGGCAGGGGCGGTCGCGCGGGAGGTCGCCGTGTTGGACCGCGCCGGGGGGGGAGAAAGCGTGGTCGCGCGGAGGGCGCCGTTGACCGGAGGCGGCGGCGACCGGCCGCCGCCGAGGGCGGGGGCCGACGCGCGTGGCGGTCGCGCGAGGGTGCCGATCGGGGGCGGTTGCCGCGTGTGCACGCGCGGACGAGGGAGGCCGCGAGACGGCGGACGCCGCCGCCGACGTCGACGACGGCGGGCACCGCGGTGACAAGCGTGGAGGCGCTCGGCGGGAGACACTCGCGCAGAGAAACAACGGCGACGAAGAGAGAGAGGGGGACGAGGAGGCCGACGGCGCTGCTCGCCTTCGCGAAGATGGTTTCGCGAGGGGAGACGGGGATGCTCAAACTAGGGTACGGAGAGGGGGAAAAATTTAGTAAAAAATGGAGGATAAATGGGGAAGGATTTAAATAACAATAAAATGCTCATAAAACTAATTTAAAATAACCTTAACCTATATAAAAAAAAACCGAACGTTACAATCTACCCTCCTTAAAATAAATTTCGACCCCGAAATTCTAATCAAGGCTTCTAGAACAAAAGGGGATGCTTTGCGGTCTCATATCTTCCTCCACTTCCCAAGTCGATTCATTCGTCGAATGATGCTTCCATAAGACTTTCACCATCGGAATCACTCGGTTCCTGAGTTGCTTCACCATCCGATCCGTAATCCGAACTGGGTGCTCATCAAAAGTCAAATTGGGCTGCACTTCAATCTCGCAAAGTTAATGATATGGGTCGGATCCGATACATATTTCCGCAGCAAGGAGACATGGAACACGGGATGCACTCTCGACATAGCGAGCGGCAAAGCTAACCGGTATGCTACTTCTCCAATCCGCTTCTCAATCCGGAACGGTCAGATATATCTTGGATTCAACTTTCCACGGTGACCGAATCGAATAACTCCCTTGGATGGAGAGACCTTCAAGAACACATGATCACCCTCCTCAAATGCACATCTCTTCTTTTCAAGTCGGCATAGCTCTTACGGCGACTACCGGGGCATAGTAGCTTTTGCCGAATAACCTGGATCTTCTCGTTACTTATCTTGAACCCAATGCGGGTCCAATCAAACTCCGTTCTCCCACTTCTTCCCAACAGATAGGCGATCTGCATGGTCTACCATATAAAGCTTCAAATGGTGCCATACCGATGCTAGAGTGATAACTGTTGTTGTAAGCAAATTCTATCAAGGGCAATTGCGAATCCCAACTTTCTGCCATTCCAAAGCTCTGCTCTCAACATATCCTCCAATGTCCGAATGGTTCTCTCGGATTGGCCATCGGTACGAGGATGATATGTCAATGGGCGAATTTAAGTGGGTTCCCAAAGCATCTTGTAAGCCCTTCCATACTGCACGTAAATGTCTGGGATCTCTATACGAAACAATGGAAACGAGGACACCATGATATTTAACAATGCTATCAAAATATAACCTTACCAAACATCGGTCGGTTGAGCTTCCTTGATCGGCGAAAAGTGGGCTGATTTAGTTAGCCGATCCACCACGACCCAAATAGCATCAAATTGCTTCCGTGCACGAGGCAAACCCACAGTAACAAAAATCCATAGTAATGTGCTCCCACTTCCACCGTGGAATCTCCAAAGGTTGCAATGGACCCTGCTGGTCTCCTATGTTACGCTTTTACCGTTGGCATATCAAACACTTGGACACATACTCTGCCCACATCCTTCTTCATTCCTTCCACCAAAAGCGCACTCTTCAAATCATGATACATCTTGGTTGCACCGGGATGAATAGCATCTTGTGATTTGTGTGCCTCTTCCAAAATCTCCCCGCCTCGAAGCTAATATCATCTCGCTACACATAATCTTCCTTGATATCCGATAGTCCCATCGGGATACTTGGAAACTTCAGCCCTTTTAAGCAAATTACGGATGTCAACAATGTCTTCTGGGCTTCTTTCACCTTGTCAACCAAAATCGAGCCAATAGACAAGGCGGCCCAAGAACGATGTCGGTCGATCAACCGCGCTAAGCTTGGTGTACAATCGGTAAGAGTTTCCATATCTCTCCATTCTCTATGCATCCGCATGGACAAGAGCTTCTTCTGTGCTAAGAGCATCGGCTACCTTGTTTGCTTTGCACGGATGATAACTAAGATTAAAATCATAATCTTTAAGAAACTCTACCCACCTCCTCTGCGCACCTCGCATTAAGATCCTCTCGGGAAAAGATATATGAAACTTTTATGGTCGGTAAATACTTCAAATTGTTCACCATAAAGATAATGCCTCCATACCTTGAGTGCATGCACAAGCGCTGCCATCTCCAAATCATGAGTGGGATAGTTCTTCTCATGCAACTTTAATTGCCCAGAGGCATATGCAATAACATGACCATTACGCATAGAACACACAACCAAGTCCAATCCTAGATGCATCGGTATACACAACAAATCCTCCGGTTCCGGATGGTAGGATAAGGACGAGTGCGATAGTTAGCTTCTTCTTCAACTCTAAAAAGCTCTTCTCTCACAATCATCGGTCCACGAAAATTCCCTTTCTTGGTTAAAGCGATCAAAAGGTGCGTAAAATAGATGCAAAACCTTCAATAAATCTTCTATAATATCCAGCCAAGGCCAAGAAAACTTCTTACCTTGTGGGAGTTGTGGGCCGTTCCCAATTTTGCTGCTTCTACCTTGGCTGGATCAACCGTACTCCCCGCACTAGATATGACATGCCCAGAAAATTAATACTCTCGAGCCAAAAATCACACTTACGAACTTGGCATACAATGCATGATCTCGAAGTGTACGTAAAACCAATCTAAGATGCGACAATGCTCACTCTTTGTGAATAAACCAAGATATCATCGATAAAAACTACAACAAAGCTGGTCCAAATACTCCCCAGAATATCGATTCATCGGACTCGCCAAATGCTGCGGGCGTTGGTAAGACCAAACGGCATGACTAGGATCTCGTAGTGGCCAGAGTATCGGGTCCTGAATGCAGACTTTGGTATATCCTCTTTCTTAATCCTGAGCTGATGGTATCCCGTTCTCAAATCAATCTTTGAAAATATTCTGGCATCCTGTAACTGGTCAAATAGGTCATCAATACGGGGCAATGGATATTTATTCTTAATCGTTACCTGGTTCAACTTTCGATAATCAATACACAACCGTAATGAACCATCCTTTTTCCTCACAAAAAGCACAGGGGCACCCCAAGGAGAAACACTGGGGCGAATAAAACCCCTATCAAGCAGATCCCCGCAATCGCTTCAACTCTTTCAACTCGGCGGTGCCATTACGTATGGTGCAATCGATATGGGAGCAGACACCTGGAATGAGGTCAATAGAAAAATCTATATCCCTCACAGAGGCAAACCAGTGCAATTCCTGCGGAAATACATACGCAAAATCACGGACTATCTCCACATCTCCAACTTCTTTCCCCGCTATCGGCATCACTAACCACTGGTAATGCATGCTAAGTACATCTCACACCGAGACCTCATCCACTTTGAAATTTTCAAGGCGAGAAACCAATAACTTGGACTTGGTGTAATCGGGGCATTTATAAGAAAAATGCGACTACCAGGATCCGAAAAGTAACCTTCCTTCTATGACAATCAAGAACGACATGGTGTGATTCTAACCGATCCATCCCTAGAATGATATCAAAGTCATCCATGTCTAGAACATATAATTCGCTGTAAGGTGTTTCCCGATATGATTATCTCACAATGGGGCATAACATGAGTAACTTCTATAGTTCGACCGGAGGGAACACTCACTCCCGAGAGGGCTACACTCCTCAACTAACAAACCATGGTACTTAAATAAATATGTAGCAAAGCGGAATGACACAAAGGAATTGGTAGCTCCGAATCAAATAAGACACGTGCATGGAATCCGAAACGTGTAAGGTACCTTTCCGTCGCCGTAGCCACGTGGGGAAGATCTCGTGCGCTCCATGGCAAACACCTTTGCCCGAGTGGGACGCCGTTCTTCTTCCGCCGTGGAGCTCTAGGCGCCGTAAACCGCCTCTTCACCGGTCCGGGCCTCTGCCGTGGTCTTTGAAGTCTGCGCCTGGAATCTGGGAGGGGCTGGGGCCCGAAATGGTACCACTGCTGCTGCTGCCTGCCTCGGCGGAAGATAAGGACACTGTGAAACTAGGTGACCAAACTGGCCACAACCAAAGCATGCACCTCTGCCTCTGAAACATGGTCGACCTTGATGAAAATTTCCACACTGGCTACAAGGTGACCTGATTATCCCAGACTGCTGTTGCTGTGATCCTGAAAAATCTAGCATTTTTCTCTTGCGATCCATACCATGTTGCTGGTCCCGAGCTGGAGCTCTACTAGAAGATGCTGGTGGCCTATAAGGCCCAAGATCCCCTTCCACCCGACAAGCTGCCTCATAAGCTGAGGCCAAAGTGGCCCAAGGGGTGGACATCATTCTGGTCCTAATGCCTCCTCTGAGCCCATGCACAAACTTTCTGGCTCGATCAGCTTCATCTTCGCAGATATAAGCAGCGGAAGATTCTAGCTCCACAAATTTGTTCTCAGCCTGCATCAACCGTCATCACTCCTGCTCCAACCGCATGAATTCTTGCTTCTTTGCATGGCGAACATGAGGTGGGATGTATTTGTCTTTGAAGGCCCCGACAAACTCCTCCCAAGTGATCTCGCCACACGAGCACCCGCAAATTGGGTGCGCAGGTCGCCTCCCACCACATTGTCGCCGACAA
This sequence comes from Cryptocoryne crispatula var. balansae, assembly GCA_036172225.1. Lineage (NCBI taxonomy): Eukaryota > Viridiplantae > Streptophyta > Magnoliopsida > Alismatales > Araceae > Cryptocoryne > Cryptocoryne crispatula. The sequence continues at coordinate 25,627,797 of CM069932.1, forward strand.
CCGTAGCATGTGAGTCGCTAACTTAACCATATCCCTGGAGGGCACTCAATCACCGTGAAGATCTTCTCTATTTCTCGAATCCACTATCAGCCATCATAGGCTCCATCTCTCCCTTAAATGCAGGTGGATCCATCTTGCGAAACATGTCAATCACGGCACCCAGATGCGGTTCCACCCGAGCCTGGGCATTCTGTGCCATGCCCTGAGCAATCATGGCATTGAAGCCTTGCTGAGCCTGTGTCTGTGCCTGCATGGTCTGAAGAAAACCCTGAAATGCATTGGCCCAATGACTACCATCTGGTGCCTGTCCAGCACCTGCAGCTTGCCCTGAATTAGAAGAACCCGGCAAATTGTTATCCACCACTGGAACATCCTGGGGATCATCATTACCCCTCCTACGATTGTTTCCCCTTCCAGCCATCTCCTGAATAGGCAAAATAACAATTGATAAGTCCAAAAGATCTACACCATCAATCTAAATAGTAATTAACAAATTACTTAACCACAATTCACATCCTAAAATTCCAAACAATCCAACAGATTGTGTTTTTATTATCTTAACCAAACCTTGGCTCTGATACCAACTCCTGTCACGACCCGGAAAACGCAGCGGATTTTTTTTTTTCCGGATTATGACAGCGGGATAAAACCCGGAAATAGGGAGGTTTGGTAACAAAAACACAATCACCAAACATAACCAAATTTAACATAAACGAATCCAACATCGAGATCAACATCAAATCACAACTCCGAGATCAAAATAACAACGTAACATAACTAAAGGTCCAGAATTAAACAATCTAAACAACTCCAATCAGACTTCATTAAGTGCTGAAAAATAATGTTATAGTAACTAAGCGACCAACTCAAAGACCAAGAACACGAAAATCAAGCATCTCCAAGGTCGGTGTAATCCTCGCTCCACCAATGGCGTGTCTTCCAAGACCGCTTCAGATTCTCCTCCTCCTCAAGACCTCGTTGAAATAATTAAACCACGGGGTGAGTCATATAAAATGACTCGGTAGGCAATCCATCGTCCGCCGGATCGGATAGCCAAAAAGGCCCTAGAATGATATTTAAATAAATACCCGTACACCGCACCCCTTTATAACATATAAGTAAAACTAGTTAATACATTAACAATTGACTTAAATCACATCTTTTACACCACCAACCAGCCCTATGCCCACGACGACCAGCACCTATATGAACCATAACTTGACCTAAAAAGAGGGTATGAACATATGCATAGACACTTGTATATATGCTCCATAAAATGATGAACTAAAAACCAAGACATTTACATCACACAATGCAACTTGATATGCTAAGAAATAAACAAGAACACCTATACCATGCTATGAAAATAAATGCACCTATCCTCTAGTAAGCACCACACCTTTTTCTTATTAGCAAGGAAAGCGTCGTCTTGCCACCTCAACAAACTACAACCCGATCTATCATAAATAGCAAGACCATATAGCTAAACGAAATCCCATAGTGCACCTAGGCAAGGTGGTGGCACGGGGACAAACCGCGGTATCCGGGATCGAAGGATGCACCGGATCGTTCTAACCTCCGGCCCTCGGGTCACGACTAACTAGTCTGGTGTAGTTGTTCCATTTACATTCATTAATGCATCATGCATCCACCTAATTATGCCATGCCATAACCGAAATATGCAAGAGAGGACATACACCATATCATGCTATGACCAACATGCTATCAATGCAATTGATATGTACAACAATATCTAAATAACCTGCTTATGATACTAGAACCATGAAATGACAAACATAACTTAAGACTATCATGAATACCACATCAAACACTCGACCAAACATATTGTAACCACCCAATCAGATTTATCTCTTGGTTAAAAGGTCATAACATAACCAAAAAATCAGATTTAATATTATTAGAAAGGACATTAACTAATAAGGTTAACATAACACCACTTGTACAAGGAGAGTAGTTTAAAAAGGGTAACAAAGAGTACTAACTGAACATGGATGTAATCGACTCAGATCTACCAATCAACATGCTATAAATGTCATATATAATATCATACCATGTTCCTTAATTATGCACAAAAGAGGAAGTACTATCTAACCACAACAGTCACACCAATCCCGTTAATAAAATAGGCCAATTACTACAAGTCATGGAGATTTTTAAAGTATGTGATTTAAATGATAGTAGACACGTCAAGAGTGCCTACCGGAAACCGTGCTGGAGATATCGGAAATTGACGACCGAAAAAGATATCGACGTTGACAATGCGATGCCTCCTCGAACACCGGTCGAAAAGGATTAAATCACACCACTTAGGTTGCTGGAAAAAGAGTATACACAAGAAAAAATAATCTGTTGTATCAAGGGAAAATTTTTGAAAAATAATTGAAGAGGAGAATAACATGATATGGACAAAGTATAGAAGAAAGAGGGGGATAGGGTAGGAGAGAGAGAGTGCTCACGGCAGTTGATAGGGGGCGGCGCACGGCGGGTCCAAGGCGGCGTACAGCAGCCGGGAGGGGCACACGGCCGGCAGAGTGGGGGGGGGCGCACGGCGGGCGCACCGCGGCCAGGGGGGAGCACGGTCGGCAGGGGGCGGTCGCGCGGAGGTCACGGTGTTGACCGCGCCGGGGGGGGAGAAAGCGTGGTCGCGCGGAGGGCGCTCGTTGACCGGAGGCGGCGGCGACCGGCTGCCTGCTCGAGGGCGGGGGCTGACGGCGTGGCGGTCGCGCGAGGGTGTTGACCGGGGGCGGTTGCCGCGTGTGCACGCGCGGACGAGGGAGGCCGCGAGACGGCGGACGTCGCCGCTGACGTCGACGACGGTGGCACCGCGGTGACAGCGTGGAGGCGCTCGGCGAAGACACTCGCGCAGAGAGAAACAACGGCGACGAAGAGAGAGAGGGGGACGAGGAGGCCGACGGCGCTGCTCGCCTTCGCGAAGATGGTTTCGCGAGGGGAGACGGGGATGCTCAAACTAGGGTACGGAGAGGGGGAAAAATTTAGTAAAAAATGGAGGATAAATGGGGAAGGATTTAAATAACAATAAAATGCTCATAAAACTAATTTAAAATAACCTTAACCTATATAAAAAAAAACCGAACGTTACAGATGATCTATGGTGTGAGGGTTTGTCGCCGACGGTGCGGAGGGGAAGATGGGAGGAGGCGCCGTCAGGTGAGGGGGCAAGAGAGAACGACATCGTCGACGGAGGATGCGGAGGGGATGACGGAGCGTGTAAGGGTTTCTCGGCCAAGGGTGCGAATGGAAGGACTCGCGAAGGTCATCGCGGACGCAGCGGTCATGATTGAACGGTGCAAGATGGAAGGACCAAAAAAAAATCATCGCCATAGGATAGACAAATATGTGCTCATTCCCATCGCACGGTCCAAGATGGAAGGATGAAAATTTTGGATTCCCACTTCTATATACTTAGATTTTTGATATGTTATCATCACCGCACATTTAATTAATACAGTAGACTAAAATGCAAGATGGTTGATGTATAATTAAGTAGCAGGAACTATCTTCTTTCTACAACTCGACTATCATGAAATCAATGAAGAGAACTAAAAGGGGTGTTTGGCTGCAAGATAAATTAAATTTTTGTTATAATTTTATATTTTTATAATAAAATTTGTTAAAAAAGATGTCTTGCAACTATCACAATTTTATATTTTTAAAATAATTTTCTTCTTAAACAAAAAATAATCTTAATTTTTTTATCTTGTGATCCTTCACTTTGTTTGATCACATGATATCTACTCTTTTTATTATCACATCTTTTCAAACGTCATTTACTAGTTTACATTTTATTTTAATATTTTTTTCCAAAAATATACAAAGGTTTATTAGACAACCATACACCCTATTAATATCCAACACCTTGGCGCCAGGCGGTGGGTTCAAAAACAATGGTGCATTTGGTTCCGTGTACAAGTAAAGTTAAGTAAAATAGTTTTCATAAATAATTTTTCAAAGAAAATTTAAAATGTAATCTACTATTTGTTGTCCATAAACTATTTTCTAAAATATAATTCTGTATTTGTCTGCGAATTCTTCTTAAACTTTTATAAATAATTCATATATAGCTGCTGATTAACGTTATTAATTATAAATATATATGTATTATAAATAGCTAGGAAAATGTTGATCACTTTGGCCTTATCTCACTTGTCATTTACGTGAACGCTTTGTCGTTTAAGCAGTCAACAGTCTATAGGAGTGTCAATGGATTGGATTTAGGCCAGCTCAGCCCAAGTTTACTTCAGCCCACGTATATGAGATTCAAGACCAAGTCCATGTAAAAAATTCAACAAATTTAGAACAGTATCAAATTGAAAATTCTACAAAAATTTTAAAAAAACTAAATTTATAAATTTTATAATTCTAAAAAATATAAAAAAAACTTAATTTGTTATCTATTTAAGAAAACCACTTTGATGGATGCTCAGTTGACCCAATCTGCTAGCGAGAAAAATTTTAACATTCACTCCGCCCATCAAGTCTCATCAGAACGTACGTCAACTAGATTTTTAAATACCCAAAATACTCTTTTGTATTTACGTTGCCGTACGCAAATAACGATGCAATTTTTTTAAAAGATAAAAATGAAATAAATAAATATTATTTTATTTATTAGAATAAAGTAAAAAATTATTATATTTAAAATAAAATTCAGTATACCTAATTTAAATGAAATTTTAAATCGAATGATTTTTTTATATATTCAGCTTTTTACTATAAAGTATTATTATATTTAAAATAAAAATATTATGACTATGAATCTATTTATTACATCATATTTATTATATCTTATTTTTATTGAAAATATCAATATATTTGGGATAAAAATCATTACACTTAATTAATATAAATATTAAATATTATTCTATTTATTACATGTAATTTATAATTACAAAGTATCCTATGTTTAGAGTTGAATACTAATATATTTTTACATCATGACGGACCGACGGTGCTCCCCGCCCCTCCGACCCCCCATTGGCGGACAGAGCCCCCCCGGCGGACCGATGCCCCCCGCCCCCCCGGCGGACCGCGTTCGGTTCGGAAAACCTCTAAATCGATTTAAATCAAACCAAATCGTTTAAATCAACTTAATAAAAAAATTTATAAAAGATGCACGGTGCTCCCCCCCTTCCCGGCGGACCACGGCAGCGCTCACCCGGCGGCACTCCCCGGCGGGCAGCCAGCAAACACCCCGCCCCCCTTCCCGGCGGACCACGGCGGGGCTCCCCCCGGCGGCGGCACCGGCCAGCGAAGCCCCCCCCCCCCGCGGCGGCTCCCCGCCGGACGGAGGCGCCTCGGCCCCTCCCCCCGGAGCGCCGGCTCCCCCTCCCGCGGAAGCGCCCCCTCCCGCGGCGGCTCCCTCGCCGGACGGCGGCGCTCGGCCCCTCCCCCGGAGCTCCCGGCTCCCCTCCCCCCGCGGCGGCTCCTCGCCGGACGGCGGCACTCAGCCCCCTCCCCCCGGAGTCGCCGGCTCCCCCTCCCGCGGAAGCGCCCCTCCCGCGGCGGCTCCCCGCCGGACGGCGGTGCTCGGCCCCTCCCCACGGAGCTCCCGGCTCCCCCTCCCCCGCGGCGGCTCCTCGGCCGGACGGCGGCGCTCGGCCCCTCCCCCCGAGCTCCCGGCTCCCCCTCCCGCGGAAGCGCCCCCCCCCTGCGGCGGCTCCCCGCCGGACGCCGCCGTGCCCCTCCCCCTCCCCCGCGGACGACGAGCCCCCCCCGCCGGCCGGAGTCGCCTCCCCCCCCCGGCGGCCGACGCCGGCCGTAGTCGCCCCCCCCCGCGGCTCCCCCCCGCACCCCCGCGCCCGCGGACGCCGGACGGAGCCCCCCCGGCGGCGCGTTCGGCCCGCCCCCCTCCCCGGCGGCATTCGCCCCCCCTCCCCCCGTGCCCCCCGCGCGTACGCCGGCCGGACCGGCCGCAGTCCCCCCCCCGCCGGCTCCCCCCGCGCCCGTGGACACCGGCCGAGCCCCCCCCCCCCCGGCGGCGTCGCCGCCCCGCCCGTGGCTCCCCCCCCGGCGTTCGGCCCCCTCTTCCCCCTCACGGCGGCGTTCGCCCCCGGACCCCCCTCCCCGCGCGCCTCCCCCCCCTAGACGTCGTATCCCGCAAATGTGACTTCAGGATCAGTTTAACCCAAGTATTAGGTGGGATGATTTATCCTCACACTTATCCCTAATTTTGGGGATAACCTGGATTAACTTAATCCAATTTAAACCCAATATTAAGTGTGTACCAAACAGGAGATTGGGGATAAACCAGGTCTATCCTATGTTATCCCCATACCAAACAAGGCCTAAACGGCTGTTTGCTTTGCAGTAAATAGCCGTAAACAGACACAATCAGCAGCTTTTTGACAAATTTTCTCAAGTTTGAGGTGCTGTGAGTAGGGGTGGGCACAAAACGGTTCAAACCGAGAAACCAAACCGAACCAGCCCATTCGGTTCGGTTTGGTTCGGTTTGGACCCTCTTTCGGTTTGGTTCGGTTTGGAAAATCTCCAAACCGATTTAAACCAAACCAAACCGTTTAAACCGTTTTATTAAAAAAATATAAAAAACTATTATAGTATTAATAAAAATGATATTTTTATAAATTTTATAATAAAATAATATTTATTTTCATTATTTTTAACATAAAAATCAGTATATATATGTAAAAAATAATTAATTTAAATATTTTTATTTATTTTTGGTTTAAACCGAACCTAACCGAATTGATTCGGTTTGGTTCGGTTCGGTTTGAGAGGGTGATTCGGTTCGGTTTGGTTTGGAAAAAAAATGGTCCAAACCGGACCAAACCGAACCGTGCCCACCCCTAGCTGTGAGCAGTTGTATTTGAAAATCAACCACACTTTATTTCTTGTGTTTTAGTTTTCATCCTTTAACCACGGAAAACCAAAATCTATGAATGAATTAAGATCAATGGTCATCGTTTACAAACACTCAAAAAGCTCAATTTTACATTATTAATATTCACATTAGGTATCGTGTATATAAAACTTGCTGGACATATAGGAAACAGAAATACATTGCTCACTGTTTAGATGAGCCCGAGCTAGCATCCACTGACTGAATGATCTTTGCACGCAATGATATCCCGGAACAAGCAATTATGCCACGATCAAGGCCCCCAAGAAATATTCCCTTTGAAAAATCCAAGGGCCGTCCTCCATGTTGGGAAAAACCGGTGTTAACCGATCTTTTCCGCTGAGTAAACAATCCTGTAGACGAAACGGCACCCACGCAAGCAAAGAAATAGCACAAGAGACGACACACCGGATTTACGTGGAAAACCCCAAAATCGGGGAAAAACCACGGGACAAGTCCGATCCACTAAGCAATCAAGAAGTACAGCAATGACCACTCTCAAATAACAATATGAGAGTATTAACTTCCACAAGAACGGTGAAAAACGTACGCCTCGGCTTTAGGGAGAAAATCCCTAGATAAGACGTAAAGAGACGAAAAATACCAAGAATAGATATCAAGGAAGCCTGGAGACACTGCCACCCTTCTCCCTTCTTCTTCCTCTCTATTTCCCTCTATTTTTCTCTCTCTTCCTCTCTCTTTTTCTCCCCCGCCAAAGTCTCTGCGCGCAGTCGCCGTACGCCGTCAAAAAGCCTCCTTCGCGACGTGCTCTGCTTGCCGTTCGTGAGATGCTGCTTTATATATTTTTTTATTTTCTTTATTGTTGTAAAAAAGGCCTCCCCCCCCCCCACGTGCCATACTAATGTGCACGTGAGTCTCCATATGAGGCTAGCGTACAACAATCTCCCCCTCTAGACTTATAAAGAGGATCATGCAAGTGGATCTTGTCCAGCTTCTACCAGCTCAAGTAGCAACCATCCCTACCAAAGTTCTACACCTGAAGTGCTTCTCCTTTGGTAGAGCCTTTGTCATCATATCGAAGGATTCCAATCATGAATCTTCTCCAATCGCATCACCTTCTTTTCTAACACATCTCGGATCCAATGATACCGAACATCTACATGCTTTGTCCTAGAATGATAAGCTTTTAATTCTTTGCTAAATGTATAGCACTCGGCTATCACAATGCAACACATAAGTCTTCCACTAAGACTTATATCCTCGGAGAAATTTTCGCATCCATATCATTTCTTTGCAAGCTTCGTAGGCCGCAATATACTCTACTTCGTAGTAGACAAGGCAACACACTTTTGCAATTTAGATCGCCATGAAACAAATTTCTACAAAAGTAAACACTAAACCAGATATGGACTTTCTAGAGTCCAAATCCCCTGCCATGTCTATATCTACAAATCCTTCTATCTCTGCTTTTGAGCTACCAAAACACAAACAATACTCTGAAGTACCCTTGAGATACCTGAGTATCCATTTCACTGCTGCCCAATGTTCTTTACCTGGATTAGATAAAAATCTGCTCACTATGCCAACTGCATAAGCCAAATCTGGACGTGTGCATACCATAGCATACATGAGACTTCCAACTGCTGAGGCATATGGTACCTTCTCCATGTTCTTCTGTTCATCTATAGAAGATGGACTCTGTTCACTGCTCAACTTGAAGTGACCTGCAAGTGGAGTGGCTACTGGCTTGGCATCTTTCATGTTGAATTTATCAAGTACCTTTTCAACATACTTCTCTTGAGATAACCAAAGCTTCTTTGATTTTCTATCACGAGATATTCTCATGCCCAAAATCTGTCTAGCTGGACCCAAGTTCTTCATATCAAAGAACTTGCCCATGTCAGTTTTCAACCTGTCAATCATTTGACTATCCTGTCCAACAATCAACATATCATCTACATATAACAGAAGAATAATAAAGTTACCTTCAGGGAAACTCCTGACATAAACACAATGATCAGCTGCTGACCTCTGGTACCCATGACTCATCATAAATGAATCAAACTTTCTGTACCATTGTCTTGGAGCTTGTTTAAGTCCATACAAGCTTTTTCTCAACCTACAAACCATCTCGCTCTTTTCCCCGTAACTTTAAAACCTTCTGGTTGTGCCATGTAGATCTCTTCCTCCAAATCACCATGAAGAAAAGCAGTTTTGACATCCAGCTGTTCTAGCTCTAAATCAAGAGAAGCAACCAAGCCCAATATCACCCTGATAGATGACATTTTAACTACAGGAGAAAATTTCATCAAAATCTATACCTTCGTTGCCTCGTAGCCTTGACCACTAATCTAGCCTTGTATCTCACTTTGCCCTGGTCTTCATTCTTCATCTTGTAAACCCACTTGTTTTGCAGAATTTTTCTTCCTTTTGGCAAACTTACCAAATCATAAGTGTGATTCATATGTAAAGAATCTATTTCTTCTTGCATAGATTCCATCCACTTATCTTTCTGAGCATGATTCTCGTACTCCGCAAAACTCGTGGTTCACCACCGCGCAAGCATAACATACTCATCCGAAGGATACTTGGTAGAAGGAACTCGAACTCTCTTTCCTCTCCCAATCGATCATCATCTCGCCGGCTCCACATGAGAGGGTCGCTCCCCTCCCGTATCATGTCCCCGCTCACCGATCTTCCATAGGAAAGTCATCTCGGTACAAGTTCTTCTACCTCTCGCTCATCTTCCTCAAAGATTATGCTCAAACTCATCCCGAGTATCAGGATGTATATGAGGTTGCACTATCACAGGTAAAGGCATGTCACCTTCTCGCACTATTCCGTTCGAAGACTTCTCAAAGTCTTCAATTGTTTGATCCTCCCCGAAGACAACATCACGACTCCGTGCACCGCATCTCGTCTTCGGATCCCATAATCTGTAGCCAAATTCCTCATCTGCATAGCCAATAAATACATGTGGCACAGCTTTGTCATCTAGCTTGGATCTTTGCTCCTTTGGTACATGCATGAATGCCCTGCAACCAAAGACCCGTAGATGCTCATATGACACATCCTTACCTGACCATTCTCTCTTCCGGAGTATCTCCTCTAAAGCCACAGAGGGAGACTCGTTAATCGTGTACACCGCAAAGACGCATAGCCTCTCCCCACGCAGACTTCGGCAACTTGGAACTAGAGAGCATGCTCCCCGATCCTCTCTACTATTGTCCCGTTCATCCTCTCTCGCAACTCCATTTTGCCGTGGAGTGTATGGAACAGCTCTTCCTATGCCGAATCCCATGCTTCATACAATATTTCGAGTGACCAAGCCCCGTACTCACCACCATTGTCTCGTCAATAGAGTCTTCAACTGTTTTCCTGTTTCACGCTCAACTGCTGCATGAAAAGCCTTGAAAATGTTGCTAACTTCACTTTACCCCACACCTTTCTAGATGCATCATCTATGAAAGTAACAAAGTAAGAAGCACCACCTTTTGACTGCACGTTTATTGGACCACAAACATCCGAATAAACCAATTCTAAAGTGTTTGTTGCTCTCTTTGGGCGATTTTTCTGAAAAGAAACTCTGCGCTGCTTGCCTACCAGACAATGGTCACAAGGGCTTAAATGCGTACTTTTCATTTCGTAGAAGAGACTTTCCTTTTACAAGCAAATCCATTCCTTTCCTCGACTCAGCGTGCCCTACCTTTTGTGCCACAACTGACAATGAACTATCCGCCATAGCATTCACCTCACCATGCGTCGACACGTGTCCTCATGCCATATAAATTGCCATACTTGCCTCCTCGAGCCAAAACAAGTACCCCTTTTGTCAATTTCCAGCCATCCTGACCAAATGTCGTGCAATAGCCATCCTCACCTAATTTTCCTGCTGAAATTAGGTTCATCCTGAGGTCTGGAACATGTCTGACATCTCTAAGAATAAGTTGACATCCCCGTACCAGCCTCAACACCGACATCTCCTATACCCACAATCCTCGAGGTATCATGATTGCCCATACGAACAACCCCATAATCACCCGTTCTATAAGACAAGAACGTATCCCTCGCAAGGTGTAGCATGATAAGATGCTCCGTAGTCAAGTATCCACACAATGTCACCATTCTCTACCGTTAGACAATTTCCACCATTCGACAAAAGGACAATAATGTCATCATCCGACATGGTCGCCGCAATTTCTTTGCCTTTCTCATTGTCACGTGCCTTTTCTTTTGTTCTTTTTCTTCTTTGAATTTCCCGCAATCAATCTTCTTGGCGACCAGAACTCCCAAAGGGTAACATTTGCCGATGATTTTAGATCTGGACTTTGCCCTTGACTATGCCCTCCCGTAATTTTTATCTTTGTTTCTTGCTCTGCCACGGCCTTCTGTTCCCAAAATCTGTGATCCTGATGCACCCAACGACTTTCTTCTAGTCTCCTCGTTCAAGAGACTACTAGTCACATGCTTCATTGTAAGCACACCATCCGGAGCAGAGTTACTCGCAGAGACTACAAGTGTCTCCCAACTCGTCGTGCAACGAACCGAGTAACAACAATGCTTGCAACTCGTCTTCTAGCACCATCTTCATCACCGACAACCGGTTTATAATGCTCGCACTTCATTCGATGCGTTGCAACCGAACACCCCTCCTTAAGCTTCGAGGTTCACCAACCGTCCGATTAAGAAGGCCTTGTTCCCTCGCCTTTCTCTCATAAAGGTCATGTAATTTTCACACAATGATTTTGCCGTTGTCTCATTCGACACATGATGAAATACACTATCATCTAACCACCGTCGAATTGTGCCAATCGCTTTTCGATCTAACATCTTCCATGCGGCATCCGTCGTGTCTTCCGCTTTGACTCATATCCTTCAATCGGTAAATACAAATCCCCGCAATAAAGGATATCTTCCATCTTTGCTTTCCGTATCACCCAATTATTTCCATCGAGTGAAATCATCCTCGCTCTACTGCGTCCATTTTGCTTTACTCTCGATCGAATCCGTCAAATCCGACGAATCGCTGCAAACCGCCGAACCTGGCGAACCTGGCTCTGATACCACTTGTTGGGAAAAACCGGTGTTAACCGATCTTTTCCGCCGAGTAAACAATCCTGTAGACGAAACGGCACCCACGCAAGCAAAGAAATAGCACAAGAGACGACACATCGGATTTACGTGGAAAACCCCAAAATCGGGGAAAAACCACGGGACAAGTCCGATCCACTAAGCAATCAAGAAGTACAACAATGACCACTCTCAAATAACAATATGAGAGTATTAACTTCCACAAGAACGGTGAAAAACGTACGCCTCGGCTTTAGGGAGAAAATCCCTAGACAAGACGTAAAGAGACAAAAAATACCAATAATAGATATCAAGGAAGCCTGGAGACACTGCCGCCCTTCTCCCTTCTTCTTCCTCTCTATTTCCCTCTATTTTTCTCTCTCTTCCTCTCTCTTTTTCTCCCCCGCCAAAGCCTCTGCGCGCAGCCGCCGTACGCCGTCAGAAAGCCTCCTTCGCGACGTGCTCTGCTTCCCTTCGTGAGATGCTGCTTCACCCCTTTTTTTTCTTTCTTTATTGTTGTAAAAAAGGCCTCACCCCCACGTGCCATACTAATGTGCACGTGAGTCTCCATATGAGGCTAGCGTACAACACTCCAGCATCTGTAACTACAACTCCAGCCTCCTGAATGATGAGAACTCCAGCTGCATGGTCCCATATCTTCTCTGTGTATCCTAGTCTAGGAAACTTCATGAAAATCTCAGCATCACCCCGGGCAATAGCAGCATATATACTTTACCATACTGTAAACACGCAATGGCTACTTTCTGAAATGAAAATGAAGTATAGATAAGGCCATGATGGATATTCCATATCACCAACACAAAGTTCTCCTTGCTAATCGGAGCAAGATGACAAGACTGCATTTAATACTCATAATAGTATGAACATGAGAAATAACACCTTGCAAATATCTGTTCTATAAACTAATAGGATCAAGAAAGTCTAAGCTTGTCAATATTTTGAAGACAAAAGATAAACTCAGAAAAGCCATGAAAAGATACCTCAGTCCAACACTATATGTCAATCCAGCTGTAAAAGAATGACTTGAATTAGCCTTCTCAACTAGCTCACAGAAGGTTGCTAATGCTGGATCATCAATGGGCGATACCTATACTGGCCGTGCTGCATTTGATAGAACCAGGTTCCCGTGGTCACGGTGTGGAACTTATTTTCTTGATAAAACTGATTCTTTTCTCTAGTTCTCCTCTTTTCTGCAATGAACTCAAATTCACCTTTCAAAAAACTCAAATTCATGAATTTGATTGATGAAATTTTACCGATCAGTGCATCAGCACCAACCGAATACTTTCACATGTTAATAAGATACCATGATGTCTGGCTAGTTTACATATGTTATCTATTCTTTTTTTATTATCGTATCTCTTCGAACATTACAATTTTACGTTAATTACTAGTTTACATTTTATTTTAATATTTTTTTCTGAAATTATACAAAAGTTTATTAATATCCAACACCTTGGCTCCAGGCGGTGGGTTCAAAAACAATGGTCCATTTGGTTCCGTGTAAAAGTAAAATTAAGTAAAATAATTTTCATCACTAATTTTTCAAATAAAATTTAAAACGTAATCTACTATTTGTTGTCCATAAACTATTTTTATAAAATGTAATGATGTATTTGCTTGCGAATTCCTTTTAAACTTTTATAAATAATTCATATATAGCTGCTGATTAACGTTTATTAATTATAAATTCATATTTTTAAATATGATAAACATGGCAAGACTAAATTTTATTATTCACTAAAATTATTACCTTTCAAGTTCTAATAAGTAATAATTAAAATTCGTTATATTTATTCGTCAACTTCCTTTATAACAAATATTTATATGATATAAAAATGTATTAGAAAAATTTGTAAGTTAACCAATAACATAAAATTATTATATTTGAAAAGATGGGATGACAAAAAATTGTGAGAGTTATGTAACATCGAAAGAGATGGAGGGAACACTAGATAAAACAAAGGTGAGTTTCATCTCTTTCTCTGTCCAGGAAGAAAATATTTTGAAAAACATAAATGTGTAATGATTATCAAAAACTTGCTTTAGTTTAAAAAATATAAAATTATAATAAAAGCTCAATTTATCGTGTAACCAAACTTTGCATTAACTACAATTGTGAGACTTATATTGTTAGGTGATCATTGATTTCAAAGTCAAAAAAATTATGATTATCAATTTGTTCCAATTTCGGGGATAACCAAAATGGGGATTTCAAGGTGGTCAATGGATGATATTTTACATTGGCTGTTGTACTGCAAACAACCAAACATAACCTCCATGCATTTTTTTTCAAAGAAGCTTCGTGCATATTGGTTGTATAATAAATTTTTTGATATATTTTTATGTTAAAAATTTATGTCAAGATAAATTTTAAATTAGTTGAAGATATAAAATTGTGACGGTTGGAGAGAGAGGTGATAACAAAAGACAAAGTGGAGGAGCATGTACAACTAAAACAATGAGAGATCAAAAGAAAAAAAAATTATCATTTTTTGTTTAAGTTTTTTTAAATATAAAATTATAATGATTGCTGAACATGCCTTTTAACAAAAATTATCATAGAATATATTTTTTTAACAAAAAATCAATTCTAAATTTTAAAAAATGTACATGATAATAAACATTTTGAGAGATACACAATATTTTGCAGACAAATTTATATAACAGGGTTCATTATTTGCATATTAAAATCCGTAACTATTTGTAATTTTTCTCATGACGAGCAAAAGTAAAAAAAATATTGTAAATAAAATTTTAAATTTTGTATGATGAGAAGATCTCGGATTTGACGTCCGACAACGTTCCACGTGGCGAGGAATCGACGGTGCCAATGTCACACGATCCGAATTCTTTGGCGGCTGGATAGCACTGCGAGGATCCGAACTGCAACGACGACATCCGGTCCCTTGACCTATCCTGCTATCCCCCTCCTCGCACCTGGTCCGTCCGTCCGTCCTTCCTTCTCCCACGCGCTAGCGAAGAGCTGCGACAACAGGAAGCAGCTTTACCGGGACACCATCGCCGTCGCCGGGCGCTCGACTCCTCGCCTTTTTTTCTTGCGTCTCGTGTTTCCTTCTCAATATAGTTTCCTCTTCTTGGTTTATCCCGCGGAACTCTGGGCTGCTGCCGTGCCGCA
Source organism: Cryptocoryne crispatula var. balansae (assembly GCA_036172225.1). Classification (NCBI taxonomy): domain Eukaryota; kingdom Viridiplantae; phylum Streptophyta; class Magnoliopsida; order Alismatales; family Araceae; genus Cryptocoryne; species Cryptocoryne crispatula. The sequence goes on from CM069932.1 coordinate 25,642,886, forward strand.
ACCTGTATCGATGAGGACCGGGCAAGACCTGTGTAGGTACATGGTGACAATCCACCTATGCTTCTAGACAGTCTCTGCCTGTTTTCTTCCCATTAGTATTGTGCCAAAGGTGTTTAGGAATATATATTTGTCTAGTAATAATAGCCTGAGGTATCACCTCAACAGAAAGAAACGGGAAAGGCAAAATGTTTTCCTTGTGGTTAGATCGCGGTAATTTCAGGTTATGGGTTGATCTGGACTTTTTCTCTACAGAAGTAATATTTTCTTCCTGGCCCTTTCAGGTTGGGGAGCCATCGTACAACTTTATTTTTGTAATTCTTCCAATAGGTTAGCCTTAGACCTCCCTCTGGCCTTTTAAGACACTGATATGGTTTCTCGTACGGAATATTCAAATTTTTTTCTGAAAGTTTTTTTTATTCTCAGAAACACTGGTAGTTAAGAGGATCAGTTGTGAGCTACTCCTATTCTAGCTAATTTTATCTCATTGCGCTTTGCAACCTTAATAGAATCTGGAGCATTGCATTGTCGAGTTTCAGTTAGTTTGTAGCTGTTGTAATTAAACTGGGGTAGAACATCTGATTGTTTCAGCAGTTTTCATGTTTGCCTACGGCTTCACCTGTTCTTGCGTTCACACCTTGGCTATGTTATAAAGCAGCTTGAATTTGTAGGTTACTTTGTAAGGTCAAGACCACCAGATTGACGCCAATTGCTGGATACATCATTCTTTGCGAACCATATTTTGAACACAAATTTCAAATTTATGCATCCATATATATTGACAAATAGCAATGTACCCATTTTCTACTCCTTAAATTCATCAATCATGAAAAAGAGCATCATAAAAGAGAACAAATTAAGCTTCTTTTTTGTTAGTCAAAATCTTTTCGGATTAGCTGTTGGCAACTTTTATGAACTATCAATGCTTTTTGAGTATGACCCAAAGGTCAAGTTTTTATATAAGTGCACTAAAAGAGGTACAGTAAAGAGGAAATAGGAAAGAGGGAAAAGAACCGACTAGGAGCATCTACTGAGAAGTTAGACCCACTAGTGTTTACAAAGAACTTTCGAAAAGATAACAACTTATTCACAATATGGGCCCTCCCAAGTGCTTCCCAGTGCAAGCAAACATCCAATCTCTGACTAAAGCTGAAATTAGAAAATGAATTGATTTTGGGCGCTCAAAATGCTCCTAGAATATCTTATTGTTCATTGTTCTCCAAATTACCTAAAACATAGCTGGAAGAATGAGATCCCAAAGCTTGGAATCTATCCCCCAAGGCTTGAATTTCATCCACGCATTAATAAAAGAAGAAATGTTGTTGGGTTCTATCCAATGTATCAACCAACCTTTAAGCAAAGCTTTCCAGTGAGAGCTGATGATCACACACTTAATAAAAAGATGTGTAGTAGTCTCACCTTTCATGCCACTTAAAACACATTTTGTGTCAGGTAACAAAATATTAAGCCTACTTCTCGTTGGTAGTCTTGGCCTACAAATCTTCCAAAGGAAAATCATGATCTTGATAGGATAATCAGATTTCCAAATTAGTTGATGCAAAGGGAGGTCCATTCCACCCAAAGTGAGTCTATCTATGGTTGAGTTGATTGTGAAGGAAGAACTGTTAGTAGGCCCCAAACCAACTTGTCATCCTTGTCATCTGTGCATTTATACTTCTCCAAGAGTGATAAAGGATTAGTGAAACTGCAGATTTCATCATCTTTGAGGGATCTCTTGAAATATATACTCTACTGTGTTAAGGGATCCCAGTTACAACTAACTATGGCTTGAGGGCTGCAACATAATCTAAAAAGATTGGGATCCCAGTTACGACTAACATTGCAAGGGAAACTTGACTGCACCCATGATCCTCCTAGAAGGTCTTGTTGCCATTACCAACTTCAATAGTGTAAGAAGAGTTGAAACGATCTCAATTGTCTATTATGCCTTTCCAAGTAGCCGAAAGTCTACTTTTGTATCTAAAATCTTTGACCTATACCTCGTTCTCTTCTATACCATATTTGTACTTGATAATTCAGACCCATTACGAGTGTTTATTAGTTTTAAGCTTCCAAATCCATTTAGATAGAAGAGCTTTGCTCATGGTTTCAAGAGATAACAAACCTACACCTCCTTCTTTCGTAGGCCTACAAACATGATTCCATTTGACAAGTCCTTTTTTGTCGGTAGCTCCATGCTAGAAAAGTTTGGCTCTTATACTTCGTTTTCGTGCAAATACTTATAGGCAACTTGAGAATATCAAAAATAAAATGGGATACTTTGCAACACATTTAGGCATAATTCATTTACCATCTGCAGAAAGCATTCTTCTTTACCATCCTGAAGTTTACACTCTAGTTTCTAGACCAAACACACTGTCAGTCACTGCTCTTAGTGCCTCTATTTGAAAGCGGGAGCGTCAGGTACTTAATAGGTAAGTATGCCCAAGGCACTTTGAAAATGTCTTGTAGCTGAACTCTCTAATCTTCATGCAAGTAAATACCTGTTAAGATTATTAAATTAAAGCATTTGTCAGTGTTCCCTAAGGAAAGTGGCGAAGTGTCATCTACAAAAGTTAAGTGGGTAATTTGAACTCTGTTCAAACCCACTTCATTACCATCTATCAAACCTGCTTGCTCAGTCTTAACTCACATTATGTTGACTACTTGGCTGGTTAAGACAAATAGCAAGGGAGATAAAGGGTCACCCCCTCTCGGACCTCTTGAGGAAGAAAAGTAGCTGAAAGTTTTACCATTGATATCAAATGAGAATCTAGAAATGGAGACAATTTTTAATCCATTGAATCCGTTTGTCCTTGAAACCCATGAGCTGCATAATTCTGAAAAAGTTTTTTCACTTGACTTCATAGGCTTTCTCAAAGTCCGGCTTCAACATGATACACTCTCTGTGTTTGATCTTCTGATCATGCAGACATTCATGAGCTACTGTAGAATTGTTCAAAATGTATCTACTCTGAATGAAGGAGAATTGTGTGGCATATGTCAACTTGCCAATATTCTTATTTGAGTCTATTAGCTAGGAATGGTAATAATCTTATAGTTGCAGCTTAAAAGACTTATAGGCCTCAAGTCTTTGAGTCTTTGATATCCTTTGTAATCTCATTTTTGAGGATCAGAACCAGAGTCGTGGAGTTAAGGAATTTAATGCATTCCTGATTCTTCTCAAATTCTCTAGTCATAGTCATAAAGTATTCCTTGATAATGTCCTAGAAGAAAGAATAGAAGCCTATGGATAAACCATTAAGACTAGATGCTTTATAAGGATCCATCCTAGGAGTGGCCGCAAGAACCTTGTCTTCTATTATGTCTCTAATGAGATAATTAGCCTCATGATCATCCAATTTATTTTCTATATTAAAATTAACAAACTAGTTCCACAACATATCATCTTGAAATAGATTTTCATAGGAAATTGAAGCTCTTTGATCAATCTACTTCATACCTTTGTTGTCAAACCAAAGCATCTTTATACCAATTTTTAAGAAAAAAGGATATATACAAGTTTGTGCACAATATAGAGCAGTGATTACAAAATTGTACAAATATTTCAATTAACCAAGTTAGATTTATACTTGGCCGATCTAAAATTGAAGCTATTTTCTTATTTGAAGCTAGATAGAGAAATATAGAGATTTGAAGAAAAATTTATATGGTTTTTATTGACTTGGAACATGCCTATGTTAGAGTCCTTAAAGAGATTTTGTGGTGGGCATTGGAACAAAAGATGGTGCCTGGTAGCATAGTTGTCAAGACAGATGCCTAGGCGGTGCCTAGGTGCCAAGGTGTTTTTGCTAGGGTGCCCACCTAGGCGCCCAAGGTGTCCAAGGCGCCCACCTAAGCACCTAGAGTATTTTTACATGATTAAAAAAATAATTTTAGGGGGTTTTACCTCGTTGATACACCTCACAAGAGATACTTATTTAACGATAGTTTGAACATATAAATATATTTTACTATCACTTGTACTATTGTACATATTTAAGATTTATGATTATAAATATATATTTTATACTTAATATTTATAAAGTTCTCTCTTATCTCCTCTCTCTTCCTCTCACTTAGTTTAGCAAGATTAAATCCTTCAAAAATAAATACCCACACATTCATAGTTACATATATAAAATCACATTTATATGTATGTACATATAATCATATACATTCAATTATAACATACAAATGTAATTATATTTTTGTATATATATGTTTGTATATTTGCATAAATATATAGTATTAATATCTAATTATATATATGATTGTATATATCCATATATATGTATATATATACACATCTAATGATACCACCTAGACGACGCCTAGTGTATGCACAAGCACAATTGGAGGAGAAATAAAAGATTTTCTCATTCAATTGGCTTACGTCAAGGGTCTGCAACAAGTTTATCTTTTACATTAATTAATAATTATGGATGAATTAACAAAAACTATATGAGATGATATATCTTGGTGCATGATATTTGCAAATGATATTGTATTGATAGATAAGACATATAAAGGAGTGAATGAGAAGTTAAAACTGTGAAAAGATACTTTAGAAATTTTCAAGATAAGTAGAACTAAAATAGAATATTTGCATTGTAAATTTAATGAAAGTCAAAAAGAAGTGAGTGATGGTGTTAATTTGGATGGAGTAATATTATTTAAAAAAAATCCAATTCAAGTATTTTGAATCAATTATTCAAAAAGATGGAGAATGTGATATAAATGTTAATCATCGAATTAAAGTAAGTTGGATAAAGTGGAGCTTGACTACATGAGTTCTATGTAATCTTAAGGTTCTACTAAATTGGAAAGGAAAATTTTATCATATAAGTATAAGATATACAATGTTGTATGATAGTGAATGTTGGACAATAAAAAAACGTACTTCTAAAATAAGTGTTATTAAAATGAGAATTTTAATATGGATGAGTGGTCATATTAGATTAGATAGAATTAGAAATGAATATATTAGAGAAAATGTAGGAGTAGTGACAATTGTAGATAAATTGAAGAATGGGAGATTGAGATGATTTGAACATACTAAACGTAAACCTAAGGAGGCTCCAGTAAGAAAAGTAGAAAATATTAAAATAAAAGAAACAAAAAAAGACAAGGTAGACCTAGGTTAATTTGGAGGAGGGTAATTCAATATCATTTAAATGATTTAAATATTTTTGAAGAGGTAACTCAAAATCGACGTGAGTGAAAAAAGAAAATCTATATGACTGACCCCAAGTAACTTAAGACTAAGACTCAATAAAGTTAAGTAGCTTGCGTGTGAAAGTACCTAGTGTTTTCATCTCCCTCTGTTAGCCAAGCCTCCTTGGAAGGTATTTTCATTTCATCTCTTCTCTCAGGCTTCATTGTAGTTTTTCTTTACTTTGTTTCATTCAATTCTTTGTTCCTCGGTAATCTGGCTGCTATCATTCAATCTCTTGTAGTGATCAATCTTCAAAACCCAAGTCCTTTTAATAGCCAAAGAAGTGTTGAAGTTGGAAACAACCCATTCCTGCAAATAATTCTTTCTACTCTTGAGTTTAGACACAAATTTTAAAGTAGTTGAAGTATTACTGAAATTATGTTCATACCACCAACCTCTGTGATGAGGACATATTTTGGGTTTTCTTTTACTTGTGTCCTTACGAGGACAAGTTTGTAAATAGAAAATTAGATGGTCTTTTCTGTAATTAGATGTCTCCTCCCTTCTATATAAGAGGGACCCATGTACATACGAAATACAAGAAGTGATATACAATTTTTGGAAGCTTCGGCTGGTTCTCCCGCGGAGGGGCTGCGGCCCCATCTTCTTCCCCCACCCCGGCGATGAGCGCCGTTCCCCTCTCCCACCTCCGGCAGTGAGGCCGGTCGTCCTCTTCACCTCCGGGAAGGATTCCCGGCTCTATCCCTTCCATCTTCCGGATCCGACGAGGTGCGCCGTCTTCATCCTCCTCCTCATCCTCCGGCCTCCGCGCCGTTCCTCCACGGTTCCCCCTTCTCAGTTCTGCATCGTCGTCTCCACCATTCCCCCTCCTTCTGCCAAGCCTGCGCACTGCAGCCTCCGGACGTCGGCTCGGTTCGTCCGCACGAAGACAACGAGGAGAAGAAGCTGTAGAAGGAGAAGGCGGTGAGACGGGAGGAGGGTCCGGCGATCCCCGGAGCCCTTCCCCCCCTTCGGCCTCCTCTCACGGCGACGGCGAGCCCCGCAGCCCCCTCTCCTGTCGGCCCTGGCTCCACCTTCGCCTGCTCGTTCCTCGCCTGCCGTCGGCGCCATTGACGGCGTCGGATCCTCCTCCCGACTGGCCCCCCTGCTCTGCCTCCCTGCTCCGCCGCGTCCGCCTGCAATCGGACAGAGCCGTGGCATCGGGACCGTCCGCCATCGCCTTCTGCGCGCGGCGTCGTCCGAACAGACGAGAACGACGCGGGCGGGCGAGGCCAGCACTGCTCGCCTTTCCCCTTGTCGCGGCCCGCGCCAGCGTGGGCGTCCGGGGATGCCGCCACGTCGACGATCTTCGACAGCGGAGATGCGGCCACGAAGCCCCGCCCGAGGCCGCCCGTCGCGTGGCCACGACGCCCCCCCCGGCAGCGACCTGGAGGCGCCACGACACCCCGCCCCTGCCCGGTTTCACTCGCGCGCGGCCGCGTGGCCCGCTGCCGGCCGGTCCGCGGCCAGACCGGTCTTCATACCCGGTCCAACCGGGTTCAAGGGCGGTTCAAGCCGGTTTGACCCGGTTCAGTGCCTGAACCGGCCGGTTCAGTCTGGTTCAGGCCATTTTGGACTGTTCTGGGCCCGGTTCAGGGTGGTTCGACTCGGTTCGGCACCGTTTCAAGCCTGTTTCGATCGGTTCAAGTCCGGTCCGCCTCATTTTGGGTTACTTTAGGTCTGTTTAGGGCGATTAGCGCCGGTTTGCGTCGTTTTCGGTCGGTTTAGCCCGGTCTAGCCGGTTCGTCCCACATCACTCTGACTATGTCTTTGAGATTGGGGTTCCTGCCCCAAGCTAACTCAAAACGGAACTTGTTAACATGAGTGGGAAATAATTTGCTACATTTAATACCAATTGCACAATAATCAGAAACCACCCTTTGTAAATGAAAGTCCTCTGCATTCTGCAAAGTCATGTAATTGAGCCCATAAATGAGACACAGAACTTGTCAAGTTTGGATTTAGATCTCGAGTTGGATCAAGCGAATAGTAAACCAAAGTCAGAGATTTTATTCTGACCACAATCATTGAATAGAACCATTTCTTGAGTCCAGGTCTCCTGACCCAACCTTTATCCAGGTTTTAGAACCACATTAAAATCACTAGCGATACACCAGGCTTCATTATAGAAGGCTCTAGTCACATTCTTGAGTCTAGAAAAGACATCTTGCTTTTCGGATGGGTCCACAGGACCATACACGTTACCTAGATACAAAGCATTATCATTCTTAGACACTGAACTCAAGAACATGAAAATGTCTTTCCCGATGAATCTTCACTACTAGAAAGATGATGTTATCCTCATAGTTGTCAAGGCGACAAGGCGCCCAAGGCGTTGAAGGGTACCGATTCCGCTTAGGCGACAAGGCGGCCGCTTAGGCGTCGCCTAGGCGGTATTCAAGGAAGGCTGAGTCGGGAGGTTGTTATATATAAAAAAAACATAAATATAATTATATTTGTTATGTTATAATTGAATATGAGTGTTTTATCAATGCACATAAGTAAATTATGATTATAAAATTTATATATGTGTAATAGTATAAGTGATGGTAAAATATTGTTATAATATTATTAAATGGGGGGGCGCAGAGTAGTCGCGGATCGTATATAAGTATAAGTGAGACAAAGAGAGAGAGAGAGGAAAGAGTTGAAAAAGAACTTAATTAAGTATATAATATATGTTTATAATCATAAATCTTAAATATGTATGATAGTATAAGTGATAATATAATATATTAATATATTGAAACTATCATTAAATAAGTGTCCCTTGTGAGGGGTATCAAGGGAGAAAAATCCCTCAAAAACTTTTTTTAATGATGTAAAAATACCCAAGGCGCCTTGCTTGGGCGCCTTGGGCGCCTAGGCTGGCGCCTTGGGTGCCTTGGCGGGCGCCTTGGGCGCCTTTTTGGCCCCAGACAAGGCGCCCTGGCAAGGCGCCCTTGGAAAGGCGCCTTGCCGCCTAGGCGGCGCCTAGGCGGCGCCTAGGCGGCGCCTAGGCGGCGCCTAGGCGGCGCCTAGGCGGGCGCCTTGACAACTATGGTTATCCTACAGAATAGCTATGCTCCCACTTCTCTCAGTGGGGAGTACAGCTGGGGCCCATTGAGATTTCTATGGTTTACCTTTGCCACCAAACTCTTGTCATCGAAGCTTGATAAAGTTTCCTGCAAAATTAAAATGACTCTGCAATTCCATTTATTTATGCCTTAACGGCATTAAACCTTTTTAAAGGGAGAGAGAAGCAATGAGTAACAACTAGTAACTTGGCAATAATAAAAACACTCAGTTTACCTATCAACTAGCAACTCGTAGTCAGGTGTGTTCACGGTTGGTTCAGTTTGGTTTAGAGCAAAAAAACAAAAAACTCCAATCTAAATCAAACTGAACACACTTTCTCGGTTTGAGCCGAGAAGTGAACAGCCCTTACTAGTACATTTATGTCTTAGTGTTGATGTTGTTTTGTTTGACCTGCTGTGCTGCCGCTGCCATGGCAGAGGGGCCTCGTCGGAATCGGCCGATTTGACCAATTCTAGCCCTAATCCAAACCAATTTGACTAATTGCAGTTGTATCTAGTGGGAGATCAGGTTGGATCGGTCGTCCCTGCTGAAACTGGATTAAAGTGGTCCGATCCGATCTTGGAATTGGTCGATTCTGATCTGATCTGGCCAATTTTGCAATATATGAATGAGGTCCATTTATGCTTCAATAAAGGGCTGTTTTACTGAGAATTAAATGATTTAGTCCACATTTAAATTGAATTGGCTAGTCCTAATCCCAGTAGGACTAAGAGAGGTGGCGCAAAGGGGATTTGACCTTCACTATGATTTGATTTAGATATGGTTCACATTCTATTATGAGTCTCTCCATACACCAATTGCCTATAGAGGATATCTCATTCCCCATTTCCTTCCCTTTTTTGAAAATTTCAGGTGCCAACAGAACATCATGTGGTGAGTGAAGATTCATTTCTTTGTGTACTCTTTTTTAGGAACAAGTTGCCTATTGCTAATAGGATCAAATGGATCAATGACAAGAGTCGGAAGACCTCCACATATTGTGGGATGTTTGCAGAAGATAATATTATTTATTTGTGAAATGAGGAGTCATGCCTCTACTCTCTATTATAGCAGGTTGTTTGTTGTCTCTTCAACACCAGTTTAGTCAAGCAGCAGGTACTGTAGCTGTGAATTCTAGGATGGAAAATAACGACCCAAATTAACATTAATGTGTGGGAGATGCTCTGCCCACGATATCTAGAGTATTTGGAAGATGGCCAGAATGCAGAATTATAATGATTTTTTTATACCATTAAAGGCCATCCTTAGCAATGCAAGCACCTTTGTTCAGGTCTGGGCTTTTGCTAGGTGGATTTCATCCTATGCAGTGCCTATATGACAGCAACTAAGGGCACAATCCTTTTTTTTTGCTTTGTTCTTATCTGCTGGTCTTCAGCTTTTTGTGTTTTTGTGGGTCTTTTGGTGGTTCTAGGCTTCTAGCTACTACTTTTGCCTTTGTTGGGTTCTTTTGTTCTTCTTCTAGGTGACCTACTATATCTCATTTTCTGCTTTTATTGAAATGGAGGCAAGCGACAAGGATACTTTGCGATCGTAAAATGTCTCAAAAATTGAAAGAAAAATTTTATTGCACGGCCATAAGACTTGCAATGTTGTATGTCAATGTGTGTTGGACAACTAAGAAGAAGTATACTACCAAATTGTGTGTAGTTGAAATGCAGATGTTACAGTGGATGTATGGCTACACACTGATGGACAGAATTCGTAATGAGTGCATTAGGAACAAAGTGAGAGTTGCAAGAATTGAGGATGTAGTAAAAGAAGGAAGATTTCGTTGGTTTGGATATATCAAATGGCGGCCTCTTGAGGCACCTATTAGACAAGTTGAGGTCATGATGTTGTCAACGCAGAAGAGGTGAAGAGGTAGACCAAAATTAACTTGGCATAGACGTATCTAATATGATTTGGATGATTTAGATATAAGAGAGGAATTAGAGAAAGATCATGCAGAATGGAAAAGACGAATCCATGTAGCTGACCCCAATTATTTAGGATTAAGGCTTTGAGTTTGAGTTTGACTAAATTTTCCCACATTGTGTTCTTCACAAAACAGAAATACTAACTACAACTTATGGTGCAATCTCAAAATTTTAAGTTCTTTTGACATAATTTTGAGCACTTATACTGATCATTCTCACTGTATCATAGTTGAGTTGATTTTAATTTATACTATGCCTTATTCTTATTCTATCTTGCTTTTGTTTTTAAAATGTTTTCATACCCATCTTGATGTTCGTTTATGATTTATTTCTTGAGAGGTCTGTCTACTAGTTCTTAAGCAAGCGCTTACTTTTAGTATTTGTTGATTTAATGTTTCTTTTCTCATAAGGTGGTGGCCTAAAATCACTGGTCCTTGGTGTTTGGGATTTTTTATTTGCAGTTATTTGTCAATGATGAAGAATGTTAAGGAATGGATATCCGACCAGTTAGGATCAAAGTCTTTACTTTCTTCAGCTAGGCCTTTCAACTTCTTCGAAGGTAATTCACAAGATGAAGATGTTGGCAGTCAAGGTGTTAGCACTGGTAAGTGTTTCATTCATCTGCTCAATATTTTCAATGTTGTTTGTAATCACATTCTTATCTTTCAGCTCAACTTGTTTTGTTCTGGCCTTCTTAGAAACCAGGGCTGCAACAAATTTAATAACATTTTTGTCTACTTTTGATTTTAATTCCGATAAGGGTTAAGTGATTTTGATTTAATTATAATCGTGATATTCCGATTTTGTTCCTACATTAATTTTGTTATTGAAATCGAAACCAAATTTGATAATTCCTGAAATACATAATAAATTTTAATAAGCTAATTAGTCTCATATAACTACTAAAATTTGATGTATAAATTTTAAATTTTCATTTTTACTTTTTTATCACTTTGTCTACCATATTTTTGTAATTTATCTACTTTTTATGATATTAATTTTAAATGTATATATATTAAAATTTTATCAAAATGGGGAAATTAGGGAATCGGTTATAGGGTGCACTGAAATTTTGATTCCGATTTTGATTGCTTATAGGGTGCACCCAAATTAGAAACCATTCTCTTGTAGTGGTTAGTCAATTAGGAAACTTTAACATCTGTTCTATTATCATTTGTCAAATTCATATTGATGTCTTCATTGAGGTGTCATGTCTGGGTCTTCCGTTCTACTGCATAGTTTTACAACTTAGTTGTTTTTCTTTGTTGACCAAGCTTCTATACCTATACAACACTATTTGGTGTTTTGGTAGACAGGATACAATAGAGATGAAAATTAAAACAGAAAAACAACATTAAATTTGAACAATAAGATTCTCTGACAACCAAAAAAAGGAAAACTATTTATCTGATTCATGTCATTTTTCTTGGTTGTCAAAGATCTGTTTCTATTCCTGAGTTGGCCGTGGTTAGGATCTCCCTTTGCAGTATCTTCCACTAACAGCTGCTCATCACCAGTTTAAGGCAGTTCCTTTGATGTCGAGGAAGGCCAACATATGATGGAGATCGCTATCAACAGGGATCCAACCAGTTTCAGATGGGATAGAACTAGCTAAATCAGTAGTCGGAGCTATGAGTGCCAGTTTGTGTCAGGTTGGGCTTAGGTAAAGATGTTCACCCAAGTCCATTTGTTCATACCCACACCAATGCCTTACCAAAGCCCAAAATAAATCAGGCTGAATGGAAGTGAAAATTATTTTATAAATAAAAAATTAATCAACATGATCTTAACTAATTTTTCTTACTTTTATTTTACAAAGTTGATTTGTTTTTATAATGTATTGGACAAGCATAACAAAAATTTCCGTTTACAAGAGGTAAGTAATTTACTGATTAAATTTATACTATGCAAAATTTGTTTAATAGCCCACTCTTTCAGAATTCCTAATAGATGTGCAAGTTTGAAAATGTGGATGTTGCAGGATTGAGCCCCTTATTCTTGAGATCCACTTGAAAATACATGACTTGCAGCATAATATGATGTAAGAGCAAATTATTGTAAATTGTCAGTAGGATTTTCCTAGTGAGAAAAGACTCACTTTCCTACACGTTTTAGGAACGCATATTAAAGGTAAGCATTAGGACTCGGGAATGACACAATTATTGATGATTCAGTTGGATATGGTAAGAAAGCGTTCATCCTTTAATGATGAAAAGTCACAGCTGATCATATTTACAACATTCTCATGGAAATTGAGTCCTGTGATCACCAAGATGTCTTCCAATCCCTAGGGGACATATCATAAGAGTCAGTCAACTCATCAGTCTTAATTAAATGATAAAAGAAAATGGTGTAATTATTCACACTCATTAGTCTTCTCTGACTTTGTGAAAATCTCTGATAAGGGTGTTATTAATCATAATTCTACTTTAAATGACAATTGCAAATTTAATCATCATGCTTTAACCAAGCCCACAAAAAGCAAATCGCATCATAATTGTCAAGGAGACAAGGTGCCCAAAGCATTTAAGGGGTGCCCTTAACTGACAAGATGCCTTAGCAGTAATATTAGATGTTAATACTATATATACATGTATGTATACATTATAAACACATATATACATATGTACCTATACAAATATATATATTGAATTAGATGTTAATACTATATATTTATATATATACAAACTAATATACATAAATACAATTATATTTGTATGTGTTACTCTGTGTATGGATGTAATGTGTTTTTATTTATGTAATTATGTATCTATGGTATATATTTTTGGGAGTGAGTAATCTTGATAAGCCAAGTGAGAGGGAGAGAAAAGAGGGTTAAGACAAAATTTTATAATTTTAATTATTTAACGTATATTTATAATTAAAAATCTTAAGTATTAGTAATAGTTTAACTGTATAAGCGATGGTGAACTGTGTAGAACTGTGTAATATATTTTTACTATTATTAAATGAGTGTCTATAAATCATAAATCACGGGTCAAGAGGGCAGTGCTCTTGCGTGGAAGAAATTTTTTTTGGACTTGAAAGATTTGGGGTACTGTCAACACCTAGAAAATTGCAGAGTGGTCGATAATAAATGTACATGTTCTAAAAGTGGTTTCTAGTTGTGACACTATAGTGAATACGGCTATTCTGGATGTGTATGCAAAATGTAGCAGCTCGGAAGATGCCAAAAGGGGATTTTGGTTGCTGTTGGTCACGCTAGAAGTTTTCAATTTTGTCAGACGTCATAATTATTTCAGCTCATCAATAAGTCTGGTATAGCAGTTGACGAAATCAGTTCATCCGGTGTTTTAAGAGCATGTGCAGGGGCTGATAGACAGACTGTTGGTATTCATATCCATACTTTAACCGTTTAAAAAAAATGGTCATGATTCAGACATACGCATTGTGAATGCTATCCTGGATATGCATAAAAAAAACGTGCAGTATTGGTTGAACCACACTACACGCTGATCAGACGTACCAAAAAAGAGGCCGTTTCTTGGAATGCTACAATTTCAGCCGCTGAACAAAATAGAAAATATGCCGCATGAAAAAAAAGAGGAGAGTAATTTGAGATCACCGATGTCGATGTCAAAGACTGCCCAAAATCCGCGTGGTGATGTCGACGCCTCGCAGGCGAGCTAGGCGCAGCAGGTTCTGAACCGTCCTCCAGGCAGCAAGCCGTCTCCGATTTTCTCCCTCCGCGGCACCATCGAGAGCCTCTTTCCCTCCTAAAATCACCTATGAGAATCTCACGCCACCGCGCAGTCCCAGTCGGAAGCAGGACGATAGCTCCTCCTCGACCCCGCCAAGGTAGTCGCGATCACCGCCAAGGGAACCCTCCTCCTTCCGTCGATGGCGGGAAGAGCCACGCGCCAAACGTCCGTACCTGCCGCACCGTCGCCCGAGCGGGAAGAGGAAAGAAGGCCGGTACAATTTATTTTTACGCACTATAACCCACGTCGGCATATATGGACGCCCACGGATCCTCCGGAAGGCAGGAACCTGTCGTGAAGAGGAAGTCGTCGACGTCCCTCGACGTAGGCCAGCGGGACTTGCCTCAACATCCCCGCGAGGCCCTACGGAGGCAAGCCCTTCCGCCGGAGGCTCCCCCGGTCCCGCAATCAACGCGGGCGGGCGACAGACGTCGCCGCCTTCTATTTCCGGGCGGGCGTGCCCCATCAGTTTAAAAAAGCAAGGCTGGGCGTTGCGCAAGGGGTTCGCGAGGAAGGGGCCCGAGGGACTGAGCATCGTGGAGCAAAAGGGGATTTTCGAAGGGGAAGCAGCGCGAAGAAGCAAGGAGAGGCGAAGAAGAAGAAGGAAGGAAGGAGAGAACTTGCGTCAAATGAAGGGAGGCGGGAGGTAGGAACTACTCACCCCGGTCACTCCCCGATCGTCATGGCTGACGGTCTCTCGCAGTTGTCGGTCCGCATCTTCCCCCCTTCGGTAGATGAGAAGCCGGCATCGCCTAGGGGATCTGGAGGTTCCGCCGGCCTCGCCCATGGATGGCCTCGGAGCTGCCGTCGGCTTCCAAGGAGACCGGGAGCCTCGTCGAGCTTGTCCGTCGCCAGGAAATTCCGTGGGGTCGCGAGGCCGCCGGAAGTGGGCAGGTTGCGAGGTCGCGGTCCAGAGGCAGGCACAGGCAGGTCGCGAGGCCGCCGGGAGCGGGACCGGGTCATGTAGACATGTGCTCGCAGGTCCACGGCAGCGTGCGGGGAAGCCCAGAAAAGAATAAAGGAAAAATAAGAGAAAAAGGGGAGGAGAAGAAGGAGAACCAGCAGACGCGTAACTAAGTGACACAGTAAAAAAAATGTTAAATTTGAATAGAAAATCAAATTAAAAGGATCTTCACCCTTGGGTCTTGGGACAGCCATGCGCTAAACCATAGATCGACGAGGTGGTGTCCTTGGGAGATCCTCCACAAGTCCTTATGGACCGGGGCTACTCTCCCTCAATTTGGTTAATAATAATTGTGGGGTTAGCTTCTAATCCCCCAAAATCCATTCGATTTTAAGTCTCTTAATGCCTATAAAAAGGCCGCATGAGATTTAATTTTCTTTGTGGGGTCGATTTCCGATACCCAAAATTCATTTGAAATAAATTTCTTGGTGCTCACAAAGAGCTATGAGAGATTTAATCTTAAAAAAAAGTGGAGTTGTTATGCAAGTCAAAAATCAGTCCGGAATTAAGTTTTCATGGAACATCTCCGGAATATTCATGCGCCCCCCTCTGTTAATAAAATTTTTGGCGCCATAAAGAATTGGCGTTGATCAATCTTTCTTTACATCCCATAAATCCAATCTGATTTACAACATAGAAAAGGCGAGGGAGAGAGAGAGAATAAAAATAATAATAATGCCGATTACATTTGCTGGTCTCCAATAGTACATCCGCAGGGTTTTACAAAAAAAAGAAGAAAATCAGTTACAACAAGTGATGATCCCCTCCTCTCGATTCCCATTGCTGTAGAAGCCTAGCCATAAGCCGTCCATCTCCCGAGCAACCCTCAGCCGATCAAGTGATGATGGGGGAGGAACCAATTCGACCTGCAGGAAGGCAGGATGTGCTCGGCCAAGTAGGAAGAGAGCCCAAATTGAATTTGAAATATGAACACGTGTTTGTAGATCAAACCTGTAGAGTATGAAGTGTGATAAGTCTGAACTCAAAGCATGCAAAAATCTGTAAGGTTTAAAATTTGAAGTTCGGATGCCAGAATTCTGGAATCTGAATTTCTTCCACCAGGTGCAGAATAGAGCTTCTGAAACGCATGTAAATCCGAAATGTGAACCTGCAAGCAGAAATCAAAAAAAAATCAGATTGAATCGATGGGCAGGTTAAGCACAAATTAGTTCAAACCCATTCAGTGTAGTAAGCATGCTCCGAGCTCAAATCATAAGTTTAGCTATGCTTATAACTTGAACGCTACAAACTGTAAGAAGTCAGAAAATCCAGAACTCATGTTTGAGGCCCCCAAATAAAAAGGGAGAGAGGGGGCTGCAGTTTGAATTGGCACCTGTAGATCAGTTTCTTTTTGAAGTCCATAAGTTTATTGTTTAACCAAAACCTACAGGAGTCAGAGATGCACAGATCCGAAATCTTCCAAATTTGAAATTTAAATAAACCTGAAGATCGGAAGCCAGAACCTGTAATAAAATGTAGAAAACCCAGAATCTGAAATTGAGGTCTCCCAGCGCAAGGGTGTAGATCAAACCTGCAGAATCTGAAATTTGGTAAATCTGGAACCTACAAATCAGATCGTAAAATACATGCCCCGAACAGAATCTGCTAGCTTTGCAGAAATCAGGAAATAATAAATCAACCTATTAAAGTAGAGAATCTCTATTCAATTGAAACAAACCTGTCTGAATCAAACTGAACTCAATAAGTTCTTAATTTGCAAGCTTAAAAGAGAGCTCAGTCTGAGGCACGACGTGAAATGGAAATCTGCAGCCTATAGCATAGAAAGGTCTGAACTTCGTAGGCTTGTTTTCTGAATGTCACAAAAAAAAAAGAATTCAAGCAAACCGTGGAAATTTCCTGTAAAGTCTAGAATCTGAAGTCTGAATCTTCATGTATTAACCAAAACATTCTCCTCACAAATCCATCAACGAACTAAGTCTGTAAATAAATTAATCAACTCAAATTCGATCTCCCATCAAATTCAAACATGATCAATCAAAAAAAACAATAAAGTCTGTACATAACTCCAAGTTATACTTCACAACCCAATTCAAGAATCAATTCAACTCAAGCTAGATTTCTCTTGACTTTAACTAACTGAAACAAATTGATTTAATGAACAGATCCAATTTCAACCCAAATAGGAAACAAATTGAATATAACTCAAACTAGATTCAAACCAATTAAATTCAAAACCAATCTAAAAACCAGATTCAAAACAAATCAAGCACTGGCATTCTAACAAGTTCATAGGACCTTTTTTTCTTATGTGAATGTTTATTTTTGTGGATGCATTATCTTCTATTTCCATAAATTGCTATGACGATTAATCAAGGGTATTCGAGTTATCTCGATGTAATTAACGTCGGATCTTCACACCATCCGACGGGGAGAGGTCAAAATTAATTTCGAAGAACCTAACAACCTCAAATTATAATTTTATAAATATCATTGACCCTAGTTAGTACTTTTATGAAATATCATCTATTTTCTTACAAAGTCAATACTAAGGTCAAATCAAATTCAAATCTAAATGGAAAATGAATTTCAGTACACCAAAATATTTTAGAATTTTGAGGTCACATCAGGTACCTAGTCAAGCTCCTTGCTCGCCATGGGTGCCTAGGTGAGTACCTTCAGCACCTTTTGGGTTCCCCAAAAAGCACTCAAGCTAGGTGCCACCTAAGCATGCACCTTGAGAACTATTGATCACATCTTGATGGATGTTTAGGCTTTTGAAGCCAATTGACATCCCTGTTCCAAGGGAAACACTAGACATGGAATAAAGGGAAATAATGGAATATGTTGAGTATTTTTCACTTACCAAGAGAAATTTTGGCTATCGCGTATGGATTGTTTGGCTTTGTTCCTCTTGTAATTTAAACTAAAATTGCTTCGAACATTGTGCTTAATTTCAATAAATCCACATTATGCGAGAATCAAGACTCAAGAGAAAAGTCAGATTGTTGACTGTTATATTATAGTTGAAGTTTTGGAAGTGGTGAACATATTTTGCCTATCATACAACTATAAGACTGGCTCTGAAGTATCATCTGTGGTTCATGTACATATGTATTTCATAATTTGTATTAGTACATCAACAAATCACTATTTAGTCAATTAATTTGAAGTGCTGGTTGGTTTTCTTAATCACTTTTAGTAATCGAAATTATCTATATGGATAACAACACATCTTTCTTATTTCTTAGCAATCAAATCTGATAGACCCATTCATCATAGATGCACATGAATACAAGTCTCCTTGGAATAACATGGCTCAGATTACGGGGGCACTGGCCTCTAGTAGGGATCAGGCATGGAACTAAATATAAAGCTATGGAAAGAAAAAAAAAGCATTTAGCAAAAGTAAGAGGTTGGGCTCCACCATGAAAGATCTATCGGGACCCGAATTGGCTGACGTGGCTCAACCCAAGGCTACCTGGGTCGCCAATGGTGCCTCCAAGGCCCCTTTGGGGCCTATTTAAGATTTCCAATAGTTTTCACTTCATCCCACACTTCTTCCTTCTATTTCTTCTTACTTTCTCACTCTAAAACTCTCTCTATCTATCTAGCACTCTAACTGCTTACTCTCTCTCAAAAGTTCTCTGAAATTCTTATTTTTTTCTCTGCTTTCACATCTCAAGACATTCTTTCTTACCTAATTGTGTTACTAACCATTTAATTTTAATTTTATTTCTTTTAATTATTGTTATATCTTTTTCATAAACAAATTCTTTGGAAAACTGACACCCAAACCAAATGTATTGGGAAGGGTATATAAATATTGTAGAGCATGTTCAAAAATATAAGATTTGAATATAAATAAAATGATAATTTTTTATTAATATTTTTTAAATTGTTTTTAATTTTTTAATTTTTGGATCCATTCCAAGTTGACACGGGTTGCCAACCCTAGGCAACTTGGGTCGGTGACGGGGACGAAATTTCAATTTTAGGAGTCTTTTAAAAAAATCTAGTTTAAGTTTGTAAATATAAGATGGGGGGTCTTTTCTTTAATTTTGTCCTCCCTTCCATATAAAGAGGAACGATGTGCATATTATACAGTTGATTAGTTTTGATCATAGTGAATTTTTGGAAGGTCTTCGGGCTTGTTCTCCCGCACAGGGGGCTGCGGCCCCCATTTCCCCTTCGACCCCGGCGATGGAGCACTGTTTCTTCTCCATCACCACCGGCAGATGGTCGACCTTCTTTCTCTCGTCCCGGCGACGAGCGCCACTTCCCTTCCACCTTTCATATTCGGCGAGGTCGCCATCTCCTTCATCCTTCTCATCCTCCTGTCTCTGCGTCGTTCTTCCAATCTTCCCCATTCCCGGTTTTTCGACATTGACAGAAGCCCTCCTCATTCGACGCCAGCATCCACCTCGTCTTCCTGCTCCATTCCTATCCGGAGGCCGACGAAGGACGATGAAGGAAGGAGGAGCTTGTTGGCACTCTAAATTTCATATGAAATATAGGCATATGTAAATAGGGAATGAAAATACTAAATTCCCTATGGCCTACCATCGGTTTATGAATTAAGAGGGGCCCAAGGACATATATCCAAGACCGGCCCAATATAGCATATGAAGAAATCTAGCCCCCTACTTAGAATGACCTCCTGTTTGAAGGCCATATGGGAAGGCCTGTGGAAGGAAGGGAGGGCCCGGGGATAATCTGAAAAGGATGCCATACTGGTTCTTATTTGAAGGCTTCCGGTATATACATATATATCCGGCTAGGCATATATTTGATTGGTAGCATGAAGACATGTTCCTATCAAAAGTCTGAAGAGAGGAGGGCCGGAAATAGCAAACAAAAAAGCCCAAATTGGCCCCTGTTTAATAAGTCCGGCTATGGTTACTTTGAAGACATGCCAGAGGGCAGCCATTGGGCTCAAGGGTTGGAAGAAGGTCCAATCAGCATATAGGGAAGCCGGATCTTCACATATATGTGCAAATCAGCACAATTAATCGACCTACTCAAGGGGACCCAATCTAGCATGAGAAGAGGCCGGCTCCTCAAGGATATCCATATATGCATATACTTGAGTAATTGATGGAGACCCGACTGAAAATGATGCATAAGAAGCCAGATTTTATACATAAATCAGGAAGATGCACACATAAAAATGCATCTCTATGCAACCGGCCATGCATATATGGCATGATATGGAACAATTGGAGCAATAAGGATGCTGCCGACAGGAAACAGATGGGGGAATATGGCATAAATGAACAGAATTTGAAATCATTGAGGCACCGCTTACCCGGGAATAGCTAGGGGAAGGATCACCTCCTCGGCTTGATCCCAAGAAGGAGAAGCAGCACCCGGAAGCTCCAATCAACGGGGACAAGTTCTCCCTTGGCAATACCCAAGCTGTAGCAAAACCTGTTAGAAGAGAAGGGTGCGACCGGAGAAGGCACAGGACCTGTTTTAAAAGAGCCCGCGGTTGGATAAATCTGTCTCCCGGTGGGAGACTTAACAGAAACAGCAAGAAAAAGGGAGAGAGGTTGATCCGCGGGGGAAAAACAACTTGGATAATTCAAAACAGATCCGGGACCATCCAATGAGCAGGCTTGGTCAATCAATAGATCAATAGAAGGATGGAGCTCCCCGGTTCATTGAAGTGACCCTATTGGATCCTTAATGGGATAATATCCATTGGATCCCTCATAATGGGATATCCGGTCACTGCCTATAAGCAAAGCTAATTACCGGATGGTTAATCCTCTCGGATCCTTAATAGGATTAATATCCATTAAGGGATTAAGGGTCCTGATTGATTGGATTAGCATATGATTAAGGGCCGGGATTGATCAATTGACAAGATTATTGAAGCAAAGATGTTCCCCGGTCCATTGAGATGGTTAATTGGATCCTTAATAGGATAATATCCATTGGATCCAGCCTAATTGGATATTTGATTAAGGAGGATTAATTCTTTGGGCGTAGGCAATAAGGCCTAGCTTCAATCAAGCCCCGGATGGCCAATGATTTGCCATAAGCATACCCCATGGATGGAGGGCTAGGATTGGGCTATCAAGAGAGGAGCCGGGGCAGCTAACCAAAGGCCGAGATCTATACTTATGCATGAGATGGATCCGATGCAAACCAAAGGGCAATGGAGGGCCGGGATCATCCAAAGACTTGGTCAAGCTCCACTCTCCCACGTTGGGAGAACATGGCCCCACTCCCTCCACCCGCGCACTCCCTTGCAGCCCACTCCACCTTGGGTGAACAGCACCTGTTCAATGGCCTATAAATAGGGCCAGCCCCGCACATGGAAAGGGGGTCGGGCAAGAGAAGAGGAAGAGGCAGGAGAAGAAGAGGGAGTTCAAAGACTTGCGGCCACTGTCATATACCCAGATTGGTGCAGGTTCCGAGGACTTCAAGGTAGGACACCATGTTCATCACCTTACCCATCCCCTTCTAAACATCATGTCCATGGACATATCAATATCTGTCCCTTTATCCGACCCTTCCTGAGTATCATATCCTTTGACTGATCCATACCCATAATCCCCTCTCAACCTGGCTAGAATATCATCTAGATTGGGTTGGGAATAGTTGGATAAATATTGAAGTCCCGCAGGCCTACTGAATTCCTTTCTTTCATGGATTCATAAGATATTCTCATCTCCCGGACACTAGGAGATGATCAAGGATCAGTGTCTTAGATAGGCTCATTTGGTCTGGGGTTATACTAAAGTGATAGCCACTGCCCCCGGAAACATATAATTCACAGCCTGACCTCCTAGTTGATTCTCAAAATTGGGTCATTTCTGTCCCCTCCCTCAGACGTATATGTATTTGTCCTGTCATGCAAGGGGTCCTTATGTATACATATACATATGAATATAATGGAATCAGCAGGAGATGAAGGGCATTTGGCAGTATCAAGGTGAAAATGGGGTTATACCCGGTCTATTTGGAACCCACATGATGGTCCAAATACCCCCCGGGTAGCCTTAGATAAAGTACAAGACAGAGGAAGAGGATGGCCAACCGGGCCTTGAAGAAGTCATAATATCCGACTATCAATTGAGCAAGATATGATGAAGCACCCTCTGGTTATAAAATCAGAGGGCCGAGGGTATAATTAGAGCCCCATATTGGGCCTAACCCCTTGAACTTATCTCGGACAAGGCTGAAACCATACATACAGTCCTTTTTGTCCATCTCCATATGTACCCCCCCCCCCCCAGAGGGGAAGGATAGTCTCAACATAATGAGGCTGTAATTGTATGTATATCCCACCATATGAGGATATGAGACATGCCATATGGCATAATTGATATATGTGAGGAAAGATCATTATATGTCTATATATCCAAGTGCCGGTTGTAAGAAACACATACAGCCCAGAATTTGGATCATAAAGCTGACTTGTGCCTATAACAGAACATCGCGAAGGCTTAATGTTAAGTCCAGTTCTAAGTAAGATCATGTATAGCCTTTTGGCTTATCTCATAATAAAGAGGGTCGGCTATAAGACAGACCCATATAACTTCAATGCGATGGAGTCAGATTTTGATTCCTCTATCATACCCAATGGTTTCAACCGGGCATATGATAGTGAGGAAGGAATCCCCTTATACATATGAACCAAGTCCTAATGCAAGGAGGTCAAGGTAACCCCGATACAAATAATCTGAACTTCACCATACAGAGGTGTGCCCTGCACCATATGGTATAGATGAGGTGTGATCAAGTACCATCGTATGCATATGTATATACAATTTGTGATAATCATGAAGCCGATTGAAGGTTAAATCTGAATGAAAGTGAGGCATATGTATAGTCCAATAAAGAACAGGACTGAGCTCTAACTCCCGGATTCCAAGCATATATTGACTTGATTCTGAACATTCAGATTCTAAATAGAAAGAGACTGACCTCATAAATATATTGGGGACCGAGCACATGAAACATATAGGCTGAACCTGCCCATTTTATATGATAAAGTCTATGGTATGAAATGATATGTAATTTCATATCATGTAACTTATTTGCGGGTGGCCTAGGCCAGAGGTCTTCATTAGCATACATTTTAGGGGAATGAGAGGCATGAGATTCATCTCTGAAATGGATTTCCAAACTTGGCCCTCTATATTGAGATCCAGATCATGTTATAGAGAGGTTCATGGGATTATGTCCGGGGCTTTTCAGGTCTGGGAATTTCAATTAATTTATAGGGTCTGGTATTTAAAACCCATGCTATGACAAGCTAAACATAGGAGTAACCTATCTGAGAGGTATATAAAGATGAAATTTCGACTGTCCTTAGGTCTGAATATGGACATATCCCAGACTCCATGACATGATGGGTATAACCTCTATCAGTCGACAGAGCCTAAGGCATGATCAAAGATAAGATTCTGATCAAGGCCAGGATTGGGGACAGTTTTAGGGGATAGATCCCGGCTGTATTTGTGAGCTAAAGACTTATGTTCAGGCTGATATTTATATCAAATAGGGTCACATGAATCCCAAGTCAAACTGAACCTTAGTCCTTGATCATGTAAGATGATAGTCTCGGTCCAGAATTTATACAGAAATCAGGTAAGTCCCTCGGCATACAAATGGCCTTAGTGCTGGCAATAGTTAGATCATTGGGGACTTTATTCCTTAGCCTATTTTAAGGGGTCCGACATGGCAGGCTTAAGACCAGATTTGAGTGGCTTGAAAGATGGAAATTTCAGAACCGGATAAATCCCAATTTAAGGCAGGTTTCAGTGCATATTTCTGACTAACCCAAGGACGGTAGTGGGATCAGATTTGGGTCTAGGTAAGGGCTATACTTGTAGGACAAGTGGTTAGGTTCCGACTGGTGTCATATATAGCCCATTCAGTCTCCTATCAACACCCCATGCAGGAACATATATCAGTCCCCCGTATGATACATGTGGGCCTCACTTATGGTTAAGATTAATCCCCTATCTGACCCCGTGCAGATTATAAAAACAAGGTGTATATATATATACACATCAAGTCCTAGGTCCGGTCTCATGAATATAGAGACTAGAAGATTTCTTCAAGGGAAACCATGTGTGGATCTGGACCATAAACCAGATTTAAATCCGGCCAACCTGGGAGGGTGGCAAAATCCTATACATGATTTGGGCCAAACCAGATAGGGCTGAGTATATAAGGCGTAGGGGCCAAGGACCTTTTGGATTCCGGACATAGTCATGTGCAGTTCAAATCTGATTCAGTAAGGTGCATATGCCATTTCATCAAGTCTAGGATATCAAGACTTGGAATTTGGAGGTGTTTAACCATCTTGATCTAGGATAACCCGAAAAACCCATGAAAGGAGAACATAGTCTCTTTCCAAGTTCAGGTATATATATACCTAGGCCTTCCAAATTTTGTGGGTAAGGCCACATCTCAAATATATGCTAAGTCAAGAAATAATAACTTGAACAAATAATAGACTTAAATAAAGATAATATAAGGAGCTTTGACTTCTTGAGTACTTTCATTTGGTTCGATATACAAGAACTTAAAAATGAACTCAATACAGATTTTGATCTGAATATACTCAGATCTTAATTGGCCTCAATAATTCAGCCTGTGTCCTAATATAAAACATTGGGTTGAAAGACTAGTCTATTACAAGGTATTGATCGGAATCCTTGCCCGCACCCCCGAGCTTAGATATTAAGTTTTGGGCATTATCATTATGCTGTCTGATTTAAATATTAAATCTGCATTCCATTGCTTTCATGGGTTATAGTTCCCAGACGCTGATATTTTGTGGATGAATGTTTTCTTTCGTATACGAGTTGCTACGACAAGTTAATCAAGGGTGTCCGAGAGTCTCGGTGTAATTAACATCGGAAATTCGCAACTTCCGATGGAGAGAGGTCCAAAGACAAACTTTATGAACCCTAACCTCGACATATATTTTATATATGCATATCACATATTTTGGCTAATATTTTCTATGAAATATCATATACTTTCATAGTAGCCAAAGATAAGATAATGAAAGTTCATTTCCCAAATAAACGGAAATCAAATGAATTTTCAAACCATGTCATACACCATATATACTTTTATATATATATAAATTTCTTCGAGGTTTCACAGAGCTGCAGGACGGGGAAGATTCGACGATCCCTGGATTTGTCCTCCCGGGCTGTCGACCCCATCTGCTCCTCCCTTGCTCCGCAGGGACTGGTTGCACCAGCTGGACAGCACTGTGGACGGCCGAAGACGACGATGATCGGCCGAGGAAGAAGACGACTCCAGACAGCCATTGCGAGGCCGTGTGAGACCACTGGACTTCTGCTGTGCTTGCGCCTGTACCCTAGCTCTAGCGGCTCTACCGTCTGCACTTCTACCATCTGGACGGGTGGAGTCGCGCTCGATGCCTATGGAGACAACGAAGTGGAAGGTCGGAGTGCCCTCGCTCCTTTATTGCGGCTTCGCACCCATGCGGGCACCCGCGATTCCGCCACAGCAACAAGGTGCGATGGCAAGGAGGTGGCCACGTAACCATTCCAGGGGGTGAAGTCGGATAGCGCCACGACCCCCCTTCCCAGTTACACACGCGAGCGGACTTGCACGAACGCGCAACCGCGGTTTGCTGCGGCGGGTTGCTTGGGCCGATCCGCGGCCCAGACCGGTCGCCAGACCCGGTTCAAATGGGTTCGGACCCAGTTCAGGCCGGTTTAGTTCGGTTTTGGCACTAAACCGGCCGGTTCATGCCAGTTCATGGCGTTTGGAGCCGGTTTAGACCGGTTCAGGGTGGGTCGACTCAGTTCAGGCCGGTTCAAGCCCGTTTCAACCAGTTTGAGCCCGGTCCACTTCATTTTGGGTTCGTTTTAGGTTGCTTAAGTCATTTACAGTCTATTTAGTCTGTTTCAATCATTCGTCCCACATCAATTTGGTAGCAGAGCCCGGTTTGGCTCGTTCTTACGAGTCGAGTCTTGGGTACGCCCGAACCGGAGTTAAAACTCGAGGTCGAGTTTTCTCCCGGTCGGAGAGTATGACGGGGACGAAATTTCAATTTTAGGAGTCTTTTAAAAAATTTTAGTCTAAGTTCGTAAATAGAAGAAGATGGGGGTCTTTTCTTTAATTTTGTTTTCCCCTCTATATAAAGAGGAACGATGTACATATTATACAATTGATTAGTTTTGATCATAGTGAATTTTTGGAAGGCCTTCGGGCTTGTTCTCCCGCACAGGGGGCTGCGGCCCCCATCTCCCCTTCGACCCCGGTGATGGAGTGTCGTTTCTCCTCTGTCACCTTCGGCAGATGCCTGACCTTTCTCTCATCCCGACGACGAGTGCCGCTTCCCTTCCACTTTCCAGATCCAGCAAGGTTGCCATCTCCTTCATGCTTCTCATCCTCCGGCCTCTGCGCCGTTCTTCTGATCTTCTCCATTCCTGGTTCTTCAACATTGACAGAAGCCCTCCGCATTCGACGCCAACATCCACCTCGTCTTCCTGCTCTATTCCTATTCGGAGGCCGACGAAGGATGACGAAGGAAGAAGAAGAAGCAGGAGCTGCGGGAGGGGGCAGATCCGGCGATCCCCGGATCTGTCCTCCCGTGTGATTCCCTCCTGCCATCGACCCCATCTGCTCCTCCCTTGCTCTGCTAGTACTGGTTATGTTGGCCGGACAGTGCCACGGACGGCTGAAGATGACAATGCTTGGCTGAGGAAGAATATGACTCCGGACAGCCATTACGAGGCCGTGCGAGACCACCGGGCTTCTACTCCGCCTGTGCCTGCACCCCAACTCTAGCAGCTCCACCATCTGCTCTACTTCTACTGTTCGGACGGGCAGAGTCGCGCGCGACGCCTACGGAGACAACGAAGTAGAAGGTTAGAGACAGCACTGCCCTCGCTCCTTTGTTGCGGCTTCGCGCCCGTGCAGGCGCCCGTGATTCCGCCACGGTGACATGGTGCGACGGCGAGGAGGTGGCCGTGCGACCATTCCGGGGGGCGAAGCCGGACAGCGCCACGACCCTCCTCCCTGTTACGCACGCGAGCGGACTCGCGTGGATGCGCAACCGTGGTTCGCCGCGGCGGGTTGCCTGAGCCGGTTTGCGGCTCAAACCGGTCGCTAGACCTAGTTCGAACGGGTTCAGACCCAGTTTAAGCAGGTTTAGTCCGGTTCTGGCACTGAACTAGCCAGTTCAGGCCAGTTCACGGCATTTTAAGCCGGTATAGACCAGTTTAGGGTGGATCAACTCGGTTCAGGCCGGTTCGAGCCCCATTCGACCAGTTTGAGCACAGTCCGATTCATTTTGGGTTTGTTTTAGGTTGCTTAAGTCATTTTCAGTCTATTTAGTTCGTTTCAGTCATTCATCCTGCATCAACTTGGTATCAGAGCCCAGATCGGCTCGTTTTTACGAGTCGAGTCTTGGGTGTGCCCGAACCGGAGTTAAAACTCGAGGTCGAGTTTTCTCCCGGTCGGAGAGTATGACGGGGACGAAATTTCAATTTTAGAAGTCTTTTAAAAAATTTAGTCTACGTTTATAAATAGAAGAAGATGGGGATTTTTTCTTTAATTTTGTTCTCTGATCTATATAAAAAGGAACGATGTACATATCGTTGATTTTTTAATCATAGTGAATTTTTGGAAGGCCTTCGGGCTTGTTCTCCCGCACAAGGGGCTGCGGCCCCCATTTCCCCTCTGACCCCGGTGATGGAGTGCCGTTTCTCCTCCGTCACCACGGCAGATGGTTGACCTTCTTTCTCTCATCCCGGCGACGAGCGCCGCTTCCCTTCCACCTTCCAGATCCGACGAGGTTGCCATCTCCTTCAACCTCCGGTCTTTATGCCATTCTTCCGATCTTCCCCATTCCCGGTTCTTCGACATTGACAGAAGCCCTCCGCATTCAACGTCAGCATCCACCTCATCTTCTTGCTCCATTCCTATCCGGAGGTCGACGTAGGACGACGAAGGAAGAAGAAGAAGTAGAAGAAGAAGGAGCTGCGGGAGGGGGCAGATCCAGCGATTCCCTCCCGTGCGATTCCCTCGCGTCATCGACCCCACCAGTTCAGGGTGGGTCGACTCAGTTCAGGCCGGTTCGAGCCCGTTTCGACCAGTTTGAATGCAGCCCGATTCATTTTGGGTTTGTTTTAGGTTGCTTAAGTCGTTTTCAGTCTGTTTAGTTCGTTTCAGTCGTTCGTCCCGCATCAATTTGGTATCAGAGCCCGGATCGGCTCGTTCTTACGAGTCGAGTCTTGGGTGCGCCTAAACCGGAGTTAAAACTCGGGATCGAGTTTTCTCCCGGTCGGAGAGTATGACGGGGACGTAATTTCAATTTTAGGAGTCTTTTAAAAAATTTAATTTAAGTTTGTAAATAGAAGATGGGGATTTTTTTCTTTAATTTTGTTCTCCGCTCTATATAAAGAGGAATGATGTACATATAGTTGATTAGTTTTGATCATAGTGAATTTTTGGAAGGCCTTCGGGCTTGTTCTCCCGCACAGGGGGGCTGCAGCCCCCATTTCTTTTCCAATCTCGGTGATAGAGCGCCGTTTCTCCTCCATCACCTCCGGCAGTTGGCCAACCTTCTTCCTCTCATCCTGGCGACGAGCACCGCTTCCCTTCCACCTTCTAGATCTGGCGAGGTCGTCATCTCCTTCAACCTCCGGTCTTTGCGCCATTCTTCCGATCTTCCCCATTCCCGGTTCTTCGACATTGACAGAAGCCCTCTGCATTCGACGCCAGCATCCACCTCATCTTCTTGCTCCATTCCTATTCGGAGGCCGACGTAGGCCGACGAAGGAAGAAGTAGTAGAAGAAGGAGCTGCGGGAGGGGGCAGATCCGGCGATTCCCTCCCATGCGATTCCCTTGCGTCGTCGACCCCATCTGCTCCTCCCTTGCTCCGTAGGGACTGGTTGCACCGGCCGGACAGCGCCGAGGACGACGATGCTTGGCCGAGGAAGAAGACGACTTCGGACAACCATTGTGAGGCCGTGCGAGACCACCGGGCTTCTACTCCACCTATGCCTGCACCCCAGCTCCAGCGGCTCTGCCGTCTGCACTTCTTCTGCCATCCGGACTGGCGGAGTTGCATGCGATGCCTACGGAGACGACGAAGGGAAAGGTCGGAGACGACGCTGCCCTCACTCCTTTGTCGCGGCTTCATGCCCGCGATTCTACCACGGCGACAAGGCACGACGGTGAGGAGGTGGCCACGCTACCATTCCGAGGGGGCAGCCGGATAGCGTCACGACCCCCACCCCTCCAAGTTATGCATGCGAGCCGACTTGCGCGGACACGCGACCGCGGTTCACCGCGGCAGGTTGCCCGGGTTGGTCCGCGGCTAAGACCGGTCGCCAAACCCGGTTTGAACGAGTTCAGACCCAGTTCAGGCAGGTTTAGTCCGGTTCTGGCACTGAACCGGCTGGTTCAGGCTGGTTCATGGCGTTTTAAGCCGGTTTAGACCGGTTCAAGGTGGGTTGACTCAGTTCAAGCCCGTTTCGACCGGTTTGAGGTCCACTTCATTTTGGGTTTGTTTTAGGCTACTTAAGTTGTTTTCGGTCTGTTTAGTCCACTTCAATCGTTCATCTCGCATCAATTTGGTATCAAAGCCTAGATCGGCTCGTTCTTACGAGTCGAGTCTTGGGTGCGTCTGAAATGGAGTTAAAACTCAAGGTTGAGTTTTCTCTCGGTCGGAGAGTATGACAGGGATGAAATTTTAATTTTAGGGTTCTTTTAAAAAAACTTTAGTCTAAGTTTGTAAATAGAAGAAGATGGGGGTTTTTTCTTTAATTTTGTCTTCCCCTCTATGTAAAAAGGAACGATGTACATATTATATAGTTGATTAGTTTTGATCATAGTGAATTTTTGAAAGGCCTTCGGGCTTGTTCTCCCACACAGGGCGCTGCGGCTCCCATTTCCCCTCCGACCCCGACAATAGAGCACCGTTTCTCCTTTGTAACCTCTAGCAGATGGCCGGCTTCTTCCTCTCATCCCGGCGACAAGCACCGCTTCCCTTCCACCTTCCATATCCGGCGAGATCGCCATCTCCTTCATCTTCTTCATCCTCCAGCCTCTGCGCCGTTCTTCCGATCTTCCCCATTCTCGGTTCTTCGACATTGACAGAAGCCCTCCACATTCAACACCAGCATCCACCTCGTCTTCTTGCTCCATTCCTATCTGGAGACCGATGAAGGACGACAAAGGAAGAAGAAGAAGCAGAAGAAGGAGTTGCGGGAGGGGGCAGATCCCCCCCCATCTGCTCCTCCCTTCATCCGCAGGGATTGGTTGTGCCGGACAGTGCTGCGGACGGTCGTAGACGACGATGCTCGGCCGAGGAAGAAGACGACTCTGGACAGCCATTGCGAGGCCGTGCGAGACCACCGGGCTTCTGTTCCTCCTGCGCCTGCACCCCTGCTCCAGCGGCTCCGCTGTCTCTACTTCTTCCGCCGTTCGTATGGGTGGAGTCGCACGCGACGCCTACAGAGACGACGAAGTGGAAGGTCGGAGACGGCACTGCCCTCGCTCCTTTGTCGTGGCTTCGCGCCCGCGTGGGCGCCCACGATTCCGGTGTTCCGCCACGACGACAAGGCACGATGGTGAGGAGGTGGCCATGCGACCATTCCGTGGGGGGGGGAGCCGGACAGCGCCACGACTCCCCCTCCCAGTTATGCTTGCGAGCGGACTCGCGCGGACGCGTGACTGCGGTTCGCCGCGGTGGGTTTCCCTGGTCGGTCCGCGGCCCAGATCAGTCGCCAGACCCAGTTCGAACGGGTTCGGATCCAGTTCAGGCCAGTTTAGTCCTGTTCTGGCATTGAACCGGCCAGTTTAGGCTGGTTCATGGCGTTTTGAGCCGGTTTAGACCGGTTCAGGGTGGGTCGACTTTGTTCAGGTCGGTTCGAGCCCGTTTTGACTGGTTTGAGCCCAGTCCGCTTCATTTTCGGTTCGTTTTAGGTTGCTTAAGTCGTTTTCGGTTTGTTTAGTCCGTTTCAGTTGTTCGTCCCACATCAGTCGGCAAGGGTCAGGCTAACCCCTGCCTGGCTCTCAACCTGGCATGGATTGCCGAATTAGTTGATTCCCAGATTGGATTGGACCCTTCCAATCCAATTTCTGTCATCGGCTGGATCAAGATGGATTGGGACTGACATGGGGCTTTCCTGTCCACTGCAGCAGGCATCTTCTCTGCCTGATGCTTTACCTCTGTGGTGCCCTTTTATGGCTCATTCTGGGGCCAATTTTTACCCGAAAATAGTCTAGATAGGCTCTCTTTTGTGCGTGTTTTTTTTTTGTTTTTAGGTTTTTTTTGAAGAACTGATCCAAATCAATTCTAAATCAAAATTTCTTCTGGAGAATCAGCTGATTCTTCCGATCCAAACCTATCCGGATTGGAATCAGGATCCACCGATCTGGTCCCGATTCTGATTCTTCAATGATTGCGACCCAGCCTACCTTGACCTCAACTGTTTGGTGTGGAATTTTGTACTACGGTATTGTATCAGGTGGGAAGAAAATTGTTTGGTTTCATGAAATCAAATTGATGATGATATTATTATATTAGTAGGTCCTTCTGGTCTCAAAACAGCAGGCAGACTGATGTAAGACAAGTCATCTAAATTTTATGTTAGTATTGGGCTGATTCTTGGTATATACTTATAGGTGATTAAAGCAATCACCTAGGCAACAAAAAGAGGCTAGATGAACGTGAAATACTTTCTCCTTTCCTTGGGGATTACTTGGGGCCCTGGGCTGCTCTTTTTAACACAAGAAAATTGTATCAATTATGTGTATACGAAATCTTAATTACCTTCATACTTGACCAAAGAGTGGCTCTACCCACCAGCTTTTTACCCTTTCCTTGCCCATCCATTTCTACCTTTATCCAGGATTCTGTGTTCCAGACCAAAATATTCTCTTTGCAAACTTATATCAGGGGGCTCTTTTTGTCTTCATTTAGAAAACCTTTATCTTCAACCCTTAAAATGCATTTTTATTGTGGTTTCTTTTAAAGTATTTTAGCACGTAAGCACAATTTTTTATCAAAGCTACTTATTAAAAATCCAGAACCAAGATATAGGAATTGTCGGGGATGCTGAGCATCCAAGGACATGATTTGCAACTATGGTGGTTCAGATCAGGCTAGGTGAGTGAGATTGACAGATAAATGGGCAAGTCATACTTGATTATGGACAAATTCAGCGAGGAAATTAGAGGACCAATCTGATAATGGACAAGTCATGCTTGATTAGGGTCAAAGACCAGCAAGGGAATTAGAGGACCAATCTGATAATTTGTGGAATTTGCAAGGTTGATTGGTTAGATCAAAAAGCTTGTTTTTCTCTGGATTGAAGTTTCTAATTTCATGGTTTATTCAAATCCTTGTAAAGCATGTTCTCAGTTTTTTTATGGCATACCTGATCATCATAATAGTTGTATTCAAATCCTTCAATTTTTGAATAGGTGAACTCAGCATGTCCTCATTTTTTATTTTCTATGGCATACCTTTGATCATTATAATAGTTGTATCCAAGTTCTCAATGTTTTGAAAAAGTATACTCCCCTTATCCTTCTTATATCACTTTCGTCATTTTATTTTTCTGGTTGGATATAGTTTTGTGTCAGATGTGTAACAAGCTTCGGTGTTTGCATTGAAGCGGCTGGTGAATATACAAGTTAAAACTGTTTATGACATTTAAGGCGTAGTCTTGTTCTGAAGAATGTTGGTGTCCCCGAGGAAACTTCTGGCACTTCTTGGTGCACGTCTTCTTTGTTTATGGCAAGCATTTATGATGCTAGACAGCCTCATGATTCATCTACTGTAGGCCTGGAAGCAATACTCTTTATAGCATGTCTTGTTCACGTTAGACAGTCTCATATACTATATAGGGTGATAAGATTCACTTTGGGCAATGTTGATGATAGGATGCACAAAATGTAATAGCTGCAAGCATTATGATACACATCAAGTCAGTTCTTCAGGATTGTGCATTTCTTTTTCGATTCATGAAATATTTAGAGTGACATTTCCAGTTGGAACATTTCACTCACAGCAATTTGCCGAATGGAGATGTGCATGCTGTTTAAATGATTATTTTGTCTTGTACTTTCTTGTTCAGGCATCCCTTTTTTTTCTTCATTTCAGGTATGTCAAGTGAAGCGCCAGAAGCTGTTTCTACTGGTAATGTTATTCATGCCACCAGTGGCAACCAAAGCATGGGCACTCAACCTCATCAAGAGGCTACTGTATCTGGATTTTCTAATCACCATTATCTTTTTAAGCCAGGCAATGA
Source organism: Cryptocoryne crispatula var. balansae (assembly GCA_036172225.1). Classification (NCBI taxonomy): domain Eukaryota; kingdom Viridiplantae; phylum Streptophyta; class Magnoliopsida; order Alismatales; family Araceae; genus Cryptocoryne; species Cryptocoryne crispatula. Next base: position 25,676,018 of record CM069932.1, read on the forward strand.
CAATGACAGTAGAGATCCATTTGACAATGTTGAAAAACTACAAATCGACTACTTGAGGCTGGTTCATCGAATAGGTGTGTCACAAGGAAATCATGTTGTGGCACAGGTTTTATACAGGTTGCAACTTGCAAATGCAATACGCATTGGTGAGATGGGTACAAGTAGATCTACCCTTAAAATTGATGCTGCTAAAGCTATAGCTGCAGAGCTAGAAGCAGTTGGTCAGAATGCTCTTGACTTCTCCTTAAAGATTTTGGTCATAGGGAAGACAGGTGTGGGCAAAAGCACAACCATAAATTCCATTCTTGAAGAAACCAAAACTGTAACTGATGCATTTAAGCCTGCGACCAAGTACATAGAAGAGATTGTTGGAGTGGTTAAGGGAATTAAAGTTACCATAATTGATACACCCGGTCTTTTGCCTCATCATGGTAACCAGCGCCATAACAGGAAAATAATGCACTCAATTAAAAGGTTTATCAGAAAATCTCCTCCAGATATTGTTTTGTACTTTGAGCGCCTTGATGTCATAAATATGGGTTTTACTGATTTTTCACTGCTCAAGCTTATGACTGAGATTTTGGGTACATCAGTCTGGTTTAACACCATAATTGTCTTAACACATGCATCAGTTATTCAAGATGGCCCTTCTGGTTATCCTGTAAATTATGAAGCTTTTGTGAGTAAGTGCAAAAATCTGATCCATCATTGTGTAATCCAGGTGATATCAGATAAACGACTTGAAAATCTATTTTTGTTGGTGGAGAACCATCCATCTTGTAAGACTACAATGGACGGAGAAAAGGTTCTCCCAAATGGCCTGGTCTGGAGGTCAGAATTTCTACTACTGTGCATATCGATGAAGATAATGGCTGACACAAATGCCCTGCTGAAATTTCATGACAGCGTTCATATTGGACCAATCAACAGAAAGTTACCTTCCCTTCCTCATCTCCTTTCATCACTGCTCCAACCACGTTTGATGGCCAGCTCAAGTGGCTCAGATGAGGATTTTGGTGAAGTACTTGACCTAGAAGGTGCCGATGATTATGACCAGTTGCCTCCTATCAGAATTCTAACAAAGTCACAGTTTCAGCGTCTCTCAAAATCTCAGAAAAAAGAATATCTAGATGAGTTGGAATACCGTGAAACTCTCTACTTAAAGAAACAGTTGAAAGAGGAGCTTCTTAGGCGCAAGGGACAAACTAAATCTGAGGATGGACTCCTGGATAGTAATATGAATGATAATGCAGTAGATCCTGCAGACTCCATGCCGTTGCCAGATATGGCTATCCCGCTAAGCTTTGACCCTGACTATCCTGCCTACAGATATCGTTTTATGACAAGTGATGATCAGTACCTTGTGCGGCCAGTTTTGGACTCCCAGGGCTGGGATCATGATGTGGGATTTGATGGGGTTAATGTGGAGATATCCAGAGACGTAAATAAGGAAATACATGCATCTATTGTGGGGCAGATGAGCAAGGACAAACAAGAAAGCAATATACTTGCAGAATTTGCAGCCAAGTACACAGGTTCGAAATGGTGCACCGTCTCTGGAGGTGCTGACATCCAAACTACGGGGAAGGATTCAGTTTATACGCTACAAGGCGGAGCCACAATCAAGAACCTTGGTCACAATGCGCCTGGTGGTGTAGTGTCCCTCACATCTTTTGGGAAAGAATGCATTGCTGGGGCCAAAATTGAGGACACGCTTTCAATTGGGAAAATGCTCAAGTTGTACACAGCTGCTGGGTGCATCGGTGGGTACAGTAAGATGGCATGTGGAGGTAGCCTGGAAGCCCGTATTTTAGGGAGAGACTATCCTGTGAGAGACGATAAAACATCCCTGTCATTGTCATGTTTATCCTTTGATAACGAGACAGTTTTAGGAGGAATAATCCAGTCTGACTTTCGTCTCAACGGCAGTACAAAAATGTCTGTCAATGTCAGCTTGAACAGCAGAAAGTTGGGAAAGATTACTGTGAAGACTAGCACATCACATGGGACTGAAATAACATTAATTGCTCTGGTCTCAGTGGTCCAAGCACTCTTCCGGAGGAGGCTCGTAAATAGCCCCGCTGATTACTAGAGCTTTTCTTTTTTTCTTTTTCAGCAAGAGTAGGTTTATGTGTGCCATCCGGATGCCAAAGACGGCGGCTTGGCGCCGCTCTCTGCTTCCAGAGCTACTTAATCCTACAGTTTTCCTTTGCATCCTCGGCGGCGCTCCACTCTTGCATTTATAAATTCTGGAGCACCTTGCATCCTTACGGTGGTCTCCATAACTGTACAGTGGATAGAAAGGAGATTTGTTTTTCTTCGAACGTCTAGCTGATGAGAATTGTTGTTTATATCACTTTTGTATTCAATGTTGTCCTGTTTATAGAAGATAAGAAGCCAATTTACGTAGGGGATATGTTTATTATTCTACGGGTGTTTTTGATTGGGATTATGAAAGGGTGAAATTATGAACTAATCTTTATCTCTCCATTTTTCAAGAATCCAGGTTGAATAATAATTCATTATTTAGATAACTTTTAAAAATTAAGAGAAAATAACCTACGAGCTTATCTCTCTTATTCAAAAAATCTAAATTTAATCATTACAATTTTATAGTCAATAAATTTTAAAATGTTTGGATGTACGGTTGTAAACAAGTTGAATTCGATAACGGAATCATCAAAATTTGATTCTGATTTTGTTAAGAGTTAAGAGGTTCTAATCATGGAATGCCGGGTCGCGACCCGGGTCGCGACCCGGCCCCGACCCGGTCGGGTTTAGGCCCGACCGGCTCGGTCGCGACCCGGTCGGGGCGACTCCCCCGGCCGGGTCGCGGAGTCGTGGCCGGGTCGCGCGAGTCGCGCGGCCGGCCGGCCGACCGGACCCGTGCAGCAATGGTCACATGACCGTTGCCGGACCGTTGGCAACGGTCTCAAGACCGTTGCCGGACGATGCTTGGGGGCGCAGCCCTCCATTCCAGCCCCTTGGGGGCTATTTAAAGCCCCAAGGGGCTCTCCTTACTCCCACCCTCCCTCTCTCTCTCAACCTCTCCTTTGTGCTCTCATTCCTCTCATTGCTCCACTTTTTTTCTCATTTACTTAATTATTTCATCAAGCATTTCATTAGTTCATTTAGTATATTTATTTAATATTAGTTCCATTGATTAGTGGGTTAAGTAGTTTATTCTTTTAATACTTATTTGCTTACTTGCATAGTTAGTTAGCTAGAAGATTAGTTAGATATTTAGTTTAATAGTTACTTAACACATCATTAGTTTGAAGGAATATTAATTACTTACTTAATCCTATATTTAGTTAATCATTCAATTTATATAAATAAAAATATACTTACATTAGTAGTCACTAATTAAGGTTATTAGCTATTTAAATAATTAATTACTTACTTAAGTAATTATTTACTTAAAAAATGTCTTCTCCCAAGCCAAACAACCCAAACTACCGGCGCGACCCGGAGTGATCCGGCTTGGTTGCATTGCAATTTGATCTCCATGGCGGAGAGAAAAGTGCAATATAAATATTGCGACAAAGTAATATTCGGTGGTATTTATCGTTTAAAATTTCATCTTTTAGGCATGAAGGGAAATGTTCTTCCTTGCACACGGACTCCATGGGAGGTCAGAGCTCAATTTCATAGGCACCTACAAGCGATGGAGCAAACGAAGGGAACTAGCAAAAGACATAAAGAGACCGTCCGAGAAGAATTGCAACAACCGGGGAGACGATCCTTACACATTTACGGTACCGGACAAGAGAGGCCGGATATTTTTGGAGACGAAGAGTACGAAGGTATGTGAGGTGTTACTCATAAACGTTGTTCATTATTCTATTTTAAAGGATAATTAAGTAGCCTTGATACTTAAATGTTTTTTAAAAAGATGAATTCTCACGAGGGATGGAAGCAAGTCGAAGATCATTCGCCGAGGAAGAGTTCTATAGACATACCGGCCGAATGATGGGTTAAGGGTCTGGAAGTGGGAGTGGTCGAGGTAGCGGAAGAGGATCCAACAATCAACCGCAAGATCAGGTTCATGATCTCACACAAGACGACGACCCCGGTAGGTCCGTGGATCCCGTAATCACCGGACCACGACAACGTCAAACAACAATCACGACGGCGATGAAGAACCTCAAATTATGTAAGGATAGGATTGGCCGGCAACGTCAAGGTGGTTCTTTCACCACGGATTCCGGCAAATGCCGCGAAGGGACCATACTACGAGAACATGATCGACACGATCGCAGGGACGTCGGGAGGAGTGCATCCAAACCCAAAGGAGATATACAATGTATATCTTCCTATGGAGGTGCAAGAAACAAAGAAGTACGTGCAGTCATTTGAGCATCCGGGAGGAACGAGGTTGCACGTTAATGACCGACGGATGGACATTGGTAATTAAATTTTCTTTTACTCATTCATATTATATGTATTAACATTCTTTTTTGGTATAACTTAGTTAACATCTTATACTTAACAGTATTACTAGGAAGACTATGATCAATTTCCTAGTGTACGATCAAAGCCGGCACGGTCTTTTGGAAGTCGGTCGACGCATCAGGACAGGTAAAGAATACAGAGTATCTTTACCAATTGATAGATGGAGTGATAGAAGAAATAGGAGAGAGCCGGGTAGTTCAAGTAGTCACAGACAATGCGGCGGCATACAAAGCGGCCGGTCAGATGCTTATGGTCAAAAGACGAAAGTTGTATTGGACACCCTGTTCCGCCCACTCTTTAGATTTGATGTTGGAGGATATATGCAAGGATCCTCAAATAGACATGGTAGTTAAGCTAGCACGGATTTATTTCTTCATTTATTTATAACCACAACTTTGTCCTTGCACTTATGAGGGAACACACCAAGGGGGGAGAGTTGTTACGGCCAGTGCAACTTCGGTTCGCCTCCCACTATATTTCCTTAGAAAGTTTATTGAGTCGAAAGGAGAGCTCTAACTCAAATGGTCATTTCACCGGGTTGGGGTAGTTGGATGGCTAGATGTAACCCATCTGAGATAAGAGAAAGGGGAGAAAATAGAAGAGACAATAGAGAGTGGAGATTTTTGAAGTTGTAAAGAAGACGTTAGACATCGTCCAACCCATAGTCGGTACTAAGGATAGTTGACGGAGATAGAAAACGGCATGGGGTATTTATATGATGCGATTGAGAGAGCCAAAGAAGAAATCTCCAAGACCGTGTCCGACTTCGCCAAGTGGTGGGATATTATAGATCGTCGCTGGGAGCGTATATTACATCAACCCATACATGCAGCAGGTATATTTTCTTAAACATTTACTAATCTTTTTATTAATCAAAGTTGTGTATAACTTGTTTACTAGTACTATTTGTTTCGTAGGTTACTTTTTCAATTCAAGATACTGCTATAGTCCACATTTCAAGGCGACGAACGAGCTATTAGATGACGTGAAGAGCGTCATCCGACGGCAATTTGGCGTGACGACGAGCTATTATCGCTTGCAACAAGATGTATGATTACGAATACGGAGTTTTCACTTTGGAACGAGCGAGTTGAACGAGCCGTGATGATACTAAGTCGGGGTACGTAGAAATGTTTTTCATCACTTAATTAATCAAAGCTTAATTAGATAATAATGTACGACATTCAATTTATGCAGCTGATTGGTGGATGGACCATGGTAAAGTACCAGGGTACGAGGACTTGGCGGACGTAGCCATCAGGGTCCTAAGTCAAACCACATCCGCTTGGCCGGCGAGCGAAATTGGTCTACATTCGGCTTGATTCACACAAAGCGAGAGAAATAGGTTGACATCAAGGAGGCTTGAAGACCTCGTGTATTGTCACTACAACATGAGGTTAAAGTTGAGGAATTTGGATAGAATGAGCGAACCGGATGGAACAAAAGAGTTGGATAGCACACGCAATGGGGACGTTCGGTCGACGAGCCGCCAATTGAAGAGGAGGATATCGATTTGGATCAAATATTCTACGAGAAGAACTCCTTAGAAGCTTGGGTAAACGACCGAGAAGGGTTGGGAGAACCGGAGTTCAACCCCCAGGCACCGACAATGGGCCGAAGGAGTGCTCGACGATGTCCCTTTAGCCGAAGAATTCCGGATCCCTCCCTCGCTAGCAAAGCGCCAGAGGACCGAAGAAGGAACTAGCCAAGGTACGCAAAGTAGGCGAAAAGGTAAACAAGTTATGAGCGATCCTTTTGATATTGCGGATGCCGATACGGTCAAAGACGATCGAGAAGATCTGGCCGGAGCCGAACATCCGAGTGCGGTACCGTGACGTCGAGGATTCGTCGTCAAAGAGTAGCGGCGATGATGGTGCTCGATACGGGGGCACGGACACTTTACAAGTACAAGGAACCTCGGATCCTCCCATATCTCCTACCACGTCGCTACGTTTACCGGCGAGCAATATATCATGCGACCCAGATACCGATCATGGTAGAAGGCCGCCTACAAGGTAGAGGAGGTCATCGTAGCCATGGAGTTGGAGAATACCACGATGCCTCCGACTATGTGAATGATTCATCCCAAGGCTCTTGGTTCCCTACATACGATCGAGATCGTGGAATGAATTATGTGGAGTCATCGGATACTTCGATCCAATCGACCTATAGTTATGGTGACTCGTTTGGATCAAGTCTTAGGATAGTTACCCGAGGGACAGACGAATATGATCGTCATGTGTACATGTATCAAGCTTTGTACTCAACCCAAATGACATGGGGAGAGTACATCAACTACCTACAAAGTGTACAACACATCATGTTGGAATAAAATTGATGCATTATTTATTTAAATCATGTCATTTAATTTATCCAATTTTTATGTATTTTTTCAGATTTTTTTTCGCATTTTTCTTATTTTTTTGAATGTTTCAAAAAAAATTAATTAAAAATTAGGGTCGCGACCCGGTCGCGACCGGGTCGGCCTGGGGGTCCCGCGACCCGGTCACGACCCCCGACCCAACCCTCCTTGGTTCTAATTCATAATTTCGGAATCACTTTATTTCAATTTTGATTTGATTCAAATTTGATAATTTTCAAAATACATATTAAATTTTAAATTTTATTTTAAAATGAGTTAATAATTTACAAATAATTATTAAATTTTGATATAATCTCTTTAAAATTTTATTTTTATCATTTTATCATTTTATATATTATAATTTATTTAAATTTATTTTATTTATATATATTTATATTGGAATAACAAAAATAGAATTAATTGATTTTGATTTCGATAAATTATTAAAATATTTAATTTTGATTCCGATAATTTATAAGATACAAAAATAAATTTCAAATTTCTTAATTTTTATCAAAATCGAATTGAAATATCTAATTCTGTTTACACGCCTCCTTGCATGTGATTGTGTGATCTGAGGGATTTTAGGGATGCAAATCTCTTTCACAATCCCAATCCAACGCATCCTAAGAATCTGAGAAGCTACACGTACTATTCTGATCATTTGAAATTTTAATCGTCCCTTTCTATATTATTATGTTCTTTCGAGGGAACCTCTCCAATTTGCGTCAGCGAATTTCCTATTTTTAAACAAACGGAAAGTGGTTAATACTAATATGCAAACATACTCAAGGCCTCTTAAGAATTTCAAAAGGGAAGCGCTAGGATACCTCATAGCAATATTTGGTTAGGTTATCATTATCAATTCTAGAATTTATGATACCAGCAAGGCGTAGATATGTAATGCAAGCATCCACCCGAGTCAATCAACTGGGCTTCGAGACCACGAATTAACAGTAGAGCTCCTCTCTTATTGGGGGGAAGATTTTACAGAATATATTATGAACCAGAACCACCAAGTAATGTAATGAAAAATGGGGATGATCTTCATCCTTCATTCCCATCGTATGTTTTCCGATCTACATTGCCAATACATTACTAGGTTAGCCCTTTCTTAGCTATGATTTGGATGTCACTAATATCTGGACCCAGTTGAGATGTCATGCGTTCCCCACTGCATAACTCATGAGCAGGTGCCATTTCTGAAGTCATCAGACAGCAGCATCCGGAAAAGTGTTTCCAACCTCTTGGCACCTGACCCAGGCTGAAAAACTGAATCATCACCCCTTGAGTGGCATGGATCAGCACCCCCATCTGAGCTTCCCACACACCACGCACCAGGGGTGAAGTGGCCTTCTGCACGCCCCAAGAGCTCTTGATCAATCTTATCTAGAACTGGATCATCTCTGGGGAACTTCCGAGCAAATGGTGCGGTGCTGTTGAGCATTTTGCCATAGTCCTTCTGTGAAAGAGTGCGAGGATGCTGCTTGGGAGGGATGTCCCATGCAATGTAGTGAAGATCGTGGCTGATAGCGGAGTTTCGGAACTTGTCCGAGTTGCAAATGACACTATGGAAGTAACCCTCTGGTGAAGAGACAAAATTGACATAGTACATTAAGATGGTCCGTGGAAGGTTCTCCCATCCCCAAATGCAGTACTCAAGGAATGAGCGTGTAAGCATTACCCATGCCGATCCTGGGAAATTTAAGACCAATGAGTGCAAATGATGAGCAACATTAGCATATATATAACCTAGGTCAGAGAGCACAAGTAAAGGCCCGAAGACAGTAAGAAATATCAAACTGCTTGGCATGCTGCCCAACTTGAAGCCACATTGGCTCAAAATCACAAATTAATCAAATGAAAGAAATTCTTTTTCCGAATACCCAAATGCAGGGTTGGTATTAATTGTTATCTTGGTTCACTGTACAAAAAACATATCCCAATAGAAAGGCATAAAGGACTCCAGGAGCTGCAATATCAGTGTCATCTCACACATCACCGACAATAACAAAACCATGCAACATATTAAGTTGCAATTCTGAGCTTACAAGATACGATCAATAAGTAACATGCAAGGGCTTGATGAAAGTTGTTCAGAAGCAAAAATACAACCACAATTCGGCAGGAAGATAAAAGATCTAGAGCAAAGCTTATAGAGAGCATCTTTCATCGTTGTAAGAAAAAAGGAAACTTGAACAGCATTTTTGTTGGAAAGGTGACCCATTATTTTGGGAAAGGTGACCACAATGGTCAGAATATATAGAAAACAAAAAATAACAGTAAGTAAATATATATATTAATAAGGTAATACAGATAACAAGTAAAGAAAACAAAATCACCAAACAACCATATTATGCTATCAAGTTCATAATTCTACATACATGAATAATTAAAACAGAAAATTTCTGACACTCAATAAATAAATTCCCCTAATCTATTAAATTAAGCTCTGCAAAGTCTTTTCTCCCTCTCTCTCCATATTGTGGAAGGGCATGAAGACACAAATACAATCATCTGTTCTTTCTCGATTAGATTAAGTCCTTTTACTTCCTCATCAAAGCCATCAGACCTTTAAATGCTGAACACAACAATGCACATTGACTAATCGTCTTCAGAAGATGCCGCACAGAAAGAGACAGATTAACATGAAAAGATTAGTAAATGCATCTTGATTGAAATAGCACAAAAGACCAGATAAGTTAGTAAATGTTTCCACCAGATCAGCTGTAGAATTTAAGATGAATTGCATGCTTGATGTTGAATAGAAGCTAAACGAAAGGGTGCAAACCAAGAGAATCTGCATGCTTCATCAAACAGTTAGCAAGAGAGAAATTTGGGAACTTCATTACATAATTTGACAAGTTCACAAAGTAGTTTGATGGCTGAGAAAAAGGAATCATCTCAGAGTGATACATATTAGCATTAGACACCTTTGTCACTATCAATTTTAAAATCAATATTGATAACAATTATCAAGAGGTGTTTGACTAATAGTATCAACTTTGAAATTTATAGCATAAACAAACTATGTTATGTAATATAAGTGTCAACCTGTATCAAATATGATATTTGATACTCTAATCTCTAGAAAGTAGAAACATCAATATCAAAATTGACATAGTATCATTTTTGATACTCTAACCATACAAGGCATAAGATAATCAAAGATTATAAGGCTAATTCCACTTTGATACCATCTTACAAACCCAAAACCATGGTAGCTGGTACTAAGGTTGAAAAGCCCAGGAAATATAAGCAACTAAACCTTTTAATATCATCGATGTGGAACTTATCCCCACTCATCCAACATAACACATATTCCTATAATGTACATGGTTTTAAGCCTTATTGTGCTTATCTTTTACATTTTTAGAATAATATATATGTTAATAGCAAGGTGCAACAAATGGCGATCAGGGCATTATGGGCCAATCTGGATTCATTCATGGATCCATCTTAAAAAACAACTTTTTGACAGAAAAAAGTGAGCGAAAAAAGTGCTTAATAGAGAAAATGAAAATACTTAAATATGTTGTACTGATTTTGTAGATTAGTGGATAAATCTAAAGATGATAAAATTTACTTTATTATAAGAAACAGTGAGCGATGAAAATTATAATAAGAAATAATAACAAGAAGAAATGAAGTAACTGCAATCTGGAAATAGATCTTGTGTAACTACAAAAGACACTAAACACAAAAAATTATAAAATAAATTAGTTTAGTAAATCACTTCACCACACTAGTCAATAAACAATAGAATGAAAACAACTATTAATAAAATGAATATTACAAAGTATAAATCTTAAACAATACAGCTTAAAATTGCTACCCAAAAAATGTTCACTTAGCTTGAAACAAGTTAAAAGATTAAAAACCCTAAGGGTACAAACCAGCGGTTGCTTCTGGTTTCTAGCTATATAGGTTATAATTCAGACCACCCACATCTACTGTATCCATATACCAGAGAAAAAAAATATAACAATCCTGAAATGTATATTCAACAGCTTTGATACAAATTCACAACTCCTATTTACCAAAAAATTTCAGAAATATACTTTCTTTCAGATTGTTATAAATTTTAACAAGAAAACAAATTTCAAAACCAGCATGGCCTTGTTCAAACTCCATCTATAGCTGGTAAATATGTTACTAAATCTGAAGCCGGACCTTTATCTGAGGAGATTGGAAGCTGAGTGAGCAATTTTGCAAGTTGCAAAATCATAAAATTAGGGTCTATCATGAAAAGGTGTGCATGACCCAAATAAATGAGATTAATGAAAAAGTAGGCATTCTAATAGTCATACCGGTAAACAACTTGAAAGATGAAGGGAGTTCCCTCCGTTCACTGGTTATGACAATATCAAATTTCTTTGACAAGTAAAGGCCTGGATCAATGATAATTGGTTTTGCTCTCTGATTCCTGGATATTTACGAAAAAAACATTAAGGAGCATTATCTGAAAATCAGTCCTGACCTGACTCCCGAACATCAAGACAAATTAGGCAATATGGATAAGTGGTGGTTGTCCATACAGTTTCCAGCCAGTAAGTTGTGAGAGTTCAATGAAATTAAGATGCCTTGGCAGTGAAGATAATGCAAGAAGTAAGTCTGCAAAAGTAGCACTAATGAGTAAAAGAAAACCTTCGAAACAGTAAACATCTAATAACAATTCCTATAGGTACAGCTTTTCCTGCAGAAAGGTGATTTTTTATCATAATAAAATAAGGAAAAATCAACAGAAAACAGTATTAAAACGTAGAGCACAAACTCACAAATACTTGATTCATGGTTCAAGAAGGATGTTCAAGTTGCAAAAGCAGAAGATTATATGTGCAGAAAATCCCTAAGTGCGCACTGGTTTACGTCTTTATGCATCTCATGCAACAAAGCCAAAAAAGCAGAGGAAAAATACTCATAGACAAGTGAGCTAGCTATATTATTCAATTGGTAAAACAATCACAAAAATCCAAAGAATCTCAGGTAGACAGTGCCATCGTTATTCAACAAGATAAATTCTGCGTAAGATCAAATATGACAAATCTATCTGGACTTCTAGCAAAGCAAATAATTCAACTTCATATTGTCCTTTTGTTCAACCTTATTGATACTTCCGTATTGAATGCAGAATAAAAAAATAAAAGAAAAAAAAGTATCATTATCACAATCTAACCTATCTCAAGTAAGCACATACTTACTAAGGATATCAAGAGTTGCAACAGATAATAGATATTCTAGTGATATACTGGGCAAAGAAGTCCTTTCTTGGATGAGAATGATGCAACAAAAACATAATGAGCAGATACTTCAGAGAAATTTACAGGTGAACAAGTTGATAGAAGATATAAGAGTAACTATGCCTACCATCTTGTGTCACCAGAGGATAATCGGAAGCACTAAGATTTATAAACCAGTCCCATTTTACACCCTCTTTAAGTAAAACTGCAACAGCATGGAGGGTGCATGCAATCATTGTGGGGCCTTTGTATGTCACCAAGTTCCCTTTGGCAAGGACATGCACATTTTCAACTTCACAAAACACAGGATCTCCTTTAACATATGATGACAAATCAATCCTTTCACGTGGAGGAGCCTCAAGATCCAAATGCAAAATATACTGGTTTCTAGGATGGTATATAGCTTTCAAAGTCCTCCTCATCCTCAAACTGTCCCCCTTTGTTCCTGTGATAAGATAAGCAAGTCGGGGAGGTTCTGTTTCCAATTCCACATGTGACATTGCTGATACCTCATGATTTTGCTTTAAGGAAATGGCATCAAGGTAATCCATTCCGCTAAATGGAGCAGAATCAGCAGATAGAATATCATATCCATAGAAAATAGAGGATGATAACAATAGCCTGAGAAGAAATAGTGTGACTGAAACGAGCAAGCTTGCATAGAAAGGAAGAACCCAGCCTCTATCACCAAGAATCCTCGTAGAGTGATGAATCACATTCTTCCTCATGCTAACTACTTTAAAGGAAATACAAAACCAGCAATTTCCAGAATCCTTGATGTCTTTCCACACTTTTCTAAATAAAGGTCTCCAATGATTAAAGTAACTGAAAGCACTATCCAGAAATGAATTTTGGGTACTCTTAAGGCTACAAAGACCTTCACAAAGCATGTAGTACCTAAGACAAACTTTTGTTTTTCTTGAAAGGCATTCAAATTCCCTTCATGAAGGACAACATACAAGACACCATCAGTGTAGTTCAAGAATCAATTAATCGAGAAAGAAACAATAAAAACAACTCATGCCTCAAAAGATACAAGACAAACTTATAAACAAGTTACCCTTCTAAATTCTATTACAAGGTAAAAACCAGCAAGGTATTTCCATTGAAAGAAATATATAAACAAGAAGAAGGAGACTGAGCAACCAACTTTATTTTTCAGATGGAGATTTTTGAGAAAAAGTCTGAGCAACCAACCAGCCATAATGATTGATTGAATAGTCCCAAAGCATGTGGATTTCAGCTGCTTCATTACTCTAAAGATGTTCTCTAGAAAGAGAGGAACCATAAACTGCAGCATGTAATTTTGTTTGAATCTGCTTAAATAAGTGGGTATTCTCTAATAATAGCATTTCATGCACAGCCAATAAGACCAGATTACCCTACTTGACAAGCAAGACTAGTTTATACAATGCTAGTTCAGTAAGTTTCCACCTAGTAACATTATCAAGCATTTAAAATACCGCCAGTATTGCATCCTGTGACATACTGTTTTTAAGGTTTATATACGTTGAAGATAGTTCCATCACTGGCTGAAAAAAAAAGGATTAGCTGAAACATCTCAGAATCAGCTAGTGCAAGTCTTATTCTGAAAGATAAATGAGATCCCTATTTTGTTTGGAAAAAAGAATGTAAAATCATCTTAACTTTTTCACTTACTGAATCTTACTCAACAGAAAATCAAATTCTGATGAGAAACGTTTTGTACTCAGGTCATGATACAAAATAGTAACAGAAATCTAGAGCTCTGAGAGTCCTTTTAGTAAAACATTCATGTTCAATAAATTCATAAAAATGATGAAATAGAAGCATATCAGAGACAACTTTTCCAGTATTTGGGAATATGGAACCAACACAACGTAGATATATACTATAGGTAGAGATATACAGTAGTTTGACGCCAAGCATTTGTGCACTGGCAAAAATTCTATTTAGATTCAGCAGCTAGCCAAAAAATGAGACTTGCAACACAATGTACATTGAGTCAGCATCATGGTTCAGCCTTTCATTGCTAATGTCAATCCCAAGCAACTTGGTTGATCCCCGTTGATAAGGTTATGTAACTGGGTTTGCTAGAGAAAGCCTGACTAATCTTAGCTGGGATAGACCCATACCACACTGGTACAATACAACCTGGACTGAGTTTTAGGTATTGTTTTCCATGTTTTTAAACCTTGATTTAAAGAAAAACACCCTTAAAAATCTTTCTACATAAAAGACACCAAGATGATTTTCTCTCATCTAACAACCAAGAACAGTTAAAACGGGAAATTTCGTTTTAACGGTGCAAGAAAACCAGCTTCATATCCTTAACGAAAACACATGACAGTCCTTCCAACAATTATGTACGCCCACAAATAATCAGGTGTCCCTTATGGTGTAAAACAGGTCAGATGTCTGAACCAAGTAAAGCTGTATACCATATGACACCCAGAATCCTTCCAAGCCAAGAGGAAACCGGAAAAAAAGGAGAGGGGAGCATAAGAAAAGGTAACTGGAAATAGCTCTCAACAATCACCACGCTCAGATGAGAATGAACCATGTCTGAAACAGAATATAAGAATAAGAAAGATAACCCATCCCCTGAAATTAAACAAACATCTGAAAGAAAGACTGAATCCGACCAGCTCAGAAACGAAACTAATCCTCCCCCGCCCCCAGCACTCACTGATGCACATAGCTGCAAGTTCAGATGATTCACGCCAGGAAACTCTCTCTTTTAAGGTCTTCACTTTCTGAACCACCTCAGTCATTCATAGTTCCAGCCCAGGCCCAAGTTTTCCAAAAAGATGAAGAAAGAAGATCGATAACCTGAAATCCAGGCCGTTCCACGCAAGAAAGATAGAACTTTGGGTCCAATCCGGTAGAAAAGCTCACTGTAGTAGCCCCCCGGATCCTCCCTCTGTACTCCCGTAGCCGGAACCAGAAAAGGAGGACCGATGCCTCTGCAAGACACCCCCTTTACAGCTCGCTTTGCTGGACTGAAGAACTCTCTCTCTCTCTCTCTCTCTCTCTCTCTCTGTACGGACACGTCGGAAAACGGGAAGCGCAGGAGGCAAGCGCAGACAAGAGCGCCGCTGAACGCGGCGAGGTTTCAGGATGGTCGCCAACTATCCTTTCTTGGCTGGTGACGGAGAGGAGTTGGAGTGGGAGAAGCTGGCGCATGCACCTGGGCGCAGGAATCTTCTACCAGAGAGCTCAAACGGAGACATCAAACAGTTCATTTTATCAAATGAGGTCTGACAATAAGTTAGAGGTTAGACTGTTAGAACACTGATAATGACCTAGTACAGTGGCGGACTGTCATCTATCAAATAAATGGGGTCACCTTCCTTCGTAAAACTTCCTAATTTATATACAAAAAATAATAAATTTTTTAAAAAAATGCTGGTAAAATATTTATAGGGTGTTTAGTTGCATGATAATAAAAATTTTTATTTTTATTTTTAAAAATTATAAAAAATTTTGTTAAAAGAAGTGTTTGGCAACCCTAATAATTTTATATTTTGAAAGTGATTTTTTTCTTAAACAAAAAAAGAGGATCTCAACTTTTTCTTTTTTTCTCGTGGTTCCCCACTTTACTTAGTCATAAATGATAGTAACTTTTTTTTGTTATCACATCCCTTCAAACATGATAATTTTATGTCATGACTTAGTTCATTTTTTATTTTAATATAAGTTTTTATCATCAAAGTGTAAAAAAATTATCACGCAAACAAACACCTCATTAGAGTTGAAATGCAAAGAACTACCAACCTCCGTACATTTATTTGTTCATTATTTTTAAAAACACTTACTGTTGAAACATAAATGACAAATTTGTCAATCTTTTGCCAAGATGATTAATTTGTAAAGGTGAAAGGGACCATTGGGATATTAAGTATTTTCTATCAGCAAAGTCGGTCAATGGAAAAAAAGAAGAAGCTAGGTTTCAAAATTAATCTAGGCTTAAATAAAAATTTTTACTCCGATTAAGTATTAAATGCTGCCAAATTATTATCTTATAAATGAAAGCTAGATTGGTGCAGAGTCACTATCAGAAGTGGGTATGACATTTAAACTTGGATATTACTCTTTGGAACTGCTCCCAAATGTGTGGGTAGTTAAAGTCAATTAAATAGACTTTTATAAGGTGTTTTGGTTTCAGGATAAACTATATATTTTTCTAAGATTTTTTTTTTGACTGACGGTGGCTCAGCGGCCAGACACCTGCAGCGTAGCAGGCCAGTGGGGGTTCGAACCCCCGCTCGGACCCCACGGGTCACTCCCCCCAGCGGGGGTGCCCGGCTTGTCGCCGCTGAGAGGCGTACCCGCGCCCTCCACCCCCAGGCGGAGGGGCGACGCCCACCGTGCTACGCACGGTCGGCTAAGAAATATACTTTTGTAACAAAATTATGTTTGCCAAACATGAAAAAAATAATTGTAAATATATAATTTTTTAGATAAAAAGGTGAATTTTATTTTCTTGTGATCCCTCGCGGTCTCTAGTTAAACACGGTTTCCACTATTTCTGTTGTCATCAATTCGATTTTATTGTATTATATATTTCTTTCACCAAATGGTATAAAATTACAAATTTTGATGTATTTATATGTATCCATGCATGGCTAGGGGTGCAAACGAACCAATACACTCGACAAGTAGCTCGAAGCTCGGCTCGATAAAAACTCGATTCGACTCGTTTATTTTGTTAAATGAACAAGCTTGAACAAAAAATAAAGCTCAACTCATTAAACGAGCCGAGCTTGAACAGACTCCTGCTCGGCTCGATAAGCTCGCGAGCAGCTCGATTAAATATTATATTATATATTTATTTTTAAAAATTAAAATTAAAAATTAATATTTAAATATTGTCACTTAAATATATTAAATAATTTAAAAATTAAGTTTAAACTTATATTGAGTTTCATGAGCTAAATCTAAAGTTTCACAAATGACTTTTCATTGATTTTGAGTTTATAAACGAGTTCGTATATAACTTAAGTTTGAATATGAATTGTATTTTAGTCTAACTACTACTTGAGTTTGAGCTCGACTCAGCTCGATTAATAAACGAACCAAATTTGAACAAGGGTTCCACATACTCGCTAAAACTCGAGCTCAAACTCGAACTCGTGTAAAATAAACGAGCCAAGCTTGAACACCATACTACTCGACTCGGCTCGGCTCGTTTGCATCCCTATGCATGGCGACATGTGTTGCAGCTCTTGAAAATTTAAAGTAAGACTGCCGATGAAGAAAACCTCCGTTGACTTGTATGGCATGGTCAAACGGCACTTCTAAGCGGTCCAGACGAAGAACAGGAGCAATTACTGAAGCGACCCAAGAAGCGGTGTGCCCGGATCTGTGTTAGATCCGACACCGATATCCTTGGATCCAATTTTCAATTCGAATAATCGACGGTGGCGTGGAGCAGTCGTCGCGTGACGTCGGTGGCGGCGACCTGACTAAGCACAATCTGACAAGACGTCGCTGCGAAGTTAAATAACAAAGGTGTAAATAGAATCGATATTTTCATAAAAATTAATATATTTAAAATTTATTTTTTATCTTATAAATAATCAAAATCGAATATTTTGATAATTTATCAGAATCAAAATTAAAATCAGTTGATCTCATTTTCATTAATTTGATTTTGATAAAAAATAAATATTTAAATAAAATTAAATAAATTATACAATATAATATATAAATTAAGAATTTAATAAAAAAATTAAAAATTTTAAAAATATTATATTATATTTTTGTAATATATGTAACTTACTAACTCATTTTTAAATAAAAATTAATATTTAATTTATATTTTAAAAATTATTGAATTCAGATTTTGATAACGAAATCGAAATCAGATCGAAATCGGAACATAGTGATTCAAAATTATCGGAATCAAAATCAAATTCTAATGATTCCATTATCAAATACGACCCGTTTATGGTGCTATCAACTTCAAAAGGAAAATGTAGAGTTGTTCTTTGAAATAATACAGTTTAATTCAAAATTTATAAAATTATTAAGGTAATGCTTTTTTTGTAAATCTAAGGCAATTTGTATAAAATTGATTTTTCAAACACAGTGTAAAAATCCGGATGTAATATAAAATTTTTTATATAACAAGGATATTAATTAATATTTGCCGGCCGGCTGCAGGCCGGTTGTCACCAGCCCTGTCCCCGAGGGTGGGTGGACAGGGATCGAAGGGCGCCAAGCGCCCTCCTTCCCCAAGGGGGGAAGGTTCTGGTGGGAGCGAGCTGGGGCTCGATCCTCGCCCGTGTGCATGCGCAGCACGTTCTTGGCCATTCGGCCACAGTGATCAAAAAAAATAATAATTAATATTTAAATGTTATTTAATTATTTAACCACTCTCCCTATTTAAATGTTATTAAGCCTTCCCTTGAATTCTACCGTGGTCATCGCCGCCGCTTTCTTTTTCTACTTATACTTCCTTTGCCCGCTCAACCACCCCCCCTTCCTCTCTGCCCCCCTCATGGCCGCCGTGGCACTCTGGCCGCCAGCCCGTCGCTGACCGCCGCGCCGGCAGCCCCCTTCCCGTCGCGTGCACCCGCAGCCGCGCGCCAGCCACGTTGACGTTGTTGCTTTGTTTTTGCCGGCCCGAACGTCGGCCGCTCGTACACCAGCCACGCTACCAGCTGCCTCTGATCATCCGCCAGCGCCATGCCAGCCGTCGCCCCGCCGTCTTCCACGTCGACGCGCAGCCGTGTCGCTCTGCCTCTCTCTCTCTCTCCTCGTCGTCCGCCCTCGCCAGCACCATGCAGCCACGTGGACGCTGCTATAGCATTGCTGCCCGCGCATGCCAGCATGGACGTAGTGCTGCCCGCCGACCACCCGCGGCGGGTGACCCGCCTGCTCGGACGTCGCCGTGAGACCGGCCGCCAGAGCGTCATCGGGCTCGCTTCCATCCCCTTGGCCCCGCACGAGAAGTGCTGGTGCGGACTCGCCGCCGGCCCACTCCGCGCCAGTGCGCAGCCACGCCTGCATCGTGCTGCGCCATCCAAGCACCACACCCATGCCCCCCCTCTGCAGATGGGGTTTTTTTTTGAAGTAACGCAGTTTTTTTTGCTATTTTTAAAACTAACACGGTAAAACTTAATTTTGTAAATCTAACGCACTTTGGTCAAAGTCGAGTTTTGAAAACTCGACTTTGACCCTAAACAGTAAACCCGCCTCGACTAATGACGGTGAAACCGGATTAGCTTAAAGTCGAGTTTTTACAACTCGACTTGTTAAAGTCGAGTTTTAATAACTCGACTTACGGGAGTGAAAAGTGTAAAAGTCGAGTTTCCAAAACTCGACTTTCCCACAGAACTGGTTGTCGCCGACTGAGAAAAAAACTGTGTGGGAAAGTCGAGTTTCCAAAACTCGACTTTCCCACAGAACTGGTTGTCACCGACTGAGAAAAATCGCGTGGGGAAAGCCGAGTTTCCAAAACTCGACTTTCCCTACGTAACCGGTTGTCGCCGACCGAGAAAAATCGCGGTGGGAAAGTCGAGTTTCCAAAACTCGACTTTCTCCACAGAATCGGTTTTCGCCGACCGAGAAAACCGTGTTCACAAGTCGAGTTTACAAAACTCGACTTTAGAACAAATTTCGAGTCAAAGTCGAGTTTTGAAAACTCGACTTTGATTCAAACCAAAAAAAACTGCGTTCACCTAGCCTAAAATTTGAAGTTCAACCTACAAATTGGGTTTCAAAACCCTCTTCCATACACATTGAACTTACATCCTTCACATAGACTACATCCAACAAACCAAATACAAAGAGATTGAGCAAAATTAACATAACAAACATGTTAAAACCATCCATTCCTTGTAGGGGTTCAAACATCACATTTCAAACCATACATGTTTGTTCCATAAACTGTATTCACACAAACACAAATACATGCGAACCTGTGAACACATACACACACCTTGCGAACACATACACCTTGTGAACACATACACATAGTGATACACATACACATACACCCCGTATTCAAACATAAATGTATCTTTCCATATACACATTCCAAACATACTAAAATCATAACAAAAAATAATTTTATAAGTTTTACATGTCCATACGAGAATAAAAAAAATACACATGCTATCCTCTCCTTCCCTCCTTGGACGAGGCTTTCTCCTAACAAGTCTTTGTTGCTCCTCTTCCTCGTCCTCCTCCCTCAAGATAAGTAGGGTCCAATCTTGTGGTTCAACATGGGCCGTTATATGCTCTCCATGTCGAATCGGGCGAAACGGTGCCGATGGGGTAATCTCGGGACCGCCGTGTTCCTTGTACTTCCATCGAGTCCTCACGTGAGGGATCACGTGGTCGTCTCCGCCATACGCCGATGGTCCCGCGCCGAACGATCTCGGGTGCGAGAGGATGGTTCGGCTTCATACGTAGTTGGTCCGGCTTCATACGTAGATGCTCCGGCTCCATACGAAGATGGGCCGGCCATGTCCATAGAAGGTCCGGCTCCAGTGGCCGGAAAAGACGGCATCGAAATACGTAATCTCTCGTGCATTCCACGTTGAAGATCTAAAATAGCTTGCCGTGTCTGATCAAATTGGGAGCCATGACTGTAAACGAGCATTCGTTGAATTTCATGGTGTGTGCGAAGCTGTCAAAATAAAGTAAGTAACATCATAAATAACCTGAAATTGTTTTATCATAAATCATTCCATCAAACATGATGCGGACGTTGATAACCCTCGATGCCATATTTTTAATTGTTTGATACTAACCTGAAATTAGCAAGTTGTTAGAATTTACACCCTTAAGTCTTGACCCCCCCATCCCAAATTTGCTCTTCGTTTCAAACCTATTCACACCCCCCCAATCTCCATTTTTCCCTTCCCCTACCCCTTACATAGGGGTGTTCATGGTTTGGTTTCGTTTGGTTTTTTGAGTATTTTTTCTCAAATCTCAAACCAAACCAAACCAAACCATATTTAATTCGGCTTTGGTTTGGTTTGATTCGGTTCAAACCATATTTTATTAAGGTATAGTAGATATATCAATATATAGATTTATTTTGTTCGTTTAAAATCTTGTGTACATGTTTATAGATTACATTAATTTTACCTTAAAAACACTTTAAAGAATTTTATTTTTACAAGAAAAGATACATAAATACTATCTTATATATAATTTAAACTATAATATTTAATCTAATTCGGGTTATTCGGTTTACCGGTCGGTTTGATTTGGTTTCAAGGATCCTAAAACCGCAACCTAACCGATCGGTAGTTCAAACCGAACCAAACCGAACCAAAGTACTGGTTTCGTTTGATTTTTCGGGTTTAACCCAATAGTGAACAGCCCTACCCTTACATTCCATTCCAATTTTCCTTGATATCAACACATACCTAAACCCCAATCTCTGCCGAACAAAAACCTGCCCTAGGACGGATGAAAACGTCGACAACATATACAACTTCTATTGTCGGATGAAAACAAGCAAAATGTAGACCGCACATACCTCACACTACCTCACTCTACCAAGATCCAAAGCCGCCGTCCGCCACCCACGAGATCCGCCGCCGGCGTCCACGAGATCCGACGCCCCGTAAGAATCGCCGCCGCCGCCGCCTGCCGATGCGCTCGTCCAAAGATCCGCCGCCGCGCCGCCGCCGCCGTCGATCCACCGTCCAGCAGATCCGCCGCCGCCGCCGCCGAGGGAGAGCCGCCGCCGTCGAGAGAGGGAGCCGGGTGAACGAGCGCCGCCGCGGTGAATGCCAGGTAAATCGGGGGTGAAACGCGGGGGGGGGGTAACTAGCAAAGTCGAGTTTAAAAACTCGACTTTAAAGTCGAACTTCCTAAACTCGACTTTAAACAATGTTTTGTAACGGTTAAAGTCGAGTTGTAAAAACCTCGACTTTAACAAGTCGAGTTATAAAAACTCGACTTTAAGCTAATCCGGTTTCACCATCATTAGTCGAGGCGGGTTTACTGTTTAGGGTCAAAGTCGAGTTTTCAAAACTCGACTTTGACCAAAGTGCGTTAGATTTACAAAACTAAGTTTTACCGTGTTAGTTTTAAAAATAAAAAAAAAACTGCGTTACTTCAAAAAAAAACTCCTCTGCAGATGGGTACACCGCAGGAAAGGAGGAGTTCATGCCAATCCGGTTACCGACTTTCTCACCGTGCCAACGCCGTCCGGCTCCTCTCGTCCTCAATCTTAGCATAATTTTTGTAACAGATAATGATCAACCGTGAAATGTTCATCCAAGATATAATGCTCAGCCGTGGACTGCTTATCCACGTAACATTTATCCATGCAACAGCATCCTTCTTATCTCCACACGATTGTAACAATCCCTTAGCCATCGTCACGATGGACTGCTGTACACATACTATAAATAGAGCAAAGCGGTGCTGCGATCACATAACTTGAGCATCTTCATTCTTCTCTCGTCTACTTCCATACCCTTCTTTACATGGTATCAGAGCCATCATAGTCATCCGTCTCTACACTGGTCTTTGAACCTGTGCATGCCCTCGGGACTTGGAAGGCAGTAGCGAGGAGCGTACCTGACGTCAACACAACCAAGAGGAGCATTGCACTTGCCAGAGAAGAAACACGTCTGCACAGATGGCCGATCCCTCAAACTCTTCTACAACTATTCAAAACAACAACAACTCTAGTAAAACCTCTGATCTCTCTCCAAATTTTACTTCTTCATTTCCCTCCACTTTACCCAATATTGCTCACTTTCTACCTGTCAAACTCACCGGCGAAAACTATGTCATTTGGCGTACCCAATTTCTTCCTATTCTTAACACCTACAACCTCAATGGTTACATAGATGGTTCATGCCCTCCTCCAACACCACCCTTCAACAATTCTGTTGCTGCTACCTGGCATCAACATGACCAGTTAGTTCTTAGTTGGATCATCTCATACTTATCTGAATCCATGCTTCCTTAGATTGTTGGCTTGTCAACCTCCTTTACAGTATGGAATACTCTTGCAACCATATATGGCTCTCCCTCCCGTGCTCGCATTCTCCAACTTCGCTTGCAACTTCAGACTCTCAAAAAAGGCTCCTTATCTATTACTGAATATATACAGAAGGCTAAGCATATTGGTAACTCTCTTGCTGCTGTCGCCGAGCCTATTGCTCCTATGGATATGCTTCTATATATCTTAGGTGGGCTTGGCCCTGAATATGAGTCATTTGTCACCTCCATTACTACTAGAAAGGATGATACCCTTCCAACTGTTGATGATGTTCATGGCATGCTCCTCAGTCATGAAATTTGGCTCCAAAAGCATACCTCTGCTACGGTCTCAGAAGTTGCAACTCCCACTGCCAACTTGGTTACAACCAATGAGTCCTCCTCCAATCAGCGCATTGACACTCGTGGCGGCCGTCGAGGGGGAAGAGGACGTGGACGAGGAAGTTTTAGAGGTCGCTTTTCTTACAATTCCTCCTCTCGTTCTGATGATTTTTGTCAAATATGTAGTCGAACAGGTCATATGGCACTTCAATGTTATCGAAGGTTTGACATCAACTTTACCGGACGACAAGCTCCAAGGCAACCACAAGCTCATCAAGTTAACGTCTCTGGAACATCAGTTGATCCAAATTGGTACCCCGACACTGGAGCCACACATCACATGACTTCAGACATTGGGCTTCTTCCGACACCGGTTCCTTTTGATGGCACAGAACAAGTTTAGGTTGGCAACGGTGCTGGACTGTCCATTCATCACACTGGTAATACATCTATATCCACCCCAACTCATTCATTTATTCTTTCTAACCTTCTTCATGTACCTTCTCTCACTAAAAATCTCATATCTGTCTCCCAATTCACCCGTGATAATGATGTTTTTCTAGAATTTCATCCATCTCATTTTTCGGTGAAGGATCTCAAAATCGGGAAGGAGGTTCTTTGAGGACCCCATATTAATGGCTTGTACAACATATCTCTTGCTAATCAAGTCCCCTCAGGTCTTCATCCACATGCTCTACAAACTTCTGCGACCTTATGGCATGGTCGCCTTGGACATCCAGCCTTTCGTCTTGTTCGTCAAGTCCTTTCATCTATTGGCGTGAATAAACATGAGTCAACTCATTATCTATGTTCATCTTGTCAACATGCTAAGAGTCGGCAACTTCCTTTCTCACAGTCGGAGTATCACTCTGTTGCTCCCTTAGAACTTATCTTGTCTGATGTTTGGGGACCTGCCCCTACTATCTCCTCCAATGGTTCTAAATATTATGTCATATTTATTGATCATTTTAGTCGATTTACTTGGTTATATCCGCTTGTGTCCAAAAGTGGTGTTTTTTCGGCATTTCAACATTTCAAAGCACATGCTGAAATTTTGTTTTCCAGTCGTATCAAGATGTTTCAAAGTGATTGGGGTGGAGAGTATCGCGTACTTTCAAAATTTCTTCAAATAAACGGCATTACCCATCGCATTTCATGTCCTCACACGCATCAACAAAATGGCCTTGCTAAATGCAAACACCGGCATATTTCTGAAACTGCTCTTGCCCTCCTACATCAAGCATGTCTTCCACTCTCTTTTTGGGAAGATGCTGTCACTTGCGCTGTTTATCTCATCAACCGTCTTCCCACGGCTATTCTTTGTAATAAATCTCCTTTTGAGAAACTATTTCACAAACCACCTGATTACAGTCTACTACGGACATTTGGGTGTGCCTGCTACCCTCTTCTTCGACCCTATAACCGCCACAAGTTTAGCTTTAGGTCAGCTTGTTGTATATTCTTAGGATACAGTCCTTCACACAAGGGATATCGTTGTTTCCACCCATCAACAGGTCGTATTTATGTTTCACGAAACGTTGTCTTTGACGAAAGAACGTTCCCTTACTTGCAACTATGTCCACCTCCTGCTCCTTCTCAACAGCATAATGGCACCATTCTTAGTTATCCTTTCCTTAATCCATCTATACAGCCTTCTAGTCCACTTAAGCCCATGTCTCCTGTCCCATCTCCACCTACTACTCCTCTTCCTACTTCTACTTCATCCACACCATTATCCCATAATACAACATCTTTCTCATCAGCATCTTCTACCCCTCCACGCAAAGTACTCCCTTTAGTGGATGTCTTAAACCGTGCACCTCCTGTAACTCCTCGCTATCCATTGCCTCAAGCTCTCCGTATGGAGCAATCCCAAGTAGAACCAACTTGCTTCTCCTCTGCTAATAAAGATCCAAAGTGGCGAATGGCTATGCAAGAAGAGTTCAACGCACTCCAGCACCAAGGCACCTAGACCCTTGTACCGCTGCCACCAAACTCCAATGTCGTTGGCTGCAAGTGGATTTTTAAGATCAAACGGCACTCTGATGGCTCCATTGTTCGTTACAAAGCTCGACTGGTCGCTAAAGGATATCATCAACAACATGGTTTTGATTATACTGAAACCTTCAGTCCAGTAATCAAACCAACAACTATTAGGGTGGTATTAACCATTGCTATATCCAAGAACTGGCATGTTAAACAATTAGATATCAGCAATGCTTTTCTTCATGGAACATTACATGAAGATGTTTATATGATGCAACCACCTGGTTTTGTGGATCCAACAACACCAAGTCACGTCTGCAAACTGCACAAAGCTCTATATGGTCTTAAGCAAGCACCTCGGGCATGGTTTTTTAAGCTATTTCAGTACCTTCTGCAGCTTGGGTTCACTGCCTCTACTTGCGATCCATCATTGTTTCTCTTTACAAAGCACAAAGTCACTCTCTATTTGCTTATATACGTGGATGATATCATCATCACTGGAAATGACAACCAAGAAATTCAATCTGTTATCACCAATCTCTCTAAGGCATTTTCTGTCAAAGATCTTGGAGATCTTAACTTTTTTTGGGAGTTAATGTGCAACGCTTATCAAGGTACATACATTTGTCTCAATCACAGTATATCAAGGATATCCTAGTGCGTGCTAACATGTTGGAAGCTAAGCCTATCTCCTCTCCTATGGCTACCTCTTGTCGCCTATCTAGAAAAGATAGTGATCCTTTAAAGGATGTTTCATTATACCGCAGTATCATTGGCTCTCTGCAATATGCTACTATCACTCGGCCGAATATCTCTTTTTCAGTAAATAAGGTTTGTCAATTTCTTGCTGAACCTACGGTTAATCACTAGGCAGTAGTTAAGCACATATTAAGATATCTCAAAGGCACCATAACTTCTGGTTTGTTACTTCGACCATCTAGTCTCCTACTACAAGCATACTCTGATGCTGATTGGGCTGGTGATCAAGATGATCGTAAGTCCACAACTGGGTTGGCCTTATTTCTAGGAAATAATCTCATTACTTGGGCTGCTAAAAAGCAACACACCATAGCATGATCAAGCACTGAAGCAGAACTTCGTGCCATTGCTACTGCATCAACTGAAATCATATGGACAAAGCGATTACTTCAAGAGCTTGAATTATCCATTCATACACCAACAATTTGGTGCGATAATGTCAGGGCCTTATATTTGGCTGCCAATCCTGCTTTTAAGGCTCGCACAAAACATATAGAGGTGGATTTTCATTTTGTTCGAGAATTGGTACAACAAAAAGCTCTTACAGTCAAATACTTAGCGTCGACTGATCAATTAGCTGATATATTTACAAAACCATTGTCGACAAGTCTCTTTGTGACAAGCTGTCCGTGGCAACCACTGTTCAGCTTGAGGGGGTGTGTAACAAATAATGATCAGCCGTGAAATGTTTATCCAAGATAATGCTCAGCCGTGGATTGCTTATCCACGTAACAGCATCCAGCTGGAATGTTTATCCATGTAACAGCATCCTTCTTATCTTCATACGGTTGTAACAATCCCTTAGCCATCGTCACGATGGACTGCTGTACACATACTATAAATAGAGCATAAAGGGATACGCAAAGCGGTGCTGCGATCCCATAACATGAGCGTCTTCATTCTTCTCTCGTCTACTTCCATACCCTTCTTTACAATTTTAAAGCTTCCATCAGATAGATAGTCTTGGGGGCATCTACTATCATTAAATTCATGAGAGTTAGAATAATGTCAGATTGACTAAGTAGGGGAGTGTTAGGGAGAGCTTATATGTAATTGATAAAGGGTGACGTGTCATGCTGAGTCATTATCCACCTGTACATGTGTCTGGCACATTGCCATGTAATCTGAAGTTAGTATATATATACCTTGGCTGAGTGAGAGACGGATAGCTCTCTCCCGCCCAAATTCTCCAAATCCCTAGCTTCTCTGCTTCATCTCTGTTTCTCTGCGTTCTCTTTAGATCATCTATTTTTGTACTTCTGACTTGGTATTAGAGCAAGATTTATGGAAGGATCCAATTCGTCTCTGGCTTCTCCAGCAGCTTCTTCAGGTTTTCCTCCGGTTAATCCAATGTCTGTTATGAGGTTACCGTTCTTGTCTTCTTCACACTCTGCATCAGTTCCGAATATTTCTGGCAGTATATCTGTCAAACTCAATGGAGAGAACTTCATGCTCTAGAGAGCACAGGTACTTCCGCTGCTCAATACGTATAACCTGATTGGTTTAATAGACAGGACTGTTCCCTGTCCAGCTTCCACTATGATGGATCCGTCAGATCTGTCAAGGGAAATTCCCAATCCAGACTATGGTGTCTGGAAACAGTTTGATAGCTTGGTAATTACGATTTTGGTGTTATCTGTTGCTGAATCGGTGTTACCACTTGTAATCGGACATGAGTCATCTACAGCTATATGGAAAACAATATGTAACACTTATGCTTCAACATCAAAAGCCAGAGTGCTTCAATTGAAGCTTCAGTTGCAGCAATTAAAAAAAGGATCTATGCGAGCTAGTGAGTGTCGACTCTGAAAATTCGACGGGGTCCTCTCCTTTTCAGGAAAGTCCGTGAACCCAGATCGTCACCTCAAGAGGGGATGAGAAAAGAAAGGAATAAAACTCGGAAAGCAACTCTCACCTCGGTCCCACACTCACATTGATCCCCGAACTTTCATCCATTGGTGTCGCTCGATCACCAAGGAGACGGTTCGGGTCATGTGGGAGGAGGGTGAGAAGAAATAAACATGGTCACCAGGAACCGTGGGTTCCTATTTATAGAATTAAAATGACCGTGTGTACCTTAGCGTGAAGAGTGTGGGTTAAAGCTTCTCCTTCTTCGGCCGGCCGATGAAGAAGAGTCCTCAACGCGGTGGGTGCTTGATATTCTGTGCAACTAGACAAATAAACAAGTTAAATAGATAATTAGAACTAGACAAAGTGGAGTATATGTAAAGAGAACAACATAAAACACACAACTGAAAAGAAACTGGCCGGATTCGGGTTATCTCTAACCCCTTTTTTTATTTTCGGATTAACAGAGTAAAAGTAATGCAAAAAATGTAAAAAAATGATAGGAGGATGGAGAATAACTAAATAAAGAGATAGGAAAAAAAACAGCAAGATTCTGAGTTGTATAGAGAAAGATATAGCCAAATCTGGGTTGTCGAAAAAGCCGAGCAGCAGTCCAGGATCTGCCAGGCGCGACTTTGCTTCTGCGCTTGTCACGACCAGCACCGACCTCGGAATCAAGTGCCGTCGATTTTAAACTCAAGAAGACTTGGAGATAAAGAACTTTGATGAAGAAAGCTCTGGCAGAAGATGCCCACACACTGCTGTAGAAGCCGAAGAAAGGAGAATTGGCTGATCACCTGCAGAACAGTCTTCCTCTCTCTTGAACCAACTTTCTCTCTCTAAAAACTCGAAATTCTCTCTCTAAAAATCACAAAATCGATGCAGGAGGGTGGTTGGAAGTCTTGAGATGCCTGGGGGGGTCGTGCCCATGCCTTTGGAACGACCGGAATCGGAGTTAATTTATAGGAGAACAGACGGCGTTATCAAGGCTAAAAAATAGGGGCCTTGCGCCCCACCCCTGGGCGCATGCGCCCTGGTGCTGGGCGCATGCGCCCCACTGAGGGGCGCATGTGCCCCCCAGTGAGGGCGCATGGGCACAAATCCCGAGAAAGTTGGTCTTATCCGATCGATGGTTCAGTGGTAGAGTCCCGGTGAAAAACTGGGTCCCTCGTGCCTCAAAGGTAGGGCGCATATGCCCTCAAGTGAGGGCACAAGGTCACGTGCCTCACTGGTAGGGCGCATGGCCACGTGCCCTGGATCCCGAGCGCATGTGACCAGGAACCCGGGCGCATGGGACTGGTTTCGCGCGTCCTTCTTCCGGAAGCCATTGCGAACACTCCCGAACTCGGAATTCGATGCCGTTTGTTGCGTTAGAAAGATAACAGGCCGAAGAAGCTTTCTATAGCATCGGATCAGCTATCACACCCTCCAAAACTTCAGAATTTTTTCCGGAAGTTAGGGCAGTGAACAGAAGATCCAATACAAGTAAAAATGACTCCGACGACAAACCGGAAAGGCACGGTATGCAACAAAACTTGTCCGAGGTGTGAATATGATCATAACCTTCAATGCATGATCATTAGGCATTGGTCATTTAGCCAATTTTCATGTTTACACGATTTACGTGTGGCTTTCGCTCGGAAATTATGGCTTTTTGCGGAAAACATCGGAAAACATTCGATTTCGTTCGGCGAAGCTCCAAATCAACTTTTTAAAGACCCGACATCATTATAAGGTCAATCACACATGTTACCCTATAAAATATGAGTTTTATGCTTTGAATTAGGCGAATTTGGCGTGTCTACAGTGAGTACTTGCAGAAGATTAAAAAGATAGCTAACTCACTTGCAATGGCTTCAGAGCCAATTTCTTCTAGTGATTTACTGTTATATGTGCTAAGTGGATTAGGGTCAGAATTTGAGTCGTTTGTCACAGCTGTGACAACTAGAATGGATGCTTCTTTTTTGTCAATCGATGATATACAAGACATGCTGTTAAATCATGAAATATTTCTTCAAAGACATCAAGAGCAAGTAAATGAGATTAATGCTAATCTAGCTCGAACTGATTTAAGTTCTGGTAATCAGCAGCAAGGTTCAAATAATAGAGGGAACTACAGAGGTAGAGGATATAAGAACAAAAGTTACAACAGAAATTTTCGTGGTCAGAATAATCAGTATAAGCAGAATAATCAGTATTATGGTCAGTATAATCAACATGGACGGAATCAGAATGCTCAGATTGGAGATAGTTCTTAGCAGTTTACCAATGAACAGAATAGACAGTATGAGGTGGAAATTTGTCAATTGTGTGAAAAACGAGGTCACACTGCTCTTACTTGTTGGAAAAGATACAATTTAAATTTCATAAATGCAAAAGTCAGTAATAACACTCAGCCTGCTAATGCTAATCAGTTTCAACAACCCACTGCTAATGTAGCTTCGACAAGTACATGTTCTCCTTCTTTCGATCCTAATTGGTATCCGGATTCCGGAGCTACTAATCATATGACACCTGACATAGGAATTCTAAACAATCCGGTTGCATATACTATTTTTGAGAAAGTCAAAGTGGGCAATGGTGAGGGTCTTAACATTGCAACTGTTGGTCAGTGTGGATTTAACTCTTTTGAGCTTAAGAATACTTTACATGTTCCTCACCTTGTCAAAAATTTAATGTCAGTTTCTCAGTTTAGCAGAGATCATAATGCTTATTTTGAATTTTTTCCTCATCACTGTTTCATCAAGGACATCAAGAGCAAGAAGGTGGTATCCTGCGGGGTCAATGTTAATGCCTTATACAAGCTTCTACCAGATAGTGTTCTCTCTTCTACTGCCTTGTCAGTTGAGACAATAAAGGGTTGGCATCATCAACTTGGACATCCAGCTTTTAGGACTATCATACAAGTTCTTAATAGTCTTGGAGAATCTTTTGTTTCAGAAAAATCTTTTTTCTGTTCTCATTGTGCAGTTTCCAAAAACCATAGACAACATTTTCCATTGTCTAGTTTTAAGTCCAAATTTCCTCTTGAGCTTATTGCTTCAGATGTGTGGGGTCCATCCCCTTATGTGAGCAACAATGGTTGCAAATACTATGTTTCGTTTGTTGATCATTTCAGCAGATTCTGTTGGGTATATCCCATTACTTCTAAAGATCAAGTGTTTCATGTGTTTGTACAGTTTAAGAACCAAGTTGAGAATGTTTTTTCCAGAAAAATCAAATACTTCCAAAGTGATTGGGGTGGTGAGTTTAGGAAACTTACGTCTTTATTTCATAATTATGGAATTATACACCGAGTGGCATGTCTTTATACCCATAATCAAAATGGTTTGGCCGAGAGAAAACATAGACACATAGTAGATACTTGTCTTGCATTACTTAGTCATGCGGGTTTGCCATATGTTTTTTGGGATGAGGTAGTGGTCTGCAGTGTATATTTGATAAACCGAATGCCAACCAAAGTGTTGGGCAATATTTCACCCTTTGAGAAGTTGTTTAATAGATCACCGGATTACAAACTTTTGAAAGTTTTTGGGTGCGCATGCAACCCATATCTTCGGCCATACAATCAGCATAAGTTTAGTTTTCGATTTGAATGCTGTATTTTTCTAGGTTACAGCTCAAATCACAAGGGGTACAAATGTTTCTCTCCAAGTACTGGCAGGATGTATGTGACTAGTAATGTCATTTTTGATGAAAACACTTTTCCTTACAGTGTACTTGCTAATGATAAGGAGAAGGTAGTTGAAAATACTACCATTTCATTACTTGTGCCTATGACATCAAGTCAAGATATTTCATCTCCTTCATTCTCTAAACATAGTGTTCCTTTACCGATTGTCCAAGAAAGTCAGAGCACTTCTCATACACTTGATACAGAACCAGGTTCTGTTCCCAGATCTGAAGAACAACAAGCAAGTTTGGACAACGAGCCTATTTGTTCATCCATTTCTCCATCATCCAGTTCACCAAGGCCAAGGAAATTTCGCTCTCTGAAAGATATTTTAAATCAACTAGAAAGTAGATCTAGCTGGTATGCCTTAGCTGTTGATGTTCAGCTTGATTTAGAACCTACTTCTTTTAAGGATGCCAACAAATATGAATGTTGGCGGGCAGCTATGTCTGAGGAATATCTAGCTCTTCAAAAAAATAATACTTGGTCTCTTGTTGAACCACCTCTTCATGCTAATATCATTGGGTGTAAGTGGGTGTATAAATTAAAGAGGGATTCTAATGGCAAGGTTGCAAGATTTAAAGCTAGACTTGTAGCAAAAGGTTTTAATCAACAGTATGGCATGGATTATACTGAAACATTTAGTCCGGTCATTAAATATTCGACCATACGTTTGGTATTGGCTATTGCTGTCACTCAGAATTGGTGTATACGTCAAATTGATGTCAACAATGCATTTCTTCATGGACATCTTGATGAGGATATATATATGGTTCAACCACCATGATTTGTTGACAAAGATAATCCCAATTTGGTGTGTAAGTTACACAAAGCCTTATATGGACTCAAACAAGCACCAAGGATGTGGTTTTTTAAGCTGTATTCTCACCTTCTTAAGATGGGATTTCATGCATCTATTTGTGATCCATCCTTATATCTGTTTTCTGCCGGCAACATTAGGATTTTTCTGTTGATTTATGTTGATGACATAATTGTCACTGGAAATGATTCCTCAGCCATAGAGGATCTCATCACAAGCCTGTCAGCTACTTTTTCTTTGAAGAATCTTGGTAATCTTACTTATTTCCTAGGCATTGAAGTTACTAGGACTTCGGAAGGAGTGCATTTAAGTCAGCATAGGTATATACTGGACATTTTGAAAAAGTCTCAGCTTCTAGATGCAAAACCTTTCTCTACACCTAAACAGATGATTTCTTAGCATGATGGTGATTCATTAACAGATCCTACTCTATATAGGAGCTTAGTTGGGTCTCTTCAATATGTTACATTGACTAGACCAGAAATTGCCTTTTCGGTAAACAAGGCTTGTCAGTTTTTGGCAGCTCCTACAACTGAACATTTGGTTCTTGTTAAAAGGATAATACGGTATCTAAAGGCAACCTTATATCATGGACTTCTGTTTAAACCAGGTTCTTTTGACTTCAATGTTTTTTGTGATGCGGATTGGGCAGGATGCCCTGATGACCGCAGATCAACATCTGGTTATGCTGTGTTCATGGGTGATAATCGGATAAGTTGGGGTGCGAAAAAGCAACATACTGTTGTTAGGTCCAGCACTGAGGTCGAGATGCGGTCTATGGTTCTTGTAGTTACTGAGTTGCTGTGGATATTGGAATTGAGTAAGGAATTGCACTTACCTCTTACCAGATCACCTATAGTCTGGTGTGATAATATCTCTACCATATATTTGACAGTAAATCCAGTTTTCAAAGCAAAAACAAAGCATGTAGAAGTGGATTTCCATTTTATACGACAACTTGTAATGAAGAAGGTGATTTTGGTACATCATATTGACAGCAAGGATCAGTTAGAGGGGGGATGTTCTGACTAAACCTCTGTCGACTGCACAGTTTGAATTTTTTAGAACCAAATTGAATGTCTTACCGACAATCAATTTGAGGGGGGATGTTAGGGAGAGCTTACATGTAATTGATAAAGGGTGACGTGTCATACTGAGTCATTATCCACCTCTACATGTGTCTGGCACATTGCCATGTAATTTGAAGTTAGTATATATATACCTTGGCTGAGTGAGAGATGGATAGCTCTCTCCCGCCCAAATTCTCCAAATCCCTAGCTTCTCTGCTTCATCTCTGTTTCTCTGCGTTCTCTTCAGATCATCTATTTCTGTACTTCTGACTGGGAGGTACTCATGTTTATAAATCTGAGCCACTCTAACTCAGGGCCATAGTTTTGGGTTGGTTAACATGTATCAGAGCCAATGACTGTGGACCCCCTCCGTCAACCGTCAACCGTAAACGGTGTATACGTGTCAAAGTCAGGAGAGCTTACACGTGAGGAGGTGAGTTAGAATAGTGCCAAATTGGCTAGATAGGGGAGGTACCCATGCTTATAAACTTGGGTCACTCTAACTCAGGGCTACAGTTTCGAGTTGGTTAACAATGTGTTTAAATATGCCATGACTTGTAATGATATTTAATGAGTTACTTAGCCGAGTTAACATTGCATGTTGTGGATAACTAGTATTATTAGTGGTGTTATTCTCTTTTATATGTAATAAGGATCTTGTTAAAGTGATTTTATGTTGTCTAGCTGTAAGCACCCGAAACGGGACATCCGTGGATCTCCCCCTTCCGGCCCCTACGCTTGCTTTGGTGTCTTGGTGGATGGGATGTTAGTGGGTGTGGTCGCCAGGAGCCAAAGGCTCCAAAATATAGTAGAATGAAAAGAAATGGAATGGAGAAGTGACCGTCGTACCTTTGGAAGCGGGGAGATTGTTGGGTTCTGACTTCTCTCTCGGCCGGCCGAAAGAAGAGAGCTTAGTGAGTCCTTCATCTTTGATCCGGTTGAAGCTCCGCCTCAATCGGGTTTACCTAAAAATATCCATATGAAAACATAGAAACAAGTGAAAAGATCATTAGTTCTCGTGACAGTGTAGAATCATTCTCAAATTCAAATGTAAACATGAAAGAGGGAAGGAACTGACCGGATTGGGACTAAATCCCAACCCCTATTTGGAAGGTTTAAATATGCATGAAAATGCAAATGAGTGGCTTAATGCATGCTAAATAACATGTTAATGAAGGCTAAAATGAAATGGGGGAGTAAAAGATCGACCGGAAAGGTAAATAAACTCAAAAAAATGCAAAACGGGGTCTGCCCCTACTAGTGCCCTATATATGGGGCGCCTGCTGCAGGTGTCCCCTTGATGGGGCGCGTTGACCAAAGTCAAAGCGCCCTATATACGGGGCACCAGGGACTGGCTTCGGATTTTCTTCCCTTCTTCGCGGCGTCGCCCCGGAGTGTAGGAAGACCTCCAAAACGGAAAAAGGACTTCTTCAAGCAGCCAATACTCAAGTGAAGATAATGGAAGAGTGTTTTGGCACTAGATGTAAAGGAAATGGAGGGTAGAGGCTCTCAAAGTTAGAGAAAAATCATATTTCTGAAGAAGGAAACTGCAGGTTTTTTCAGGTTTTTGGGAGAGGGTTTTGGATCGGTTTGAAGGCTTATGGGGGTGAAAATGGCTTAGAAACGTGATGTTGGATGAGCTCTAGGGTGGCACGAAGTTGGAACCTCTTCCAAGCTCCAAATGGAGGTCTATTTATAGCTCAAAAGAGGGCACTTTGGCCATTTTCGAAAAACAGTGCCACGTGGCATGGCGCCCTATATATGGGGCGCCAGCATCATGAGGTCTGTCAGGTCGACAAGATGAGTCACTGTGGGGGGTTAAATCAGCCTATCAAATTGATTTGATTTGGTTCCAGGCGCTCTGTATATAGGGCGCCTGGTGCCCTATATACAGGGCGCCAGGTGCCCTGTTTATAGGGCGCCTGGTGCCCAATAAGTAGGGCGCCTGGTGCCCTATAAGTAAGGCGCCTGGTGCCCTTATACACAGGGCACCTCTCTCTTTGAAATGTTCCAAAAATCTTAATTTTTCTGGAAAACTCGGTTCCCTTGAAAGGTTACTCAAATATACTTCATGAAAACAAGAATTTAAGCTCTCCAACTAGGCCAAAATTGCGTGTCTACAGCTTGCCTCGCCTTGGCGTCGGCTTTGTAGGGGAGTGACACGAATGAAGCGTAGGCGAATGTAGCGAAGCGTAATGAGGCGTAGCGGAATGAAGTGGTAATAGACTGAAAAGGTGACGCCAAGGTGTAGATTTAGACACGCCCTCATTGGCCTAGTTGAGTGGAATAAAATTTTACCGGACTTCGAGATTACCCTTTGTCTTATCGAAACCTTCCCTCTGGTTGATTGGTTAAAGAGAAGAACAGTACTGAAAGTAAATAACTAAAATCCCACGTGGGGGAGAATTGTTACCGACCAGGACCCGAACTGCATGGTGTGCTGGACTCGGTAGAAATGTAGTAAATTACGAAAAGTAAAGAGGAGACAGCCAGTCAACCAAAGTTGGGTTCTTTAAATTCATAAGGTTTTACTCAACAATACCGGTTCAGTTCGATATGGAAAAACTTCTTGTTTCGATGAAATCATTGTTAAAACCCGTTGGAAACCGATTCTCTGAAAAAACAAGACCTTCTCTGGAGCTATAAAAGACCATTTTTAAAATGTTCATAATGGGACTGGAAGGAGGTTATGGTAGGATTAGCAAGCGGGGAATGGTCATGGTGGGATGATGCATATTGGTGTATGAAATGATGCATGCTGGGTTTAAAGAAATACAAATAAGTATAAGAAAATAGTTGAAGATATAGGTTGACCATAACGGGTCAGGACATCTATGAAGAAACCGTCGTCCCCGCATATTCAACTTTGGCCTATCCGCAAGGCTAGGGAATGACTGAGCCCTCACTGATTTTGTTGAAGGGGTTCTCAGGCTCAGCCTCCTCTAGACTTGAGGTCTTCAACATCTCAAATATTATTTATTTTGATAGATGCAATACTAAATGCAAGTCCTAATAGGGGTCGGGGTAGTCCACTTTTGTTTTTCAATTTTTGATTTTTTTGTTGTTTTTGCTTCCTCTAAGTGCCTGGGGATATGAAGTTGGCATGCCTTCTCCTGTTCCTGCATCCACTTGAGGGAAGATATTAGAACTTTATTTTGGCTTAGTCCCTTGCAAGGAGAGGGCAAAGTTGCCTTGATTTTTTGTCAAGGAACATAGGCCTTATCAAGGTAAAGATAACAGAAAAACAAAAGTATGCATAAAAGAAAATACGCAAGACTGAAATTAAACATGAATGCAAAGACAACTGATCAGCAAACTTTTAGGTGTTTTAAAGTTTTTGATTTGTTTGGGTTTTGATGGTTTTATAATGTTTTTGATGTTTTGGAACTTTTATGATTTTTTTGGTGTTTTGAATATTTAATTTTTAAGAGTTTTGACTTTATAGATTTTTTTTTTGTTTTTGAAGTTTCTAATTTTTTTGGTTTGGTGTGAAAGAAACGACCATCTCATCCTTTGCCTTGCTTGCCATAGGTGCCTCTCATTGTTACCTAAGGGTTAAGAGTAGGCATCACGTGTAAGAAAGTGCCTTGTTCGGAATCTTCTGACCTTCCGCCTTCGATAGGCTATGACTCTTCTTGGACCTAGTCGGTCAACCGTATCCTTTGAGGTTAAAGAAGGAAGATGATTGGTGGTAAGTCCTTAGTAGAATTCAGGGATGTGGAACTTTGTTTCTCTACTAGTGCCCACATTGCCCGTTTGGGATTTTGACATCCTTGGGTCCTTCCTTCTAGCCCTTTTCTTTGATGGCCCACATTCTTGGGCCCGTTTTTTCCTTTTGCTTGATTTTGACCTGAGGGGTTCATTGCCCATCTTTTGGAGCCTTTTTCTCTTTTTTTTCTTTTTTTTTGGGCTTTTATTGGTACACATTCAGACAGGTCTATTCTTTTGCTGACCTGAGGGGTCATTGCCCATCTTTTGGCACCTTTTTCTTCTTCTTAAGAAGTTAGACCTTCAGAGGCATTTTCCAACTAAGGCAATGGGTACTTTCGATACTCCTCATTCTAACCCCTTTCATCTATTCTGGACCGGAAAGAGAAGAGAACGGGATTAGGTTGACCTTCTTTTGCCACGCGTTGCCTATCTTTCTCTCTGACTTCCGATCATCGGATCTCAAAACTAAGCGTGTAGTGTGTGCAGTATGATGCCTATTTTTATTTCCCTAAGTGACAAGTTGGTGCACCGAGCAAGCAAGCGTTAGATGTTGGTCATTATTCTTCACACCTTTGGATTTTATAGATTTTTTTGTGATTTTTGTTTTAAGGGAAATATTTTTTGAGGTACACACCATTCCAGGGATGAGCTAGTTCTTCTCCTTCTGCATTAGTCAACTTGTATGAATTACCAGGATAAACAGCAGAAATTACATACGGACCCTCCCAATTAGGTTGAAGTTTGGAGCGGGGACCGCCCGGCTTAATGAATATTCTTTTAAGCACAACCTCACCGATTTCAAATTTTCTCTCTACCACCCTCTTATGATAAAATCTTTTAAGTCTATTTTGATAAGATCTAGCATGTTCGGCAGCGGCCAGCCTCCTTTCGTCCAAGAGTTTGAGTTGCACGAGAAGAGAATCTCGGAGTTCATCCATCGGGATATCTCGATCGATCTGAACTCAGAGGGAAGGAATGATTACTTTGTATGGAACTACCGCCTCCATCCCAAATGCCAAGGCATAGTGGGTCTGACCCGTTGGGGTTCGAATAGAAGTGCGGTAGGCCCATAGAGCATCAACTAACTTATCTGGCTAGTCTGCGAACTTGCTAGACTTACAAGTCTTCTTAATGATTTTTATCAGGGTTTTATTGGTGGCTTCTGCTTGACCGTTGCCTTGAGGATAATATGGAGATGAATGATGCAATCTGATGTAATACCTGTTGCAAAGGTCACGCAGCTCCTGAGAGATGAATTGTGGTCCGTTGTCGGTGATGATGTCGCCTGGGATCCCGAATCTGGCAATGATGTTGCGCTTGATGAAGGTGCAGACTGTTGATGCTTTGATCTCCACATATGCTTCCGCTTCCGCCCACTTGGTGAAGTACTCCGTTGCAATTAGGATGAAGGATTTGGTTTTGTTTGTGGAGTTTGGGTCACCGAGGGGTCCGATAACATCAAAAGCCCATATAGCGAAAGGTCATGGGGCATGAATCGGGTGAAGGGAAGATGCGGGAGAGTGAATCTTGTCGGCGTGAAGTTGACATTGATGGCAGTGCCAGACAAAGATCGAGCAATCTTCTTCCAGAGTAGGCCAATAGTACCCTTGCCTGATGATCTTCTTGGCGAGGGCTTGAGCATTTCGATGGCCTCCACATACTCCGAAGTGCGCTTCTTTAAGCACCAATTCAGCCTCTTCTTCATCTACGCATCTTAATAGAACACCGGCCAAGCTCCTTTTGTAAAGTACTCCACCTAAGATGGTGTATCTCTGGGAGACCCTTCTTATGGCTTTCTTTTCTTCGGCAGTTGACCCTGGTGGATATGTCTGATCCTGACAGTAATTTGCAATCTCATGATACCATGGTTTCTCACCCTCTTCTAATTCTTTCAACTCAACCAAAGATACTTCCTCCTTTTGCTCAATGTACTCTTTCCTTTCAAATTTTTCTTTAACCCTCAAGAATCGTGCATCCTCTACTGCCGGAATGGTACGTCGGCGGACATAGATCGTCCTAACCTGTCTGCCTAGCGGGATAGATAATGAAGATGCCAGGGAGGCGAGAGCGTCGGCAAGAATATTTTGAGCACGAGGAACATGAATGAATTCGAGTTTGGAGAATAGCTTGATGTAACAGGTGGTGAGTTCTTGGTATGGTCTGAGCCCGGGATGAGATGTGCGGTATTTGGCCAGTACTTGGCGGAGAATCAACTGACTATCACCGATTACCCTTAGTTTAGTGACACCATAGAAGTGAGCGGCTTCCAGTCCGGCCAACAAGGCTTCATACTCAGCGATATTGTTTGTTGCTGGAAAATGGAGCTGAAAAGCCTGTGGAATGGTGACACCTTCGGGTGATAGAAGAACAATCCCTATCCCTCTACCCTGGGAGTTTAATGCCCCGTCAAAATACAAAGTCCATAGATTGGAAGATCAAATGAACATCAATTCTTCATCGGGAAATTCTGATTGGATAGGGTCAAAGATTGGGATAAGATGGTGGGCAAGGTGTTCGGCAATTGCGTAGCCCTTAATTGCCTTCTGTTGGGTGTAGGTGATGTCAAATTGGGAGAGAAAGCTCTGCCAGCGTGCCAAATGGTCAGTCAGGACAGATTTTTCAAGAAGAAATTTGATGGGATTCATGCGAGCAATAAGATTAACCTCGTGGGCCAGAAAGTAGTGTTTAAGCTTCTGGACCACCCAAACCAGGGCGGCACAGGTTTTCTCCATGGTTGTATACTTCTGTTCACAAGGATCAAAGATTTTGGACAGATAGTATGCTGCTCGTTCTTTCCCTTCATCATCTAATTGTGCCAATACTGCTCCCAGGGATCCTTCCAAGACTGAGATATATAAGATCAAGGGTTTGCCGGGGACCGGAGGTTTGAGCACAGGTGGGCTTGACAAATATTTCTTTAAACCATCGAATGCCTCTTGACATCTCGAATCCCATCTAAATTCGGCCTTCACCTTGGTTAACTCATAGAAAGGTTTGCACCTTTGGGAGTGTTGTGAGATAAACCGGCGAACAAACTGTAGCCTGCCAATTAACCCTCTCAGATATTTTAGGTTCTTTGGTGGAGGTATGTCAATAATGGCTTTGGCTTTGTTGGGATCGATTTCGATGCCTCTTTTGCTGACAATGAACCCAAGTAACTTTCCAGATGATACTCCAAAGACACACTTCTTGGGATTCATCTTGAGCTTATATTCCCTGGCTCGTTGCAAAACCCTTTTCAACACCTCGGCATGCTCATCTTGGGTTCGAGATTTGACTACTAAATCATCCACGTACACCTCTACAAATTTATGCATCATATCATGAAATATTGCCACCATGGCCCTTTGATAAGTTGCTCCGGCATTCTTTAATCTGAAGGGCATGACAATGTAGCAATAGGTTCCCCAAGGTGTAGTAAACGAGGTCTTCTCTTGATCCTCTTCTGCTAACCGGATTTGATTATACCCCGAGTATCCATCCATGAATGATAGGGTCTCGTATCCAGCTGTGTTGTCAACAAGGACATCGATATGAGGAAGGAGGAAATCATCCTTCGGACATGCTCGGTTTAAGTCCCTGAAGTCAATGCAAATTCGAACCTTTCCATCTTTCTTCATGACTGGGACTATATTTGCCACCCATTGCGGATAGAGGACAACTCTTATGAATTTTGCTTGGTGTAACTTATCGACCTCTTCCTTCATCTTTAATGCTATATCTGGGTGGAATCTCCTTAACTTTTGCTTGACCGGGGTAGCCTCGGGTTTTAAAGTTAGTCGATGCTCTATCAATGACTTATCTAACCCCGACATATCTTCGTATGTCCAAGCGAACGTGTCTTTGTATTCTTGCAACACCCCCATTAGATTCTGCTCTTCTAAAGGGGTGAGGTTGGCACTGATGAGGATATTTTTAGGACCTTCTGGCGTTCCAAGATTAAGTTCCTTAGTTGGTTCATCCACCGTGGCTGATGGTTCTTCGAATCTTCTTAAACCGGATGCATAAGCATCAGCCAAATCCTCCTCTTCATCCTCAGTATCAGGATCCTTTTCCGATACAACCTCGTAGACCCCTAAAGTCGGATCAATATTGTCTCTCTCCTCATATCTAATTTCTCCTATCTGGATTGCATTTTCTAGATACTCCGGTAGCTTGGCACATTCTATGCTTTTTCGAGCTAACTGATGCAAGTATCTTCCTGGAACTCTCTTACCTCTGATTTTTGTTTTGCTTTTACTGGAAACTAAACCTAAAGAAGAAGGTAAATAAGGAGAGGAAGAGGAGGTGGATGGAGTGGAATTTATTGATGAAGGGTAAAGGAGATCGATTAGAGACCGGGTGGCCTCCTGGTTCGAGTCATCCTTCGGAGCGAGTTGGGATGTTTCTTCGAGCGAAATTTGGGTTGAGAAGAGGGCGTTTTTTTTGATCTTTTTGAGAAGTACTAAACATGAACACAGAAGGGGTTTGTTTGGTTGTAGTTTCCAACGCGGGTTGAGATATTGACAGAGAGGGGAACAAATTAAGTAAAGATGGGTATCCGTCTTCGCTATCTGGCGGATCTAATGGTGAACTTATTGGAAATGGGTTCAAAGAGACGGCATGGGGTGAATGCCCTGGATTCTGATTGCCAGAAGGCTCGTTGCGGAATGATTCATCACTTGACCCTTCTTCAGAAAATAACCATGATACGTCAAGATATGGCTCATCCTCTAGGTTGTCCACCTTCTTCCTCTTTTCTTGTTCTTGTGGTTCTTGCTCTTCAATCATCTGTATTGTTTCTCTCTTGTCGAAGAACTTATATAAACACCCCCGGAAGTATTTTTGGCCGATCTTTTGGTCATTATTACATGTCCCATCGTACCCTATCCCGTTCCTTGATGTTGTCTTTACCAGCTGGATGGGTTCTGTGATACCCTACAGTTCTCTTCCCAGTCCTCGGCCTTCCTGATATCCCAGATTCTCCATCATACGCCACCCAAGGGTTTTGGCGTCATCCTTCTTCTTTCTCCAAACTTGCCTGGACTGCCTTCTATCCCTCGGTAGATCGAGGATTGTGAAGACCGGTTGATTTGGCAAGCCAGTAGGGAGAGTAATCAAGCAATCCACGGGCATACTTACCACCTTGACGACTTGTCCCTTGAAGGGAAATTTAATGCATTGGTGATTGGTTGAAGCTACGGCCTCCAATGCCTCAAGGTAAGGCCTTCCCAAGATGGCTTTGTAAGTTGGGTCCATATCCAAGATGTGGAAGTCGACAGTAACAACCCGGGGTCCGAGTTTGACTTCAAGTGTGACCATGCCATAGGCAGGCCTCTTGGAATTGTCATATGCTGTTACAGTAATCTGTGATGGCCGAACATCCTCTTCCGGGATTCCACACAATTGTAGCGTCTCTGGTGGCAAGACATTGATGGATGCACCGGTGTCGACTAGACAAGACTCAACATCTATTTTGTTAATACTGACAGTGATACAAAGTGCATATTTTCTTGCTTCTGGTTCGGCCAATTCTTCCTTAGTGAAAGTGAGAGCAGGGTGTTCACTTTTCGGGGTCAAGACCGATGCAATCTTCTCGGGAGGAAGGGTTTCATTGACCATTACTCTTTGCAGATATTGTTGAAGAACTTCCTGATGAACTTTGGATCTTTTAATTAGTTCTAGAATGGAAATCCGTGCAGGGGTTTTGTCAAGGTGCTTCAGCAAATCATAGGATGTTCCTGGCACTGGTTCTTCTGGGTGCTCTTCTTCTTCTTCTTCTTGTGACTGTCTTGGTTGACCGGTCTGGGGAAAAATTCTTTGAAACATGCGCCCGCTTCTAAGCACCGTGGCGAGCTGGGGAGCTATGGTTGGCGTAGTGGAGGTAGACGGAGGGTTAGGTCGGATGATGGGAGGCCTAGGTAGGGGTGTAGTGATGATGGTCCGGGTTGTAGGGATGCGGGTAGGTTGTGGTGGCATGGTTGTATGAGGTGGTACAATGATGGGTCCTAATGGCGATGGTATTTGTGGGGGCTCGACCGGGCGGATCAATGTCCTACCCGGTTGGAGTTGTATGGCTGGTGGCGTTATGGTTGGTTGTGATGGCGTGCGGATAATTGGTGGTTGGCTTCTTCTGGTAGGGATAGCTCGTGGTATGAACTGAACGGTTCGGTTAACGTGGTTTGGAGGGTTAATGTTCATGAAGGAAGCTGGTCCCTCGATTTGCCAATTCTGGCCTCTATCGCGGGGTTCATCGGTGGAGGTTAGAATAGGATTAACCCTCTGGTTTTCTGGTGCTGTTGCGGGTGCGTGCGTGGGTAGCGGATTCTGAATAATCCCCAGACCGGATTCTTGTTGTTGTTGTCGGACTGGTGCCTGCTGCTGCTGCTGGGGCTGGTTCTTTACTGCCTTGATGTACTCGCCCATTTGACCCCAGTCAATACTTCCCTGCTCGTGGAGGTCATGGATATAATCTTTAAACTGAAAGCAATTCTCCACTGTATGCCCCGGGTATCTGTGGTACAAGCAATATTTATCCGTGTTGGCATTTTGCGGCCACTCCAACTTTTCTCTTGGCAATGAGATCTGCCCTGCCGCCATAAGAGCGTTAAAAATGTCTACGAGAGAGTACGGTAATGGCGGGTAATGGTTTCTTCTAGGCCCTGCTCTTCGTTGCACGTAGGTGGCGGGGGGAGGTGCCTGGTTATAGGTGGTTGGTTGGCGGGGTGGTTGAGGTGCAAAGGTCAATACGGCCAGTTGCCGGGGTTGCTGGAGGACTGGTGTCTGCATTGGTTGTTGGGGATACTGGTTCGGTGTTTGGTGGCGGAAAGGTTGGGGTTGGATCTGAGGGCGAGGTGCTGGTTGGTTTTGGCGGGGGTTTCTATACTGGGGGTTTCTGTATTGCTGTTGGTGGTTATTGGGCGGGTTCCCTATGATATTGATATGTTCATTGGTTACCATGCCTTCGGTCACGGGCCTAGCGGTGGTGGTGGTTGTCTTTTTGGTGATTCGGGACCTAGGGTCGAAGATGTTCATGATGGGAGAGTCTCGGAGTTGGGTTTGGATGTACCGTGCTCTCTCGTAGAGTTCGCTCATTGTGACAGAGTGATGTAATGCCAATACATTTTTCAGAGCCGGAGTGGCGTTGGTGATGATCATCTTAACTTGTTCTGATTCGGACAGTGCATTCGTCAACCTTTCTGCCATTGCCCTCCATCTGTCAGCATATCTTATAAAGTCCTCATCATTCCTCATTTTTTCGGCCATAAGATTTGTGATCGAATAGGTAGGTCCGACTCGATCTTGGTATCTTTGCAAGAACTTCGCTTTGACGGTATCAAAGTTGCTAGCTTCCAAGGGGTCAAGTGAATAAAACTATTCCAACGCGGAGCCCTCTAATGATCTCCTAAATAGGTATGCAAGGGCCCTCGGATCATTTTGCCACATGACAGACTCATA
Organism: Cryptocoryne crispatula var. balansae; assembly: GCA_036172225.1. Classification (NCBI taxonomy): domain Eukaryota; kingdom Viridiplantae; phylum Streptophyta; class Magnoliopsida; order Alismatales; family Araceae; genus Cryptocoryne; species Cryptocoryne crispatula. The sequence goes on from CM069932.1 coordinate 25,720,662, forward strand.
GAGAAAATCTTTGATGTGAATGAAAGGGTTCCCATTTCCATTATATCGGCGGTAAATGGGCATTTCAGAAGGAGGAAGATGAAATACGGGGAGAGAGGGAAGGGATATCTCGGGGAGAGCTCGTGTGTCGATCAATCGCTTGAGCTCCCGGTATTATTCATCCATCCTATTGATTTTGTTAAGCACAGTTTGATCAACGGAGGATTCTCGGACAAGAGGAGGGGGGAGGACAGATGCTTGATTTGCCGACATGGCCATTGGATAGGCTGAAGCGGCCGGGCAAGGAGGGTATATCGAGTGGTGCACTTGAGGATGTGCTTGATTGAAATGTGCGGAAGAATAGACCGGTGGCCTAAGTGGTGTGGTGTTGTTTGGGTCCGGGTGGTTCAAGATGGCCACCGGGTGGGGTGAATTTGGAATCAAGGGTCCATTGTGAGAATGGCCCGGTACTGGTGCGCCGGGTTGGTCAGTTGCTAACTGGGGGGTAGAAGTGTGGTGACCACCCTCAGCATGGGTGTGATTGACAGAAGATTTCCCTTTTAGGATGTCCTCAATGGTTTGTATTTGAGTTGGGTCGGCATGAGCGAATGCCTCCCACAGAGCATCTGGGTGGGGTCGAGGTGAACTGGTTTCAGGGAGCATCTCGGGTTCATTAACGGCACATACGGCATCCGGCTGGAGGTAGGATTGGTCATACTCCAACTGCAATGGCTCGTATCCGTGGTCCGTCATCCCGATGACTCGCCCTGATCTCAAGTTCATAAATAGAAGGAAAAGGTGACGAAAAACACAAGAATCCCTTTTTTAGTTTTAAAATTTTCCTCCTTTTTTGGCTTTTGATTTTTGTTTGAACAAACAGGTTATCAAGCAAATTAACCTCAAGCAAAGATTTCTTTTGGGTTTTTGTTAAGTGTTTTCAAATTTTTGGTTTTTGGTTTTCAATTTTGATTCACAAACAAGTGACGGCACAGACTTAGAATGATTACCGCAATTTTTTTTTTGTGTTACAACATTGAATTAGTGGCTTGTTAAGAGAAATAATGTCCACTCAAATAAATGGGTAGGACCCTATGCTCTCACAACGCCGAGCACTCTAAGGTTGTCACTCTTTTCACAACGATAGGTAGTAGGTACTCCGAGTTTTGGGATACAATGGTACAACCAACCCGATCAGTTAAGAGGGAATCCTTCACGTCTGGGGACTTACGGAGGCCTTGATGGAAGCTACCCGGTCCTTCCGAGAGGGAATCCCCGGAGGAGTTGTTGGCAACCACCAAGAGGGGTGTTTGGGTGTGTAGGGCTTTGAGAGGAGAGAGCCTCCCTTCTCGGATGTCCTAAGGAGACGGGCGAATCCAAAACTCCAATGCAAACTAAATGCAAGTGAAATGTCAAGGAATAAGAAGCAACCAAGAAGAAAATAAAAACATACAATGATTAATGAGATGTTGTAGGAAGCAAGTAAACAAGACAATGATATGATGTAAAATAAAACTAAAATGGAAAGGAGCACTTAACCTTGACTAGAAATGCTTAGCAAATTTACTAGAACGGAATTAGACATGGAAGGCAATAGGCAAGCATATTTGTTAAGGCATGAAATAGGATGATCTTCAAGATACTAAATTGAGATAAGATGATAAACAAAGCTAAAAATCAGATTGCCATGCTCTTTTTTTTAAAAAAAAGATAAAGGGAGGGCAAGTAAACTTGAAGAAAAGTAGATGATACTTCAAAGAAAGTAGTAAGCAACGTAAACAAGCAACAATGTAAAGAAATGGAAATGACTCGCATGGAAATGAAAGTAAACATGCTTTTCAAATGGACATTCTTAGGAAAGAAAATAGGATCTCACTAGAGCAAAGTCGGTCCCACCGTGGTTGCCAAAAGGTGTAAGCACCCGAAATGGGACATCCGTGGATCTCCCCCTTCCGGCCCCTACGCTTGCTTTGGTGTCTTGGTGGATGGGATGTTAGTGGGTGTGGTCACCAGGAGCCAAAGGCTCCAAAATATAGTAGAATGAAAAGAAATGGAATGGAGAAGTGACCGTCGTACCTTTGGAAGCGGGGAGATTGTTGGGTTCCGACTTCTCCTCTCTCGGCCGGCCGAAAGAAGAGAGCTTAGTGAGTCCTTCATCTTTGATCCGGTTGAAGCTCCGCCTCAATCGGGTTTACCTAAAAATGTCCATATGAAAACATAGAAACAAGTGAAAAGATCATTAGTTCTCGTGACAGTGTAGAATCATGCTCAAATTCAAATGTAAACATGAAAGAGGGAAGGAACTGACCGGATTGGGACTAAATCCCAACCCCTATTTGGAAGGTTTAAATATGCATGAAAAATGCAAATGAGTGGCTTAATGCATGCTAAATAACATGTTAATGAAGGTTAAAATGAAAGGGGGGAGTAAAAGATCGACCGGAAAGGTAAATAAACTCAAAAAAATGCAAAAAGGGGTCTGCCCCTGCTAGTGCCTTATATATGGGGCGCTTGCTGCAGGTGTCCCCTTGATGGGGCGCGTTGACCAAAGTCAAAGCGCCCTATATACGGGGCACAAGGGACTGGCTTCAGCATATTTTCTTCCCTTCTTCGCGGCATCGCCCCGGAGTGTAGGAAGACCTCCAAAATGGAAAAAGGACTTCTTCAAGCAGCCAATACTCAAGTGAAGCTAATGGAAGAGTGTTTTGGCACTAGATGTAAAGGAAATGGAGGGTAGAGGCTCTCAAAGTTAGAGAAAAATCATATTTCTGAAGAAGGAAACTGCAGGTTTTTTGGGGTTTTTGGGAGAGGGTTTTGGATCGGTTTGAAGGCTTATGGGTGGTGAAAATGGCTTAGAAACGTGATGTTGGATGAGCTATAGGGTGGCACGAAGTTGGAACCTCTTCCAAGCTCCAAATGGAGGTCTATTTATAGCTCAAAAGAGGGCACTTTGGCCATTTTCGAAAAACAGTGCCACGTGGCATGGCGCCTTATATATGGGGCGCCAGCATCATGAGGTCTGTCAGGTCGACAAGACGAGTCACTGCGGGGGGTCAAATCAGCCTGTCAAATTGATTTGATTTGGTTCCAGGCGCCCGCCCTGTATATAAGGCGCCTGGTGCCCTATATACAGGGCGCCAGGTGCCCTGTTTATAGGGCGCCTGGTGCCCTATAAGTAGGGCGCCAGGTGCCCTTATACACAGGGCACCGCCCTCTTTGAAATGTACTAGAAATCTTAATTTTTTCGGAAAACTCGGTTCCCTTGAAAGGTTACTCAAATATACTTCATGAAAACAAGAATTTAAGCTCTCCAACTAGGCCAAAATTGCGTATCTACACTAGCATGTTAATTAGTGGATTTCGAGTTGGTATAATCTATTTAGTTTAGCATGTGTCTAGTTAATTCTAGTTTTCCCTTTTGAGTTATTCTTATATGTGTGTGTGGTGATGGTTAATTAACCAAGATTAGATAATGTTTGACTAGCTTAATTAAATCTGATTTTGGTTATGTTATGTCATTTAACCAGCTGATAGGGTTTGTCTGGTTGTGGTCTTATCATATTATATTGAGCTTATGTTGTTATGTCATGTTAGCTCTTGTTTATACATGTCATTTTAGAGTTCTAGCATCATGAACAGGTCATTTAGGTGATGTTGATTGTGGTTATTGCATTAGTGATTTATTTGTTATGTCATGTTATTGTTTATGTTTATTAGTGTTGCATACGTTTGGTCATAGCATGACATGTGTTTTTTGAATGCATGATGCATTAATTGTAATGGAATGTTGAGCTATACCATATTAGTTATTCGTAACCCGAGAGTAGCGAAGGTTAGAACAGTTTGGTGTATCCTTCAATCCTGGATACCGCGGTGTGTCCCTATGCCACCACTATCTAAGTGCACTATTGAATTTCATTTAGCTATATGGTATTGTTATATATGGTAGATCTGGTGTTAACTAGTTAAGATGACAAGATGATGTATTCCATGTCATTAAGAAAAGATATGGTCTATTATTGGAGGCTTGGTGCATTTATTGCATGATAATGTGAATATGGTCATTCATTGTAGGAATAGGTGCATTTTTGCATGGTATTGTAAAGGTGGTCTAGTGATGTGATTTATATTAATAAGACACCAGCCGTATTTCCATACTTGAGTTGATCAAAAGATCAAAGGTGCACCAAGAGATTTTACATCAGTATTTGCAAAGGGTCACGGTAAATGAAAATCTCACATCATAGAAGATCACTACAGTGTTTGTCCCTAGAAGTGAGCGAGCACCCAACGCTCACCTTCTCTTAAGAGGAGTGCTTTGTATGTAGTAGTTGTCATTTGTAATATTGAAGTTGATAGAAATGTATGCCCTACAAACTAATCATATATGATATGATTCGACATTTTTAGAAATATCTCATTTAATTAATTAGGTAAATCTTCATTATAAGCTCTTATTAGATGCGAATATCATAATGAAGTCCTTGATCAAATACGATGATTAATTCATGATGAGATTATGATAAAGAGATTGATCATCTAGAGGTATTTGATCTAAGTATTCCTAATCATAGGATACTTGAGACGGGACATCAAGGATCTGGATAGACTAATGTATGTGATATTTTCTCATGTGATGAGAATGACCGATCTCATTATTCATTAGTGTGGAAACACTGAGATACACATACAGGTGCTCATTAGTTAAAAGAGTTCACTGAACTGACCGAATTAAAAACCCTTAATAGTATCTTACCGAACTGTCAATCAGGGTTTTCTATCATCACGGTTGCAAGATTGGACCTTTGACTTGAGTCGCCAAAGATATCTTGTTAGGTGAAACTTGTGCTTTGACCATTGACTTATGGAACCGCTCAGATAGTGCAGTATAGCGATCAATGAATCTGGTATAAGGAAAACCTGATGGAGATAATTAAGCGGACAACAAGGAATCACCCACTCTCGGTAAGTGAGAGTGAATGTCCTATGGGATAGCACTCTAAATCCCTAGCCAGGGTAGATAGGATAATTGGAAAAAGAGGTTTCCAATTGATCCAATTCCGACTACAAGATCCTATAGAGTCGGTACACTAAGGAGTTGACACTCCTTTCTAACCGGGACATTGGATGGATGAGGGTTTATATCTGTACGGTAACTTAAGATGGAAAGGCTCAATGGAGATGAGATTATCCACATAGCTATTTGGGATCATGGGATGTGGCTTGTACCCTTCATGATCGGTAGGCCAATTAATCTGTTATCGGATAACAGATTTAATTAAGTTAAATATAATTATTCTATTTTATTTAGGCCTCAACTAAATAGGCTATTGGGCCTAGTGGGTCACACATAAAAGAACTTATCCACATGTACAGGGGTAAGGGCGTAATTATGGAGATTTTGGGTTTTTATTAAAAATTTCAAAATTCTCTATAAATACTACTGGTTTCAGCCAAACCTGATCAAGCCAAAGGTGAAAACCACGCCCTTAGCCTCCTCTCTACCCCCTCCTCTCTCTAGAAGGTGTCCATGGTCGATGGAGCTCCGTTCGGGAAGAGTTCTCGAGGCCGGCGCGAAGGGAGAACCTGCTGTGGATGAAGTTCATGTGGATATTGCTGGAGACCGGATATTTGAATAGTTTGAAGAGCTTGAGAAGCTCATCTCCTTCCTCGTCATGGGATTATATGAATCCCTATCAGGTATATTCGAACCCGATTTGAACGGTTTTCGGTTTTCGTCGTTAGGTTGCGACTGAGACAGATTCCAAAGGTATCCCTGAGAATTGTCGCTTTTGCTGCACCATATTTTTATGGATGATTCCTTATAGTGTTATCAGAGCCAAGTTCAAGTCTCGATCGAAACTAACGTCGAATCGACATTATTTCATGTTATTTATGTGTTCCCGAATCTGTGTAAACGTCTGTTTTGTCGAGGCCACCATAATCTGTATGTGATTCAGATAAAAGATTGGTTGGCTCAGGTAGAATCTCGTGATATAGGGATTTCCAATGCCATAAACCGTTTGAAGTTTGGATCTCTGTAGTGTTCGGGAGAAGCCTCAAAGTTTGGCGTTTCTGTCATGCCCGAACCGACGCCCAGATTTGAAAATTTTGTGAAATCTCCGTCCACAGACGAAATTGAGGCTTGTAAAAGGTTTAGAATATGGGTAATATGATCACATAACCTTTTATCTTGATTTTCAGCTTTGAACGGCGGCAGAGGGAGAGGATTTTTATTTTTCCGACGAACTAGGGTTGTGGAGTTTGACGGTGCCGACCTGTTTCTTCATGATTTCCTATTGCTATAAAATTTTTATTTGAAGAGATATATACATATTTGGAAATGCCATTTGATGAGGATTCTAAATTGTATTTTTGGAGAATTTTTGGCTTCTGGGATAAGGAGTTATCCTCGTTGCAAAATGGAGATTTCTGCTACGGAATCTCGGTGACCGCCGGCTCTTCTACCTCATTTCACGGTTGGTTGAAATTTTTATTGGATATGGGGCTGACTGTTTTGGAATTCTTATTCGATGAGGATTCTAACACATATTTTTGCGTATTTTTTCTGAGCACGGGATATGCAAATATTTCCTAGTTACCTCGACGAATAGTGTAAACGGGCGGAGAGGCGGCCGCGCGGGCGCATCGGCGGCACAGACACCGTGGAAGTGCTGGCGGCGCAATACGCCAGTGCCATTGGGCTGCGGCGGCGCACGCCGATGTGGCGCAGTGCAATGCGCCTGACCCTTTTCTCAATTGATTTTAAATTGTTTAAAATCACAGTAAAATCTGAAAAATTACCAGGAAATTCTAGACAAATTTAGAAAAATTCTATAATATTATTTAACATGTTTTAAAGTGTTTAATGACATGTTAAATGATGTTAAGATCTATTTACATAAATTCACTCATGGTTAAACTTTAAAATTGTTTTAAAGGTATAACTTATATAATTAGTGTCTTAATTAATTCTGTAAAATGAGATTTTAAAGAATATAAATTGGGACATTAATTTATGATTTTGCACAGTATTGGGAATGCATGAATGTTTTAAATAGTTTAGATGTGTATGTTTATTTCATATAAATTGTTTATATGTTGTTATCATGTTATTTTCATGTTATTTATTTCATGAAAATTTGACATGCATGAAATTGAGAATTTCAAAAAAAAGTATATAATTTTATGCTGATATATATGATATATCTCATATAATTATCACGTATGCACTCTATGTTTATGTGATGAATGTTAGTGTGTATGGAGGTGATCATGGACTTAATTATGCTTGGCGTGTCTCCTCTCTCTCTATACAATCTAATTGTACATTCTACCTCGCTCCATTAATGTACTCTCCTTGGTTAAAACCAATGTTTCTTATTATGTTATGTACATTTGTGGGTCTGCATACCCTTAAGCCACTTGTAAGAGTTAGAAGCTGGTTCGTGGAAGGTTGGAGAGCGGGGCCACTTGGAGAAGCACCCTTCTGAAGTGGAAGCATACCAACTCAAGCATTTGAAGCAAGGATTTGCACCTATAGGGGTGCCTTAGGTGCATGCTTAGGGTTAAGTCCATGATCACCTGCTTTTATGCATATTTGATATGTGGATGTGTGCTACAGGTTATACCTTAGATATATGATATTCCAAAGGTATTATATATACTTAGCACATATCATTGATGAGACTAAAATAAAATCCCTTCTTGTCATAATTAGGTTGATAAACGTGTGACATTAAGAATGACTCACGTAGCCTTCCGTTGTTATGGTCTTGATGAGCCAATATTAGATTGGATGGGTTTGTTATGCTACCACAACGCCCATTCAGCAAAGGATTGGTGATCATGACTAAAGCATTTGCTGAACCTTGGGGTGGACCATTTGCATGGTTTTGTTGTGCTGCCACAAGGGTTTGTAGACACGCAATTTTGGCCTAGTCGGAGAGTTTAAATTCTTGTTTTCGTGAAGAATATTTAAAGCAAATCATGTTTTCCGGACGGATCAAGTTTTTGGCACATTCCGAAGGGGATCGATAGAACAATCGACCGGGCCGAACACCCTGTATATAGGGCACCTAGCACCCTATATATAGGGCACCAGGCGCCCTATAAACAGGGCACCTGGCACCCTATATATAGGGCACCAGGCGCCCTATATACAGGGCGCCTGGCACCAAATCAAATCGATTCGACCGGCTGATTTGACCCCCCGCAGTGACTCGTCTTGTCGATCTGACGGACCTCATGATGCTGGCGCCGTATATATAGGGCGCTATGCCGCGTGGCACTGCTTTTCGAAAATGGCGAAAGTGCCATCTTTTGAGCTATAAATAGCCCCCATTTGGGACTGAAGGGAGGTTCCAAGTCCGTACCACCTTAGAGCCTATCCAAGACTACGTTTTCAAGCCACTTTCACCTCCCATAACCTTTCAAACCGATCCAAAATCGTCCACCAAAAACCCAAAAAAACCTTCTGTTTCTGTCATCCAGAAACATGTTTTTTTTTATGACTTTGAGAGCTTTTCTCCATTTTTCCTCGTTCATCCAGCATCCAAACCACCCTTTATTAGCTTCATTTGCATATTGTCTACAAGGAGGAGCCCCTACTTCGTCCCAGAAGCCTCCCAGCACTCCGGAGCAGCGTCGCGAAGAGGGGAAGAAAATCTGTTCGAGCTAGACTTAGTGCCCCATACACAAGGCGCTTTGACCTTGGTCAACGCGCCCTATAAGGGGGGCACTTGCAGCTAGCACCCTATATATAGGGCACCAGCAGGGGCAGAAGCTTATTTTGCAATTTTCGGAGTCCGATCGCCCGTTTAATCGAGTTTTTGTCTTCCATTTTCATCTTAGAACTGTTCATCATGTTATTTGGCATGCATTAGATCATTTTGCACCTCATATATGTTTAAAAACCTACTAAAAATAGGGGTTGTGATTCTGTCCCGATCCGGTTAGTTCATTCCCTTTTGCACGATTCAGAGTCTTTATCAAGCATGATGCTATACTCACGCCAGAGCTAATGATCTTCATTTGTTTTCTTCATGTTTTATGCAGGACATTCTTAGGTGAACCGACAGGAGTGAAGCTTCAATCCTATCGTAGGTGAAAGAACTCTCTAAAGCTCTCCCCTTTCGGCCGGCCGAGAGAGGAGAAGTTAGAACCTAACAATCTCCCCCTTTTTTACATCCCCAAAGGTACGAAGGTCAAACTCTTTCTTCTTCTAGTTCATTTGCTTCATACTTAATCATACTTTGGAGCCTTCGGCTCCTAGCGACCACACACTCATCATCACACCTTCCGATCCAAACGGACACACCCCTTCTCTCTCTCTCTCTCCAACACGAACCGAACCGGCTCATCCGGGTGCCTACAGGGTTATGTGAAGAATCCATTCTCATAACGTAACAAGTGAGTTTGACCTAACTAGAGTATATGGCTTGTTGTGCTACCACAAGGTCATAACTCTAGAGGCTAAATGACTAAGAGTTGCAAGAGTTGAAACTGGCAATAGTTGCCTACCTATTAAGTATGGGGTGATTTGTTGTGCTACCACAAGGTCATCACCATAAAGTTAGTAGGGTCTTAGTCCCCACTAGGATTTCATCATGATATCCCGTCTTTGCATAATGAGGGTTATGCAAATTCGTCGATAATTAGTGGGAGCATAAATTAGGATGAAAGACTATATCTTAATTTCATGAATGTCTGTAATGTTATATTGATAAAATTATATCTCAGTTGTTGAATACAATAATAAACCACCATTAGTATGACATACTAGATGCCAAATAGCTTAATGGCTCACACTTCTTAGACCAGTTTAAAACTAAGAGAATTGTTCTCATAGTTGACCAAATAACTATCCTACTTGAGAAGTAGGTGTCTCCTAAATTATCTAATGATGTGAAAGATTAGATCTTATCTCATAGACAAGATGCATTGTTTGCCTTAAACTAGATGTTAGTCTCTATGAGACATAAATTATAGAGACAACATTAGATAGATGGATATGAGATCCATCATGGCTCATAGTGATGAGCTAACTAAAGGGCAAGTTAGAAAAACAATGCATCTTAATTACTTCTTGTTGGTGAGACCAATAGAATGAAGTAAAATCGTTAGATAGAAATAAGAGATAGTTAATAGTAAAAGATGGTGGTCAAGATAATAAAGACAGAATTCTTACATTATCATGATAATGGTAAGTGGAAGAGGAAGTGCAAAGTGTATTGTATATAATGCAAAGGTGAAGCTTGAGAAGCTTTATGTATCCAAGTCATTGACACTTACTTGTTTTAAATATACACTTAATAGTATCGGATACTATATGTGTATATCATAATTTTAGATACTATGGATGCATCTAATGGTATGAGATACCGGATATGAATCTTATATCTGCAAGGAGTTATAGATGATGACAAGTAAATGAAGGCTTAATAAAGAAGATGTTGACCTACATATGAAATGGTGCAAAAGTTACATCATTATTAGTGGGAGGTGCGATTCTTTAATAACCTTATGGAGATGTCTTAATAATTAAGATTGATATTATATCCTTCTACAAGAACATTCTATGATTTCCTACTTGAATAAATGTTGATTTATTCTAAGTTATGGAATTGATAGATGTTCTAATAGATTAAATGGCAAAGTGTTTGCTAGTGGGAGCTTAATGAATTGTTTAATCATATTTTGATATGTTAGCTCTCATGTTATGTATGAATACTCCTTTTAAGAGGAAATGGGTTGATTTAGATCAATCTACACTTTAGATTTATGTAGACATGGATAATGGGTTAATGAGTTGTTAGAACTTGTACATCTAGGTGTATGTTAACCCATATCTAGTAAGGCTAAAGAAGAACATTTCTACTTCATTATTTCAAAGATGATGTCTCTAGGTATGGATATATGTACTTTATGAAGTACAAATCTAAGACCTTTGAGAAATTATCTGAGATTAAGAATGAAGTAGAGATACTAATGGAAAGGGTATTAGAACTCTTTGATGAGATTAAGGAGGGGAATACTTAAGTACATAATTCACATATAATTGAAGGATAATAGAATCTAATGGACACTTCTTTACACATTTTAGCTTAATTGAGTAGTTAAAATGAGAAGCCATATTATGTAGGACATAATATGAACAATGACAAGCTTTGCAAAATTTCTCTTTGTCTATTTTTGGTTAAGTACTCGTTATAACCACTTGATCTTAAAAGGTACCTTCTAGGTTTGTTCTGATCTTAAAAGGGGTTAAAACTTGACCATAAGCAAGTTAAGGTTTTGAAATGTCCGACATGGTGAAGAAGTATAACCCTAACAAGTTGGAATATAAGACTATGAAGTGTTGGCTTATGGGATATCCTAAGAAAACTTCTGGATATTAATATACCACCCTTATGTATAAGGTATCTGTTGCTCAGCTCACTATATTTCTAAAGGAAAAGTTCCTTTCTCAAGAAAGATAGTGGGAGCAAGATATATATGTAAGATGTTCTAGTCCCACAATCCAATGACACTTCTATTAAGGTGCTAGTTAATAATTACACAAGAACAGTTCATAGGTCTTTATTTGTGTCCATTCAACCTAAGAGATACGTGGGACGTATCTCTAATAGATGAAATGAGGCATAATATAATAAGTATATTGATCCTAGGATCTATAAAGAACCAATATGAGATATTGATTCATAAATGGGAAGAGACAATAAAATCTGATATAAACTTTATCTATTCTAATCAAGTTTAGAACTTGATATATCCACCTAAGGGTATAGTATTCATAAGGAATAAATGGATCACTAAAGAATAGATTGGAGTAGATTAGAAGGTAGAGACTTTCAAAGGTGAGAATAGTTGAAAAGGATATCATCAAAGTCAAATGGTTGACTATGATGAGATCTTTTACCTATTCCATTAATCCATTCAGATTTTGATTGTTACACACTATGGTTATGAGATAAGCAAATTGGATGTTAAGATAGTGTTCCTCTAAGGTATTTCGAGGAACAGGTGTATATAATACAACTATAGGGAGTCAAGTCCCAGTAACATCTAAGAAGTTTTTTTTTTAAGTTCATTTATGGACTAAAATAAAGCTTCCCATAGATCGTATATAAGGTTTAATGAGATTAAATCTTATGACTTCGTTAAGAACGAAGAGGAGCCTTGTGTATTCAACAAGATAAGTGAGTGTTGTTACTTTCTTGACATTTTATGTTGATGACATTCTACTCGTTAAGAATGAAGTAGGTGTGTTATCATATGTGAACCAAGCTATCAAATTGATCATCCAAATATATTTTGGTTTTTTGAGATCTATGGAAATAGATCTAAAAGTAATACTCAGTTAATGTACGTAGTCACCATAGTCAAAGGGTTTGACATGATAAACTCCAGGATAGATTTCTTACCTATATGGTGTGGAGTTGTTTTCTCTAAAGTGATGTCTTTGAAGACTTCTTGAGAGATAACGAGATCACATTAATAGAGCCCTTATGCCTTTGTCATAGGGTCTATCATTAATGTGATGATACGTACATGATGTGATAAATGTTCTAAGTGTTATGAGCATTCATCAAGAAGATTCAGGTGAGAGTCATTGAATAGTTTAGAGATATATTATTTAGTACTTGAGAAGCACTAAGAATGTATCTCTATACACTGGAGGATAAGACTTGAAGTCTTATAGTTTTACAAACACAAGCTTCTAATCAAATAAGTTTGATATTAAGTCAGAATAATGATGGTACAGTGAGCTGGAAGAGTTCTATATGATAGAACACTATAAATTCTACAACATATGTAAACAAGTTTACATAGAGGTTGCACACTACTTGAGAAGTAATCTAAATGAAGTTTTACATCTAAGATATGGGATTGTCCTAATTTTCACTGAAACTGTAATATTGTTTTGAAAAGACAATAGGGTAGAGTTAATGTCTCATCAGAAGTTTAGAACTTCTGTGGTGATACCATAAAATTAGAGAGATTGCAACTTACAGAGATATAATTAAAGATAAAGTATCTACCACTAATAACATTGCAGATCCACTAATTGAAGCAGTTACTCAAAGAGTGTTTGACCTTCACCTCGAGTTGATATAGATTAGCCAGATGGGTGATTTGGCTTTAGTGCAAAAGGGAGATTGATAGAAATGTATGCCCTACAAGCCAATCATATATGATATGATTCGACATTTCTAAAAATATCTCATTTAATTAATTAGGCAAGTTTTTATTATAAACACTTATTATATGCGAATATTATAATGAAGTCCTTAATCAAATACGATGATGATTAAATCATGATGAGATCATGATAATGAGATTGATCATTTAGAGGTATTTGATCTAAATATTCTTAGTCATAGGATACTTGAGACAGGACATCAAGGATCCGGATAGACTAGTGTATGTGATATTTTCTTATGTGATAAGAATGACCGATCTCATTGGTCATTAGTGTAGAGACACTGAGATACACATACAGGTGCTCATTAGTGGAATGAGTACACTGAACTGACCGAATTAGAAACCCTTAATAGTATCTTACCGAACTGTCAATCAGGGTTTTCTATCATCACGATTGTAATGTTGAACCTTTGACTTGAGTCACCAAAGATATCTTGTTGAGTGAAACTTGTGCTTTGATCATTGACTTATGGAACCGTTTAGATAGTGCAGTATAGCGATGAATGAATCGGGTACAAGGAAAACCCGATGGAGGTAATTGAGTGGACAATAAGGAATCATCCACTCTCGGTAAGTGAGAGTGAATGTCCTATGGGATAGCACTCTAAATCCCTAGCCAGGGTAGATAGGATAATTGGAAAAAGAGTTTTCCAATTGATCCAATTCCGAGTACAAGATCCTATAGAGTCGATACACTAAGGAGTTGACAGTCCTTTCCGACTGGGACATTGGATGGATGAGGGTTTATATCCATGCGGTAACTGATGATGGAAAGGTTCGATGGAGATGAGAGTATCCCCATAGCTATTTGGGATCATGGGATGTGGCTTGTACCCTTCATGATCGGTAAGCCAATTAATCTGTTATCAGATAACAAATTTAATTAAATTAAATAGAATTATTCTATTTTATTTAGGCCTCAACCAAATAGGCTATTGGGCCTAGTGGGTCACACACAAAAGGACTTATCCACAAGTACATGGGCAAGGGCGTAATTTAGGGAGATTTTGAGTCTTTAGGAAAAATTTCAAAATTCTCTATAAATACTAATGGTTTCAGCCAAACCTGATCAAGTCAAGGGTGAAAATCACGTACCTAGCCTCCTTCCTACCCCCTAGCCAAACCCGATCAAGTCAAGGGTGAAAATCACGTACCTAGCCTCCTTCCTACCCCCTCCTCTCTCTAGAAGGTGTCCATAGTCGATGGAGTTCCGTTTGGGAAGAGTTCTCGAGGCCGGCGCGAAGGGAGAACCTGTTGTGGATGAAGTTCGTGTGGATACTGCTGAAGACTAGACATTTGAATGGTTTGAAGAGCTTGAGAAGCTCATCTCCTTCCTCTCCATGGGATTATATGAATCCCTATCAGGTATATTTGAACCCGATTTGATCGATTTTTGGTTTTCGTCGTTCGGTTCCGATTGAGACAGATTCCAAAGGAATCCATGAGAATCGTCGCTTCCGCTGTACCATATTTTTATGGATGATTCCTTACAAAAGTAAAATCAATGTCATGCCACTAGAAACCTTGCAGTTATGCAGTATTTCTGAACAAAAAATCAAACCATCATGTGCCATGGTAACAACCTAAGACAACTCCAAGAAGTATGCACTTGGGGTGTGATAGAATGTATGCCCTACAAGCCAATCATATATAATATGATTCGACATTTCTAGAAATATCTCATTCAATTAATCAGGTAAATCTTCATTAAAAGCTTTTATTAGATGCGAATGTCATAATGAAGTCCTTGATCAAATACAATGATGATTAAATCATGATGAGATCATGATAATGAGATTGATCATCTAGAGGTATTTGATACAAATGTTCCTAGTCATAGGATACTTGAGACGGGACATCAAGGATCCGGATAGACTAGTGTATGTGATGTCTTCTCATGTGATGAGGATGACCGATCTCATTGGTCATTAGTGTGGAGACACTGAGATACACATACAGATGCTCATTAGTTGAATGAGTTCACTAAACTGACCGAATTAGAAACCTTGAATGGTATCTTACCGAACTGTCTATCCGGGTTTTCTATCATCATGGTTGCATGGTTGGACCTTTAACCTGAGTCGCCAAAGATGTCTTGTTGGGTGGAACTTGTGCTTTGACCATTGACTTATGGATCACTATTTAGATGGTTCAGTATAGCAATGGATCGGGTAAAAGGAAAATCCAATGGAGGTAATTGAGCGGACAACAAGGGATCGTACACTCTCGATAAGTGAGAGTGAATGTCCTATGGGATAGTACTCTAAATCCCTAGCCAGGGTAGATATGATAATTGGAAAAGGAGTTTTCCAATTGATCCAATTCCAAGTACATGATCCTATAGAGTCGGTACACTAAGGAGTTGATAGTCGATGCCGTACTCCTTTCCGACCGGGACATTGGATGGATGAGGGTTTATATCCATGTGGTAACTGATGATGGAAAGGCTCAATGGAGATGAGATTATCCCCATAGCCATTTGGGATCATGGGATATAGCTTGTACCCTTCATGATCGGTAGGCCGATTAATCTGTTATCGGATAACAGATTTAATTAAATTAAATAGAATTATTCTATTTTATTTAGGCCTCAACCAAATAGGCTATTGGGCCTAGTGGGTCACATACAAAAGGACTTATCCACAAGTACAAAGGCAAGGGCGTAATTTATGGAGATTTTGGGTTTTTATGAAAAATTCCATAATTCTCTATAAATACTAATAGTTTCAGCCAAACCCCATCAAGCCAAGGGTGAAAACCACGTCCTTAGCCTCCTCCCTACCTCCTCCTCTCTCTAGAAGGTGTCCATGGTCGATGGAGCTCCGTTCGAGAAGAGTTCTCGAGGCCGGCGCGAAGGGAGAACCTGCTGTGGATGAAGTTCGTGTGGATACTGCTGGAGACTGGACACTTGAACGGTTTGAAGAGCTTGAGAAGCTCATCTTCTTCCTCTCCATGGGATTATATGAATCCCTATCAGGTATATTCAAACCCGATTTGATCGGTTTTCGGTTTTCGTCGTTCGGTTCCGATTGAGACAGATTTCTAAAGGAACCCATAGGAATCGTCGCTTTCACTACACCATATTTTTATGGAAGATTACTTACAGTGGTATCAGAGCCCGGTTCAAGTCTCAGTCAAAACCGACTTCGAATCGATATTATTTCATGTTATTTATGTATTCCCGAATCTGTGCAAACGTCTGTTTTGACGAGGCCACCATATTCTGTGTATGACTCAAATAAAATATTGGTTGGCTCCGGTAGAATCTCGTGATATAGTGCTTTCCAACGTCGCAAACCGTTCGAAGTTTTGATCTCTGTAGTGTTCGGGAGAAGCCTCAAAAGTTGGTGTTTATGTCATGCCTGAACCGACACCCGGATTTGGGGATTTTGTGAAATCTCCATCCAAATAAGAAATTGAGGCTTGTAAAAGATTTAGGAGATGGGTAATATGATTACCCAACCTTTCCCTTTGATCTCCAGCTTTGAATGACGGTGTAGGGAGAGAATTTTTGATTTTTCCGGCGAACTAGGGTTCAGTGGAGTCTGGCGGTGCCGATCTGTTTCTTCCTGATTTCCTGTTGATAGAGAATTTTTCTCTGAAGGGATCATATTTGTAAACGTCATTTGATGAGGATTCTAAATTGTATTTTTGGAGAATATTTGGCTTCTGGGATAAGGAGTTATCCTCGTTGCAAAATGGAGATTTCTGCTACGGAATCTCAGTGACCTCCGCCTCTTATTCCTAATTTTTCGGTCGATTGAGATTTTTTCTGGATATGAGGCTGACTTTGTTGGATTCCTTATTCGATAAGGATTCCAACGCATATGTTTCCATATTTTTCGGAGGTCTGAGTAAGGAGATAAATCCAATTCTATGGGATGGATTTCCTCCCGATGAATTGTGCCGGGCGCGCATAGAAGAGCGGCGCATGGGCGGACACACGAGTGGCAGCTCAGCGCCTGCGGAGTGCCGGTGCACACGGCGGTGCACGCTGGTGCACGCCGTACGGGCACAGTGCGCCGCCATGCGCGGCGCTATGCGCCAGACACCTTATATTAATGATTTTAAATTTTTTAAAATCATAGAAAATCTGAAAAGTTGCCAAAAAATTCCAGAAAAATTATGAAAAATTCTATAATATTATTTAACATATTTTAAAGTTCTTAATGACATGTTAGATCATGTTTAGTTCTATTTACATAGATTCACTCATGGTTAAACTTTAAAATTGTTTTAAATGTTTGACTTATATAATTAGTGTCTTAATTAATTCTGTAGAATGTGATTTTACAGAATATAAATTGGGACATTAATTTCTGACCTTGCACAGTATTGAGAATGCATGAATGATCTAAATAGTTTAGATGTGTATGTTTATTTCATATAAATTGTTTGTATGCTGTTGTCATGTTATTTTCATGTTATTTATTTCATGAAAATTCGACATGCATGAAATTGAGAATTTCAAAAATAAAGTATATAATTTTATGCTGATATATATGATATATCTCATATAATTATCACGTATACGCTCTACGTTCATGTGATGAATGTTAGTGTGTATGGAGGAGATCATGGACTTAATTATGCTTGGCTTGTAATTGCTTTTAATTATGTTGGTTATGTTATTAAATGGGGCCTACGTGTGCCTCCTCTCTCTCTATACAATCTGATTGTACATTCTACCTCCCTCCATTAATGTACTCCCATTGGTAAAAATCAAGGTTTCTTATAAAGTTTTGTACATCTGTGGGTCTGCATACCCTTAAGCCGTTTGTAAGAGTTAGAAGCCGGTTCGTAGAAGGTTGGATAGCGGGACCACTTGGGGAAGCACCCTTCTAAAGTGGGAGCATGCCAACTGAAGCATTGAAGCAAAGATTTGCACCTATAGGGGTGCCTTAGGTGCATGCTTAGGGTTAAGTCTATGATCACCTATTTTTATGCATATTTGATATGTGGTTGTGTGCTATCTTTTATACCTTAGATATATGATAATCCAAATGTATTATATATACTTAGCACATATTCTTGATGAGACTAAAATAAAATCTCTTCTTGTTTTAATTAGG
This sequence comes from Cryptocoryne crispatula var. balansae, assembly GCA_036172225.1. Taxonomy (NCBI): domain Eukaryota; kingdom Viridiplantae; phylum Streptophyta; class Magnoliopsida; order Alismatales; family Araceae; genus Cryptocoryne; species Cryptocoryne crispatula. The sequence continues at coordinate 25,738,916 of CM069932.1, forward strand.
TTGATAAACGTGTGACATTAAGAATGACTCACGTAGCCTTCCGTTGTTATGGTCTTGATGAGCCAATCTTATATTGGATGGGTTTGTTGTGTTTCCCACAAGACTCATTCAACAAGGGATTGGTGATCATGGGCAAGGTATTTGCCGAACTTTGGGGTGGACCATTGTATGGCCTTGTTGTGTTTCCCACAAGGGCTATGTTAAGAATTCATCCTCATAACGTAACAAGCGGATTTGACCTAACTAGAGTATATAGCTTGTTGTGTTTCCCACAAGGTTATAACTCTAGAGGCTAAATGACTAAGAATTGCAAGGGTTGCAATTGGTAAAAGTTACCTATCTATTAAGTATGGGATGACTTGTTGTGTTTCCCACAAGGTTGTCACCATAAAGTTAATAGGGTCTTAGTCCCTACTAGGATTTCATCGTGATATCCCCGTCTTTGCATAATGAGGGTTATGCAAATTCGTCGAAAATTAGTAGGAGCATAAATCAGGATCAAAAACCATATCTTAATTTTAATGAATGTTTCCAATGTTATATTGATAAAATTATATCTCAGTTGTAGAATACGATAATAAACCACCATTAGTATGGCATATTAGATGCCAAATAGCTTAATGGCTCACACTTCTTAGATTGATTTAAAACTAAGAGAATTGTTCTCATAGTTGACCAATTAACTATTCTACTTGAGAAGTAGGTGTCTCCTAAAATTATCTAATGATGTGAAAGAAAGATAAGATCTTATCTTATAGACAAGATGCATTGTTTGTCTTAAACTAGATGTTAGTCTCTATGAGATATAAATTGTAGAGACAACATGGATAGATGGATATGAGATCCATCATGGCTCATATTGATGAGCTAACTAAAGGGCAAGTTAGAACAACAATACATCTTAATTACTTCTTGTTGGTGAGACCAATAGTAAGAAGTAAAATCATTAGATAGAAATAGGAGAGAGCTAATAGTAAAAGAAGACGGTCAAGATAATAAAGCCATAATAAGAGAAAATTATTCCACTATCATAATGATGGTAAGTGGAAGAGGAAGTACAAAGTGTATTGTACATAATGCAAAGGTGGAGCTTGAGAAGCTTCATGTATCCAAGTCATTGACACTTACTTGTTTTAAATATACACTTAATAGTATCAGATACTATATGTGTATATCATAATATTAGATACTATGGATGCATTTAATGGTATGAGATACCAGATATTCATCTTATATCTACAAGGAGTTGTAGATGATGACAAGTAAATGAATGCTTAATAAAGAAGATGTTGACCTACATATGAAATGGTGCAAAAGTTACATCATTATTAGTGGAAGGTGCAATTCTTTAATAGAATTATGGAGATGTCGTAATAATTAATATTGCTATTATATCCTTCTACAAGAACATTATATGATTTCCTACTTGAATAAGTGTTGATTTATTCTAAGCTATGGAATTGATAGATATTCTAATAGATTGAATGGCAAAGTGTTTGCCAGTGGGAGCTTAATGAATTGTTTAATCATATTTGATATGTTAGCTCTCATGTTATGTGTGAATATTCCTTTTAAGAGGAAATGGGTTGATTTAGATCAATCTACACTTTAGCTTTATATAGACATGGAGAATGAGTTAATGAGTTATTAGAACTCGTACATCTAGATGTATGTTGGCCCATATCTAATAAAGCTAAAGAAGAATATTTCTACTTCATTATTTCAAAGACGATGTCTTTAGGTATGAATACATGTACTTTATGAAGTACAAATCTAAGACTTTTGAGAAATTATCTGAGATTAAGAATGAAGTAGAGATACTAATGGAACAAGTATTAGAACTCTTTGATGAGATCAAGGAGGGGAATACTTAAGTACATAATTCACATATATTTGAAGGATAATAGAATCTAATTTTAAAGGACACCTCTTTACACATTTTAGCTTAATTGAGTAGCTAAAATGAAAAGTCATATTATGTAGGACATAATATGAACAATGACAAGCTTTTTAAATTTCCTCTTTGTCTAATTTTGGTTAAGTACTCATTATAACCACTTGATCTTAATAGGTACATTCTAAGTCTGTTCTGATTATTCCATATAGGATATGAAAAACGGGGTTAAAACTTGACCTTAAGCAAATTAAGGTTTCGGAATGTCCGACCTAGTGAAGAAGTATAACTCTAACAAGTTGGAATACAAGACTATGAAGTGTTGCTTGTGGGATATCCAAAGGAAACTTTTGGATATTAAATATACGACTCTTATGTATAAGGGTATGTGTTGCTCAATGCACTATGTTTCTAAAGGAAAAGCTCCTTCTTATGAAAGATAGTGGGAGAAAGATATATATGGAAGATGTTCCAGTCCCACAACCCAATAACACTTCTATTAAGGTACTAATTAATCATTACACATTGGCAACTTATAGATCTATTCTTGTGTCCATTCAACCTAAGAGATATGTGAGACATATCTCTGATAGATGAAATGAGACATAAGATAATAAGGATATTGATCCTAAGATCTATATAAAACCAATATGAGATATTGATTCATTAATGGGAAGAGACAATAAAATCCGATATAAACTTTATCTATTCTAATCAAGTTTAGAACTTGATAGATCCACCTAGGGATATAGTATCTATAAGGAATAAATGGATCACTAAAGAACAGATTGCAGTGGATTAGAAGGTAGAGACCTTCAAAGGTGAGAATAGATGAAAAGAATATCATCTAAGTCAAATGGTTGACTATGATGAGATCTTTTACTAATTCCACAGATTAATCCATTTGGATTTTAATTGTTACACTCTATGATTATGAGATAAGTTAATTGGATGTTAAGATAGTGTTCCTCTAAGGTATTTTGAGGAATAGGTGTATATGATACAACTATAGGGAATCAAGTCCCAATAACATCCAAAAGCTTCTCATAAATCATATATAAGGTTTAATGAGATTAAATCTTATGACTTCGTTAAGAACGAAGAGGAGCCTTGTGTATTCAACAAGATAAGTGGGAGGGCTGTTACTTTCTTGACATTTTATGTTGATGACATACTACTCATTGAGAATGAAGTAGGTGTATTATCATAAGTGAACCTAGCTATCAAATTGATCCTCCAAACACAATTTGGGTTTTGAGATCTATGGAGATAGTTCTAAAATCAATGCCTAGTAAATGTAAGTAGTCACCATAGTCAAAGGGTTTGACATGATAAACTCCAAGATAGGTTTCTTACCTATGTGGTGTGGAGTTGATCTCTCTAAAATGCTGTCTTTGTAGACTTCTTGAGAGATAAAGGGATCGCATGAGTAGAGCCCTTATGCTTTTGTCATAGGGTTTATCACATTTATGATACTATGTATATGAAATGATTAATGTTTTAAGTGTTATGATCATTCATCAGGAAGATCCAGGTGAGAGTCACTAGATAGTTTAGAGATATATCATTTGGTACTTGAGAAGCACTGAGAATGTATCTCTATACACTAGAGGATAAGATTTGAAGTCTTGTAGTTTTACAAACACAAGCTTCTATTCAAATAAGTTTGATATTAAGTCAGAATAATGGTGGTGCAGTGAGCCTAAAGAGTTCTATGTAATAGAACACTGTAACTTTTACAACATATGTAAACAAGTTTACATAGTGGTTGCACACTACTTGAGAAGTAGTCTAGATGAAGATTCTCATCTAAGGTATGGGATTGTCCCAATTTTCTTTGAAAGTGTACCATTGTTTTTAAGAAAACAATGGGTAGAGCCGATGTCTCATCAGAAATTTAGAACTTCTGTAGCGATACCATACAATCAGAGATATTGCAGCTTATAGAGATATAATTATAAATAGAGTATCTACCGCTAATAACATTGCAGATCCACTAACTAAAGCAGTTACTCAAAGAGTGTTTGAGCTTCACCTTCAGCTGATACAGATCAGTCAGATGGGTGATTGGCTTTAGTGCAAGTGGGAGATTGATAGAAATGTATGCCCTATAAGCCAATCATATATGATATGATTCAACATTTCTAAAAATATATTATTCAATTAATTAGGCAAATTTTCATTATAAACTCTTATTAGATGCGAATATCATAATGAAGTCCTTGATCAAATACAATGATGATTAAATCATGATGAGATCATGATAATGAGATTGATCATTTAGAGGTATTTGATCCAAATGTTCCTAGTCATAGGATACTTGAGACGGGATATCAAGGATCTGGATAGACTAGTGTATGTGATGTCTTCTCATGTGATGAGGATGACCGATCTCATTGGTCATTAGTATGGAGACACTTAGATACACATTAGTTGAATGAGTTCACTGAACTGACCGAATTAGAAACCCTGAATGGTATCTTACCGAACTGTCTATCAGGGTTTTCTATCTTCACGGTTGCATGGTTGGACCTTTGACCTGAGTCGCCAAAGATGTCTTGTTGGGTGGAACTTGTGCTTTGACCATTGACTTATGGATCACTATTTAGATGGTCCAGTATAGCAATGGATCTGGTACAAGGAAAATCCGATGGAGGTAATTGAGCAGACAACAAGGGATCGTCCACTCTCGATAAGTGAGAGTGAATGTCCTATGGGATAGTACTCTAAATCCCTAGCCAGGGTAGATAGGATAATTGGAAAATGAGTGTTCAAATTGATCCAATTCCGAGTACATGATCCTATAGAGTCGGTACACTAAGGAGTTGACAGTCGATGCCGTACTCCTTTTCGACCGGGACATTGGATGGATGAGGGTTTATATCCATGGGGTAACTGATGATGGAAAGGCTCAATGGAGATGAGATTATCCCCATAGCCATTTGGGATCATGGGATGTGGCTTGTACTCTTCATGATCGGTAGGCCGATTAATCTGTTATCGGATAACAGATTTAATTAAATTAAATAGAATTGTTATATTTTATTTAGGCCTCAACCAAATAGGCTATTGGGCCTAGTGGGTCACATACAAAAGGACTTATCCACAAGTACAGGGGCAAGGGCGTAATTTATGGAGATTTTGAGTTTTTATGAAAAATTCCATAATTCTCTATAAGTACTAATAGTTTTAGCCAAACCCCATCAAGCCAAGGGTGAAAACCACGTCTTTAGCCTCCTCCCTACCTCCTCCTCTCTCTAGAAGGTGTCCATGGTCGATGGAGCTCCGTTCGAGAAGAGTTCTCGAGGTCGGCGCGAAGGGAGAACCTGTTGTGGATGAAGTTCGTGTGGATACTGCTGGAGACTGGACACTTGAACGGTTTGAAGAGCTTGAGAAGCTCATCTTCTTCTTCTCCATGGGATTATATGAATCCCTATCAGGTATATTTGAAACCGATTTGATCGGTTTTCGGTTTTCGTCGTTCGGTTCCGATTGAGACAGATTTCTAAAGGAACCCATAGGAATCGTCGCTTCCGCTGCACCATATTTTTATGGAAGATTCCTTACAGGGTGGTCACTCTAAAAGTTAAACTTGGACCATGTACTGTCACAACTAATTTTCATGTCATGGAACTGAATCCAACTTTTCTAGCTATACTTGGGCAGCCATATCTCGAAGCAATAGGAGTCGTGGCTTCAACAAATCACCAATGCATAAAGTTTCCTTTAAAAGGACAAGTGGTCAAGGTGACTAGCATGCCTGTAAGGGATGAGATGAATGATACTTCTTTCACATCACCCTTAGGGTTATCAATACAACCCCAGATCTCAGTAGGAGAGTTGCCCGAAGTTAGATGCATGATCGCCTCTCTCCAGACACTGTGGGATGGTGGATGATGATGAAATCGGGCTACCAACCCAGAAAAGGTTTGGGCAAGGATCTTCAAGGCATCACCCAACCAATCAAAACTATAAAAAGGCCATGTAGGCAGAGGTTGGAATATGAAGAAGATTTCATCTCAACGATCATCCAGCCAGGATATGTCATGGGACTCCACACATTCTTTACCAAAGGAAAACCATGATGATGGCTGAGGATGATAAGAAATCAGTAACAACTATCAAGAGAAGGAAAACTCCAGATGAAGAAAAAGACTTAGAAGATCTGTGCTTGTCATTGACGCGTCTATTTTCATCCGAGGAAGAGTACCAAGAACCACACAACGACATATCAATCGTGGATCATCTAGTCGAGCAAACTATTAGCTAAGGCACGAATACAACATTCCAATGTTTAAACCTCGTGCCATTATTTTTGGATCTTTTGGATGGGCTTCTTAAAATATATTACTATGTTGTCATGCCCTTTGGATTAAAGAATACTGGTGCTACATATCAGAGAGCTATGATGGCTATCTTTCATGACATGATACACACCTTTGTAGAGGTGTACGTGGACGATTTGGTTATCAAGTCCAAGAGTCGGGAAGATCACGTTGAAGTAGTAAGGAAAGTTTTGCAACGAGGTAGAGAATACAAGCTGAAAATGAACCCTAAGAAGTGTACGTTAGGTGTTTCATCAGGAAAGTTATTAGGGTTCATAGTAAGCAAAAGGGGCATAGAGATCGACCTAAATAAGGCCAAGACAATGATTGGTATGCCTCCCCCGAAGAATATGAAGGAGCTTCGAGGATTGATTGGTAGGCTACAATTTGTTTGCCGGTTTATTTCACAACATTCCCAAAGGTATAAACCTTTCTATGAGTTAACCAAGGCGGGGGGCCGAGTTTAAACGGGATTTGAAGTGTCAAGAAGCATTTGATGGGTTGAAAATATACCTGGCAAGTCCCCCTGTACTTAGACCACCAATTCCTGACAAACCCTTAGTCCTCTATATTTTGGTTCTCGAGAACTCTCTTGGGGCAGTTCTTATACAACTTGATGAAGAAAGAAAGGAGAGAGCTACTTACTACTTGTCTGAGATCTTTGATGCTTGTGAGTTAAAGTACACAGTGGTAGAAAAGACCTGTGCTGCTCTTGTTTGGGTGATTTAGAAACTCAAGCATTATTTTCTTGCTTACCAAGTCAAGCTAATTATTCATATCAATCCCATCAAGTTTCTCTTAGAGAAGACAATTTTAACTGATCGATTAGGGCAATGGCAGATCTTCTTATCCCAATTTGATATCACCTATGTTCAACAGAAGATAATCAAGGGCTATGCTATTGTTGAACACCTTGTCCATCATCCTATACCCATCTTTGACCCAGTCCAGTTGGAGTTCCCGGATGATGAACTAATGTCAGTTTGATCTTCTAATCTTTGGACATTTTACTTTGACGGGGCTCTGAATTCTTATGATAGAGGGATATGTATTGATCTTCTATCACCCGAAGGTGTCACTATTCCATAGACTTTTCAGCTCGACTTTCCAACAACCAATAGCATAGCTGAGTATGATGCTTTGCTGGCCGGGCTGGAGGCCGCTCACTTCCATGGTGCCACCGAACTGAGGGTGATATGTGATAGTCAAGTGATCTTATGTCAAGTCCTATCCAAGTACCAAACTTCTCATCCAAGCCTCAAACCCTACCAAGAGCTTATCACCTGCTACATCAAGCTATTCTTCAAACTCACATTTGTCCATATCACTCGTGCTCAGAATGTCATTGTCGATGTCTTAGCTTCATTAGCTTCATCTTTATCTATCTTGCTAGGTAGGCAAGTAAGGACTATCCACGTTCGTAACAGGTCAATTCCAGCAATTGAGAATGGATGCTTTTTGAAGGTTAAGAAGAGGTTCAATATAAAGAATACTTGGAATACAAAGAAGAAATCTCCTTAATTGAGTTGGAAGAATTAGAATAAGGTGAGAGACCTTGGTATGATGAGATCGCGAGGTATTGCTAAAATTAGTCATATCCACCTGGATCAACCACCAAGGAAAAGAAGGCTATCAGAAAAATATCCTAGAGGTATACAATCCTAAGAGGAGTGCTCTACAAGAGGAGCCTAAGTGAAATTTTACTAAAGTGTCTTGATGAGGAAGAAGCCGAGTGTTTATGGTGGCCATGTGAATGCCCAAGCCCTTGTTAAGAAAATCATCCAACAAAGGTATTATTAGCCAACTCTAGAAGAAGATTGATCCATCTTTGTCTAGCACTGTCATTCATGTCAACTCCATACCGACAAAATTCATTCTCCTATATCTTCCCTTCATTCAAGTCATGCCCCATAACCTTTTGCCATGTGGGCTTTTGATATCATTAGCCCCTTGAGTGATCTCAACTACGAAATGTGCACAAAATCATTCATTCTGATGGAAATGGAGTACTTCACAACGTGGGCTGAAGCGGAAGCATTCGTGGAGATTAAAGCATCAGTAGTTTGCTCCTTCATCAAGCACATCATCATTGCAAGGTTCGGGATCCCCAACGATATCTTCACTAATAATGGGCCGCAATTTCTCTCTCAAGATCTGTGTGATATTTGCAATAGGTATCGTATTTCATTGCATCATTCATCACCATACTATCCTCAAGGCAATGGTTAAGCAGAAGTCACCAATAAAACCTTAATTAAGATTATTAAGAAATCTTGTAAGTTTAGCAAGTTTGTCGACTAGCCTGATAAGCTTGTAAACGTCATATGGGTTTATCGTACTTCTGTAAGAGCTCCTATCAAACAAACCCCGTATGCTTTGGCATATGGGATAGAAACAATGGTCCCCTATGAAGTATTACTTCCATCTCTCCGAATTCAACTCGACAATGATATTTCTGTTGATGAGAGACGAGAATTTCTCTTTACACGGTTTGAACTCTTGAATGAAAAAAAGCTGGCCACCGCCGAGTATGTCCGAAGTTATCAGAACAGAGTTAAAAAATTTTATCAAAAGAGGGTGATCAAGAGAAAATTTGAAATCGATAAGATGACCATGAAAAGAATTTTCGTTAAACCGGAAGGTCTCTGCTCCAAATAATAACCTAATTGAGAAAGACCTTTTGTAATCACTTCAAAATATTCAAGCAATATTTTATCTATATAGGTCTCTCAACTATTTATAGATTTTATATATTTCAAATCCGTAAACAAAACTGCATTTTATATTTTTCCTGATTTGGACACATTAACACGCAGAATTCTAATCTCTGATGGGATGTTTAGTTGCAGTTGTATCCGTATTTCTCTAAAATTCTTCTCTCTTTAAAAAAATTCTTAAAGGTATTATAAATTGTCCTTATCTACAGTTCGAACGCAGTTCTATAGCTCGATATGAATGTTATAGAATACGAAAATCAACTTGTATTGTATAGTTTCCCGATTTGCACACATTAACAGGCACAACACTAATCTCTGACGGGATGGTTACTCGCAGTGGCACCTGTCGTTCTCTAAAATTCTTCTGTTTATAAGACTTCAGTAAAGGCATTATGCTTCTACATAACTTTTTTTTTTCACATAACAAATAAGGAGACCTCCTTTCAGTCGTGTTATGCTTCCCGCTTTTCTTCTAGTAAACTTTCATCTCAAGAGACATAATTTTACCGTCACAAATGGCATACAATTCTGTTCTTGTAAATTTATGTTATTTGATCAAAATATATGAAATTACATCACAAAAAAGCATATAAAATATTATGTCTGACTTCAAATATCACACCCCTAATTCAACCAAAATAAAGTCCCGACAAAATATTTGGAATTTTCACGTTATTCCTATCCACTAAAGAAAACAACAAATTATCCGGAAACTCTAGTAAAAGTTGTGTGACAGGTAGTACTTATCTGTCATAATCCTTCGAGAAATCCTGTCACCGTTGTTTTGCTGCACATACTACTCGAGTGGGAAATTATAGCACAAAGCAAAGAAATTCCCCTGCTTCTGCCTCTTTACTAATATCAAAAAATTCATCTTGAAACTCAATTAGGGTTCTTTGAAGCACCGTGGCAATTGATATATAGCAGTACCTACTCATCCATACGAATTCAAACAAAATCACGTCAGACATTAAGCGAAAAAAGAAAAAAAAACCACTGGGCAACAATTCAAAATTTCCAAATGTGAGATAAACTCTTGGAAAGAGAGTTTCTTGAAGCATCAAAAAAAAAATCTATGCGAATTCATACAACAGTACTATGAGATGAACTCTTCTAGAAGAGAGTGATGCCAGTCTCAATAAATCTCAATAAAATCGCTCCTATGGTACCTTAAAACCACCCTTCAGGAGCTACCACGATCCTCGGCAACAAAGGAAAGGATTAGACTGCAAGAACTAAGACAGCTCCTTGCATAATTTTTGCTCTATCCCAAAAGGGTCATTGACTTGCACCTGGACGCTGGACCTTCATGCACAAGCAACAAGACAGCTATCTTCTAATCCATCCTTTGTGGAATCCCAGAAGGCGTAAAACAGATGCCTCCTACATGCTTGTAAATTCAAGAATTCCACGGTTCTAGACCTACACAGGGAACCCTGCTAGTTATTTGTGAGTTAGTGAGCAAATTAACTGGCAAAATGAATAAAGTAGAAGCAGAATGGCACTGAATGCTTCTACTCATCCTAAATATGCTTTTCCTTTTAGAAACACCAGTTTGTGTATCAGATATTTAGCAGAATACTAGAAGCTGTTTGCTGGAAAGCCATTTAATGCGTAGTTTCACAAGAGCAGAAAGTACTTTAACTAAGGTTGAGCATTTTCTTCAATTTATGGAATTAAATGTACCTCATCAACAGAATGAACCATGACGCACCCAAGTTGGTCCCTCCGAGATTGAGGATGACAAACCGGAGAGTGAATAAAGATTTGTGGTTAGTCTGACTCCTGTTCATTTTCCACTTAAATGGACCTCAAAACTTCACCTAGAACAAGGGCCCACTGTGTCCAATGTGTACCACCCTGCACATGATATACATGGCAAATAACTGTCAAAAGGTAAGTTCTCACAATAAATAGAAGTAACATCATTGTCATTGTTAAACCATCCAAAAAAAAGCTCACTAAGAGTCACATCACAATCTACAGACTTCCAGATAAAACAATCATTCTTGTAGTTGTCAGAGACGCGTGGTACCATGGTCTCAACCAGACACATCGAAGTGAAAGGCACAAACCTGACAGAAAACTATGAATGGATCTCTTAATGGGCCATCGCATGATAGTTCACTTGTACTGCCATCAATGAAAGTTCCATGAGCAAATATCACCTGTTTAACAGAGTAATTGAATCAACCAAAGATTGGTATTTCTGTATTTTTTATCTAAAACAAAGTAACCTATTTGCAATTGTCTCGGGAATAGAGACAAACTGAGGGAGAGAAAAAAACCAGATGGGTCTGGCTGGAGACCTGGGGGTCATGGCAAGATGCCAGAGTTGTTCCCAATCAAGTCAAGACGGGAAGTGGCAGCCTCACTCACTTTATGGCCTAGACAGTCACCTTGAAGCCTTGACGGTCTTTGATAACATAAGAAATTACTAGTTAAATTCAAATCCCAGTAAAGCATTGCTTTTTCTTGGTTGGTGCAACATAGGGGTGCAAACGAGCGGTGCCTAGTGGAGTAGTATGTTGTTCAAACTCAGTTCATTTATTTAACACGAGTTCAAATTAGAGCTCAAGCTTTTATGAGCAAGCTCAACCATGGTTCATCACTTAATCTAACCTAGTTGCTTGAGCTCGAATAGCAGCTTGACTTAAGTTTAGTTAAGATTTGCACTCAAAACTCAATATGAACTTGTTTATGAACTCAAATTCAATATAAACTTATTTCTGAGACTCAAACTTTAACTCATTTATGAAGCTCGATCTAAATTTAAACTTAAATAAATTTTATTTAAACTTAGTAAATTTCATATATTTAAGTGACACTATATAACTATTAATACTCATAATTTTAAATTTTAAAATAAGTATTCAATCAAATATTTAATCGAACTACTTGTGAACTTATCGAGTTGAGTAGAGGCCTCTTCAAGCTCAGCTTGTTAATTAATCGAGCTATATCTTTTTGTTCAAGTTTGTTCATTTAACATAATAAATGAGCGCAAGCTAAGTGGAATTACTTGTTGATGTGTTTTTGATCGATGACGCATACGGAATATGGACTGAAGAAGACCCACACCATCGGTCAGATTTGATCGACACAGACATTAAGATTGTATTAAGTTAATAGTATTAGGGTCCTATATTCTTATCTACTTAGGAGTCTAAGACTGCATTTGATAACCCTGAATCAATGTATTTTATCTGATTCGGTTATATATTAGACATTTTAAGATGTTTGATAAATCCTCTGAAGAAAAATCTTATTGAACCTCTGGATCTGAGAAAAGCTTTGAGCGATTCAGCCATCAATTTTTGCTGTTTTTGGTTAAGATGTCCTGTACAATGATGAGCCCCATGCAAAAGATGTGCCTGCGCATGACCCCTCTCTCCCCCTCTCTCTCTCTCTCCATAGATGACTCAACCAGCAACTTAATATATTTTTTAAAAATTAATATAACAATAAATGAATAATATATAATTAATTTAATTAAGATATATACTTGTTAAAAGTAAAAAAATACAGATATTAGATTAAATTTTAGTAGTGATATGAGATTTATTATCTTGCTTCTTAATAAAAATAATATAATTAAATTAATTATTTTATAAAAAATCATATCCTTAAATTAGTTTAAGAAAAACTTATTTTTATATATATTTAAATTTATGTATTTATCATAATGTTTTGTGTAAGTATTATACATAATAAATTTGTATATACTTAGCTCTTGTCTATGTCGTACTCATTATATGCTTGATGAATATTGATTATATTCTCTATTGTCATGTGCATGTGTGACAGTCAGGTTTGATATGAAATCATTTTAATTAGATGTTGATTTAAATATTTTATCAAACAAAATTTATCACATATATCTTAATAAATTGAGGTCTTTTTTACCACCAACTAAGATATTAGAGGTGAAATTAAGAGTTTCAGATTAAGCCAAAACAAATGCCACCAAGTTGGGAATGTTAAAGTAATATTGAGGATCTTAACTTTTAAATAAATATATATACTAAAGTCAAATAGGATATTTTTTAGTTTTAAATGTTGTAGGGTATGAATGAAAAGAAAACAAAAAGAAGGCTTTGTAAAAGAGCCCTTTTTGTAAGCTGAAGAAGGAATGAATGAAAAAAAAATACATCTCTCCCAATTCCCCTCCTCTCGGCCTATATTCCCGGTATCCTTCCTTCCTGCTCATCTTCCTCCCCTCGATTCTTCTTCTTCCATATCTCCTCCGCCTAGCTCCCTCTCTGCCAGGCACCCTCTCCTCTCCGTCTGGCCTTCTTCAACCCGGCTTCCCCCCGCCCCCTAAGCACCTTGGCCCCAGCACACCACTCTGGCTAGCCAGCAGCCCCCTCCCCCCCCCCAACAGCCCTCTCTCACCCTGCAGCAACCTCTGCCAGCCTCCACACCCACCCCGTGGCATCCCCCATACAGACACCCTCCACAACAACACCCTTGGTCCCCTCCGATGCCCCCTGAGCACACTCAACCCCCCCCCCCTTATGGAGACCCCTGCACAACCCCACAGCCCCCCCAGCCCTTCCCGTTTCTGCAGGACCCAGCCAGCATCCCTCCATCATCCAGACCTCACCCCCTGCGCAAAGCACCTTTTCGCAGCACCCTTACGGTGCCCCCTGCCCCCCCTTCTTGGAAGCCCTCCACAGCACCCTGCCACCCCTTGCTCAGCCCTGCCTTCCAGACAGCGACGAAGACAAAGCCCTGTGGTGCCTTTCACACGGTCAGGCCTCTTTCACAACCGCCACAACCCCCACATGGGCTGGAGCTGCTAGGAGAAGCCTTCATCCCCCACCCCCCAGCTGGTCTAAACCATTTAGTTCAAGCCGGTTCAGCCGGTCCAACAGTGTCTGACCTGGTTCAGCCCAATTCAGGGTCCAGAGCACCCAGTTCAGGCGGCCCAGAGCCAGTTCAGCAACCTCCAATCTGGTCCAGGACGGTTTACACCGGTTTACTGGCAGTTCAGCCCAGTTCAGGTCCAAACTGCCCAGGTAAGACGGACCAGGGCCTGTTCATCCTGGTTTGACCACTGGTTCAGCTCAGTCCAGGGCACGTTCAGTGAGTTTTCAGACCAGATCATGCCTGGTTTGCCCCAATTCGGTCCATTTAGATATATTGCAGCAATGTGGTGACTTGTTTGGGCCAAAAGCATAGATGGTTTTTTTCATCTTTGTCCTGCATCACTTGAGTCAGTTAGGTGTATTGGTGTGTTTGCACCCCTACTGAAATGAAGGTTTAAACATCACTTATATTGGAATTGGCCCTCTGCTGGTGAGGAGGGGTGGGGAGAGAGAGAGAGAGAGAGAGCAAACCTCTGAGGCATACCCAGCAGTTGTACCAGAAACAGGTTTAATGAAGGAACCAACAGGACAACTCCTCTGCACAGCTTCACAAAAAGTCAAAAGACGCTCCTGACTTCCAAGTTGCACAGCCTAAAATAAAAATACAGTTATAGTGCCAACCTCCAAAATCCTATCATATATTATCTAACCAACTAAAGAATATCATAGTAACTGTGAAAGCCTGCAAACTCTAGCTATGTGTTAAAGATACAGCGGACCTTATGAGGTACCGATCACAAAACTAATAATTATATAATCTTCGAAAAAATTACCCAAAACCAAAGAGTACAGACCATGACACTAGTAAATTTGACAATCACTATTCTTCACTAAAATCTGCATCTGGTAGCAATGAACAAGAAAATTATGAAACTAGCTCTTGTAATCATTGCCATTAAATGCAGCTAAACAAGCTTAGTAAGACCACCCAAACCTGTACTGTATCGTGGCGGGGGACGCGTGGAAGTGGTTGCACCTTGAATCCTTTGGATGCCATGACCTCAGAAATTAAAAGACCTCCCTAAAATAGGACACAAGTGCATGACAAAAGGCAGAACAAACAACAAAAACATTAAAAGAGGTTGCCATGCGATATGGATTAGAAAAAACACCTTAACTGCTTCCCCAACCATTTGAGGTGCAATAAAAAGCCCCTGGAAAAATGCTCGTATCACATTCCCAGGAGTTGATCCACAATCAATGCCTAAGCCAGGTGCAGAAAGACGGGCTGCTGCTGCCTCAACCCATCTTTTCTTTCCAGCAACATATCCACCACAAGGAGCAAAAGTTCCACCAGGATTTTTTATTAAGCTCCCAGCAATCAGATCTGCACCCTGTGGATGAGAATAAAAATTAATAAAAATGTCCCTTGAAACAAGCTATTCTCAGTTCTCTGAACATACCACCATAGGAGGTTCTGATGTTTCCACAAATTCCCCATAACAATTATCAACCATGACCATGCATTCTGGATTTTGCTTCTGTTAACATAAAAAAACATCCAACATTAATGCAACAACATTTTTTTACTATTTTTCTCAAAGAACAATTTTAAACATAAAGAATGAACTATGTCAAAGGGGTTACATATAATTTTCCCTTAAAATCTTATTTATATTAAATTTTCAACTTGTTTTGGCATGGCTATTGATAATGCAAACACATTGCACTAAAACAAAATGTAATGCTCGTTTCATGTTTACCACCATCCTTGACAGGAAAGAATGTATGCATTACTCACCTTTATTATTT
The DNA here is from genome assembly GCA_036172225.1 of Cryptocoryne crispatula var. balansae. NCBI lineage: Eukaryota > Viridiplantae > Streptophyta > Magnoliopsida > Alismatales > Araceae > Cryptocoryne > Cryptocoryne crispatula. Next base: position 25,754,475 of record CM069932.1, read on the forward strand.
TTATAGCTTTATCTATATTGTGTATACTCAAGCTCTGTCGCCATGAGTAACCGCATGATCTTTGTATGAGTGCACACTTGGTTTGAGGTCTTAATGCAACTGAAAGAGCATCCCAATCAAGACTACCATCTTTTGCCAGCTGAAACCGCACAATACACAAGAAAATGCAGCATTGGCTATTGAAGTGAAAATGTTAAAACATAGTTCATGAGGTAGACAGCTTACTGGAACTTCTCTGTATGCCACGCCAAAGTCCTTCAGGGATCCAAGGCCATATGGGTTTCGGATTCCAATAACCTCCTCCAAGGTATCATAAGGAGCTCCAGCAACAGCCAAAAGCTGGAAGAAGCTTAATTAAGAAATCTATCAAGTAACATAGAATGATACAGTATAGACAGAGGTATTATATATTGTTTTAGGGAAATCTGGCTCTAACTCCTGATAAACTTGTCTAATTAGATGTTAGTCCACAAACATGACATTTTTGTATCTCAATCCCCATAAAGTTCTAAATAATTAGACGCCCAATCATTATATAATAGTATTATTTTAGACTTTACCAGGTTTACTCCAGGTAACTGAAGGTTAACTTGAGAGTTGAAAAGACTTACTGCTTTTGAGCCCCTAAATCACTGCAGTGCATTCCCCCACCTCCCTACCCTCATTGCACCCCTAAATCACTACGTGAGACAGAGAGAGAAAAGGGGGCGAGGGTGCAAGGGGGATTAGAAACAGACTCAAATGGTCAGTCCTATGTTATCTGAGGCACTCGCCTTAGGCGCCTAGGCGCTGAGGCAAGGCGAGGCAAAAATGCCTCGCCTTGGTAGATCTCGCCTTGCCCGGGTCAAAACCCGGTGAAAGTCAAATTTGGTAACTTCAATCCTCCTTCCCCACCCTGAAACCCCCAATGTCTAGTCTTCCACCTTGAGACTCTGATATCTTGATGCATTATAAGCCCTAGAAGTGAGTTTTTTGTATTTTTTATGTTCTTCTTCCAAAGTTTCAACGTTATATATATATATATATTTTTTGAGAAGTTCTTCAATAAAAAAATTGTCGCCTTGGGCACCTGAGGTGTCCACCTCAAGCACCTGAGGCGAGGCAAGCCCTCCCTCGCCTCGGTCGCCTCTCATCTCTGACTACATATGGTTAGTCATTAAAAAAATGGTCAAAGAGGTATTTTTCATTGCACCATTTTTTACATAAATTAACTAAAATCACTAAAAAATATTTTTTTAGAATTTAATCCAACTCCATTCAACTCTAGCCTTAATCTCATGATATGGGTTTTTCAGAGTTTAAAAGGATAAAAATACAAGTTTTCCAGTTTGGGGATTAACATCTAATTGCAACAAATGTAGAAATCGAAACCAAATTGCCCACAAATAAATTGGGAAATCAGCTCACTTCATCACCAGGCCTTAAAGATGCAAACAATGCACATGTGATGGCATGCGTACCAGAGAAAAACTGCAAAGAATAAAATAAGATGACAAATACTTTAAGAAAGAAGATAGGAATAAAATTACTGCAGTCACTTAAATGGAGGAAAGAACAACCTGCGCTCGAACTAATGCAGTCTCAGTACCAACAATTTCTGCAAAGACATTGTCTAATGCTTCACGACCACTGCCTTCATCATGGCCATAGCCTGTTGAGCCGCCAAAATGCTAATATGACAGAATCATAGAATAGAAAAATATAGTTCCAGTTAAGAATAAAATGTTATCCTTTTTTATTTTTTATCCTTTTTTATTTTAGTTCTCAAGCATAATCAAGCTTACCTGGGAGAAAGAGAATGCAAGCTGGATAGCTGACATATAGATTCAATTTCAGGTGACTTTCATCAATGAGAATAGAAAAAATGCTGAATAGAACGATTAAAAAATACGGTGCTTATTAAGAACAAATTTACATGTTACAAAATGTCATGGCCTTTGCGAGATACAACGTTTCCTAATCGTCCTGCTTTATAAAACCTATGCAAAAGGAGTAGAAGAGTCCAAAGAGAAGAATAAAATGGAAAACAAGAAGATGCAATCACGGACAATGTATTTGAACAGTCCAAGGGCCAATGACTTTCACCTAAATTTTAGATAACAGTAGCCACTTCAAACATAGTAAGCCTAATTCCTATGGATAAATGCAGACCTCATAGTATGTTGTCGAAAACAAGGAAGCTTATGCCCTGTTTGGTTAGACTATAAAAAATGATAGTATTATTGATATTATCATTTGTATTACATATTTTGAATCACAAGTTTCGAAATTGATATTAATAGCCAACCACCTCTTAATAAATATTTATATCAATATATCAATTTCGAAATCAATAGCTATAGAGGTATCTAATACTGTTAGCAAACAGGCCATTTACTGTTATATCAATGTCGATACGAGTCAGACGATGAAATGACAATAAACATGTAAACAAGGGAGCTAATATAATGCATAACAGTGTGGTTTACAGAGAAAACCAAGTGTTGGGTAACTAGCGACAACAGAACGTAAGCAGCCCCAGAATGAGTGTTTGGATTGGAAGAGCTTACATGTTCGGAGTCGGTTTCAGCAGACAGCATTCATACTAAAAGCATTTCTAAGAAAATAGAAATTGGTTGCGACACCACACCACACAAGCTCAACGCCTTACGTGAGAACCAACTTTGGCGTTCTGAAATGCCCTAAGTACACGAGCCGTGTTACGCGCTACCAGGTTGTCAACGGTCCTGAACTCTTGCTGCAACAAATCCACGGCCTCCTCTACCTGTGACGAGAGAAAAGGTTTCAATCTTGCATAAAGAAGACGGGAGAGAAAGAGGGAAATAGAGGGATGCCGGAGCCATGGCTTGTCAGGCTGCTTACTTCTGGAACGAAGGGATGGCAGGATACAGACTCTGCAGAGGCGGATGCGGGGACCGAGGAGACGGAGCGCAACGGGAGGGGCAACCGGGCAGACGCGGCGCCCCGTGAGCACAGCGTGCCGGAGGAGCAACGGGGGCGGCGTCCGGGCGCAGCATAGGGAGCGGCCGCGCAGGATAAGATCTGCATGTCCTCCCTCCCGCTGCAAGAATCGAACGGGAAGAGAAAGCCTGGGGAAGACCGACGAGCTTCTTCTTTGCTGTCCCGCCCGACAGGGCTCGTCCGGTTCAGCTGGGGATTTAAAAACTAATTACGAATATTTAAAATAAGAGATTCGACCTCGACGTATTCCTATTAATTATCCATATATGAAATATATCAGAAAACCTCAAAAAATTAAAATTTGTATCGTTAAAAAAGTGATCCCATATAAAAGGCTGACGAACTCTCGTTAGTCGGAACCTTTTAATTATTTTTTTCAAAACAATGCTCTCTTTTTTTAGAAGCTTTATAAACTAGGGAAAGGTGGGAGAGGAAAGGGTTGAAAATAGTTTGAGATTTAATTTTTTTCTAGAACTAAATAAAATTGAATTGGAATCGAACAGTTCCCTACTTTAAAGATAAAATAAAGAAGTTCCATTCTGTTTGGTTTCTTTTTATCGGAAGAGTTGAACTTGGTTCAAGTTAATTTAGGATGCAGACGACGACGGAGATTTCTCTCAAAACAAGATAAACTCTATTGGAACCAATATAATGCAATTTAGAGGTAACTCAATTAAGGTTTCTATCATTTTGTGTCGCGTCCCGGATCTCTTAACCTGCGTAGCGGAATAAATTCGGGTACGGGATAGGGAAATTAACCCCTAAACTACGTCAGTTTGGAAAAATATTTGAAGAATCACAGATCTCATTTCATAAAACAAATGATTCAATCCAAATATAAATCATATCTTGATTCCATATAAATAATTCATAAACCAAATTCTCTAATCCTCTTCTGCACTAAACCTGATTCACTACGCTTCTGCTGCATTACCTGATTTCCTAAAAAATGTTAAAGGAATTGGAATGAGTCACACGGACTCAGTAGGACTTATACCCAACTTTCTTATTATATTAATCAACCTAAATAATATTAGTATACATTAAAACTCACAAATCACATTATAACATAATTGTTAAACTAATTATCACAATTCTTTTACTTAATTGGGTCCTTTCAAAAATCGATTAATCAATTGAGCATGACTCTACATGAACCAAACTAATGATAACTTAACCAACTAAACTATTCTATATGCCATGCCACCTGGACTTACATGAACCTATTGTGCATTCTTTAATACCATTTCAGTTCCATGTGTTTGAGTAGATCACATGCTATACTTGGCAGAACTCCACTCTAGCTCTAAATATATATAGAAGTACCATATAGTAAGCTAAATCCTATAGTACACTTAGACAGGGTGTACTTAGGATAAATCGCATTATCCGAGATCGAAGGATGCACCGGATTTCACCAAGTCATCTGCTGCCCCAGGACCACTAAAGTATGTCAGAGGAGTAAATATTATATCACGTGCATCATAACATCAATAATATTTCACAAGTAAAAGCCATATAATTACTCAGACAATTTACAATGCAATAACCAATTATGCAATTTTAACTCTACCAGATAGCCAAATCATTAAACCATGCCAATATTCTATCCATTCATAAAATTATGCACTTAACCATCATCATGCCATTAATCACAATCATTTCAACTCATGCAGACCATTCAATTAATACAAAAATTCATGCAGTAGACCCAATCAGGAACAATAATTCAATTATACTACAATTCATGCAATTAACCCAATCAGAAATATGCAACATAATTATACATGTTAACTTCAATTAATCACAATTCAATATCAATTCATCTTTCAATTCAATTTATCTATTAATAATTTTTCAAGATCATTCATAACATAGATCGGATATAAATATGATCATAAAAGAATTGTAATTTTATTTCCATAATTTAATATAATTAATACATTTAATCATGATTATATCTAACTAATTTTTGATAGTTACTAACACATGATCATGTATATTTACCACTATCTAATGCATTCCAGAAAATAATTAAAACTATGCATGAATAGTATGAATGACATGAATAACATTTAAATAATCTCATGCAAACAATTAAATAATTAAACTACCATTTATCACTAATTTCTAACTATTTATCTAATAAACACATTTTAACATATTAATTAGCATATCGGTATGCTAAGGATAAATTGGGATGCCTACCTCATTGAAGATTATAATCCGGAAAGTCCCAAATACGTTGACTGCGATTCGGCCAAGGCAAAGAAGAAGCTGAGATACCTTGGAGTCCTGTTGACATTAAAAAAGAATAAAATAATTAATTAAATTTTAAAAGGGGGATATGTAGGGGGGAGAGAGAGAGAGAGATAGGGAGAGAGAGAGAGAGAGCATGGGGGGAAGAGAGAGACAGGAGGGAGAGCGGGAGAGAGAGAGACTGCGAGAGAGAGCGGCTGCGGGAGGGGGGGAGGAGGAGGCCGTGTGCGTGACGGCGCATGGTGGTGCACGCGAAGGCGGGGGGGGGATGGGACGGCGGTTTGCTGCCAGTGCACGAGCCACGTGGAGGCGGTCGACACCCGCACGCGCGGACTCGCGCGGCGCGAAAGAACCAGAGGGGGGGAAGAGAGAGAGAGGGAGAGCATGAGAGCGGCGGCGGGAGAACGGGAGAGAGGAGCGCGGTGGGGGCGCGATGTCGGCCGCGACGGTGGGAGAGGGAAAGAAGAAGGAGAAAAAGAAGAGAGAGGAGGGACGGTCGCGGTGGCGACCTCACGACGACAGTGGAACAGGAAGGAGGAGGAGGAGGAAGAAGAGGGGAAAACAGGGGGCACTCGCGAGAAGGCGACGCGGACGAAGATGGCCGCGACCGTGGCAGCGACCATGGTGGCGACGGGTGCCGGACGGGAAAGAAGAAGAAGAAGAAGAAGAAGAAGAAGAAGAAGAAGAAGAAGAAGAAGAATAGGAGGAGGAGAGGCAACGGTGACGACGGTTCGAGAGAGAGGGAGGTGGCAGATGGAGGTTTCGAGAGGGGGAGGGGAAGAACAGGAGGCAAAGGAGGCGGTGATGAGAGGCGGTGGCGAGGTGCGAGGGAGGGAGGCGGTGGAGAAGGGAAAGTTCGAGAAAGTTTTTTTTTTTAATCGTCAGGCGTTACACTATGTCGGTTGATAAATAAATGCACCTATCCATTAAATGCTCATCTCATGATATGTTTAGATTGTAATTCAAGTCCAATACACTCTTGATGTTGAAATTGAAAGAAAAAGTATTAATGACGGAGTTGAAAGGAGCTCTAAAAATACAAAAAAGGTCGCAATAGATTTTTAGTGGCAATTAAGATTTTGTCGTAAATAAATCTGTCATCAATGATTTTAGTGGTAATATAAAAGAAAATGGTTGCAATTAACTTACTAAATACCAACAACAGTTTCAAGTCATTGTAAATTTGTTACAACGATGCCTGTAACCTTTCACAAACTAATTATTGCCACTAAGTAACTAGCAACGAGCAAATTTTAGGTGTTGAGTGATCAACTTTGATGGCAACTTTTAGCCGTTGTTGGTAACTCCTTAGACGACAATAAATATTGGCGATGACCATAAATCATTGTTAATAATGTTTAATTAAAAATATTATATATATATTGAAACATAAAAATACATACATGCATGGATTGTACAACATCAGTAAATACAAACCATATACATTCAATATATAGAGTTATTTTCATGCATACAGAAATCACTATCCATATACAAACCACTATATACATACATACGCCACAAATAAACAAATATCACATTGTATCCACAAACAAAAAATAAACTATCCATGCAAGCATAAGCCATCATACATACATCTTCGTACATAAATCACAAATAACTAGAACAAATTCAATTTATCTAGACAGTTGTATATACAGGCATTCATGTAAAAAAAATGAAGATATAATGGCAGTTATACAACACCCATCCTCTTCAAAGGATTTTCTTATCCTCGCCATCCTTGTCCTCACCATACACCTCTCTCTATCTAAAAGTGGCACCATGCTCAATAGATCAACCGATGGGGCCCTGGGGGAATCTTTAATCAGTTCTATCTTACATTTATTGAGTTTGTCATCTATTATCTCTAAAAGAACTCTTATGTTGATCAGACATTTGTTACTTAAGAGAAGAAATTTTTGTCGATTAATTTTCAATCTCGATCAAATGCTTCTCTATCTTGTCCATCAACTATTGCACTAGTGAAGTGGTGGAGGTAGTAGCACCTCCACTATTTTCACCATATCAAGTTGCGAGTCTATCATCTCCTCCCACATTAGATCCATTCTAACCCATATCTTCTAAAGATTGTGATGAATGCCTCCTCAACACAAAATATATATTTAGATATCTCAACATTTGATTCATATAATGCTAGGGCAATGATCAACTATGCCATATTGTCATAATTAAATAAAATATTTTATTAACACTTTTAACTAATATTTAACAATTTAGATAAGCAAATTAATACATTTTACCATCATTTGTCAACATTCTTCATTGCTGTAAACAACGAACTTATCAAACTTTTCATAAGTCTGTGCCATCTGAAATATCTCTGGACGTGTAGGAGGATGTCCTTCTTCTTGTACAAATTTGTAATATTTAAGAATGTGATGGTAAGTCAACTAAATAAAAAATTAATAATTTAAAATGATATTTAAAAAATATCTTTTTAATTGATAAATATTTATCACTCACTTTCTATATGGCATAGCTAAGTGTCATTTATTGCCTTTATTTTTTTAGTATGTGCCTACAAACAAATTTGATAAGATTTTAATAATTAATAAATATTATGTTTAAATAAATACAATTTTTTTTTACTTTATTGTCATCTCTCAACCATGCGTCACACATATGACATCATTGATTATAAAGTCACATTCTCCTATGTCTCCTTTAGTGATTGTCTTAAAAAATATTGTACATAACAAATAGTATTAGTTTATAGATGACATATGACTTGCTAAAAAAGTAACATGTTATTGATTGTTTTGAATATCTTCGAGTTTTTTCATCACTTCATCATTAACACTTTTATTTTATGGTTGGTTTATTTAACTATACATCATCTTTGTTAATTACAATTACTTCATTTCACCATGACATCCACATTCAATAATTTTACCATATGTCATCACATAGCAAACGTTTCTTTACAAGATCTATTTTTAAAATGAAGGTGGCACGACATTTTTTACAAGGACATTGAATTAAGTTTTTATGTTGTTTGTATCTTTATCGAGTCATACATTTATAAAAGGCATAGTCTAAAGATTCTTTGATTTCTTGAAGAAAGTTAAGATCTAATCTATTGGAAATATCTATTCAAAATTTGCTTAAAATATTCATTTAGTCTATTGGAAAAATAAGATGTTCTAACAAGACCAAGCAAGTATGACTATGAAATACAATAAAATTGTATGACTATGAAAAGTAGTATGGCATAAAAAATATAAATCTAACCAAACATTTATAATTATGATGCCAATGTGGATTCGTATTTTGGGACATTTGTCTCCACTTAGTATTGTCCTATGATGGGGAGTAGAAGAAGGGTGTGTGAATTGTGGTTGTGGTTGACAGGAATGTGTGGGTTCCAAATGTAAGAAATTAAAAAGTATTGACTTGTGTAGCAGGGGAGATGGCGTGGGTCCTAGCTTCTTCTTCAACTAGCCAAGGAAGAAGGGTTTGCAGATGCTCTTAGTACCTATGATGCACAAAAGAAAAATTGGAAGAGAACTAAAACTATTGAGATAGTGCAATAACCATAAAAGAAAGGAGCATAAATGATAAAAGGGTTGATACAAATTAGGTGGGGGGCTAGGTCTTAACTCCTCTTTTTAGCATTTTATGATATGTGAGTGAAAATAAAAATATTGCGGAATATGCGAAAGGGGGTCATTAGAGCCTGAGAAGTGGCAAAGAAAACATAGAAGCTAGTTTTCTGATACTTCTTGGTAGATGCAGTTGGCTGATAGGCACCTCAACATAGATGTGGTTGGGTATTAGTGATCTACATAGACGTGGTTGATCCTCAAGTGCGTCCATGAGCAACCCATGAATCGATAAATATTGGATCTTCCATGGCCTCCAATGAGGTCCTTTGGCTTCTTGGAAGAGTAGGAGTCTTCTAGGGATGTCAGGGAGTCTCCTAGAGCCTTTGGAATTGTGAGAAGAAGAGAGGAGAGGATCAAAAGATGGATCTCGGTGGACTTTGGTAGAAGTGGTGGAAGAGAAAGGGGCATGCCTAAGTGAATGTGGTTGGGTGTCATGTCAAGCACATCTATAGGCGTGGTTGATACTCAAGCATCTCTATGAGTTGCTGCATGGATAGAAGGATATTGTCTTCTTCTTGGCTTTTGGTGGGGTTCTTTGGCTTCAACTATCATAAGAAGTGAGCATGTGGGCCTGATTGATAAAAGGCTTTACAGGTCCAAGTGTTGAGGACATACTTGAGGGCCTAATGATTGAAGGTGGGCATGTGGTCTTGAGATGAGTAGGTAGGCTCAAGGGCCTAGATCAGGAAAGTGTAAATGGGATTGGTGGCCTAATTAAGAGGGATGGGCATGTGGGTCCAATTGAGAGTGATGGTGTGAGTGCCCAACTTAGAGAGAAGTAAGAGTGGGATTGTGGGCCTGATTAAGAGAAGATGGCTTGTGGGTTCGTGGGTTGAGGGTAGGTTGGAGGCCTTGATGATTGAAGGTGGGTTCGTGGGCCCACTTGAGAGAAGTGCTTGCAAGAGTTTAATTTAGAGAGATGGGCTTGAGGCCCGATTGAGAGAGATGGGTGTGAGGGCATTGATTAAGAGATGTGATAGTGGGCTTGAGGGCCCAATTGACAAAGATGGGCTTTATGGCTTGAGTTGAAAGAGTGAGAGTGGGCTCATGGGCCTGGTTGATGGAGATGGGTTCTAGGGCTTGATCAAGGATAGGCTTGAGATGCTAATTGAGATAAATGGGCTTGGTGGCATGATTGAATAGGATGGGCACATGGGCTTGATTGTGCTAGATGGGCATCAAGGCCCAATTTAGAAGATTGAAAGCATGCTCGTGGGCTAAAACTAAAGGAGATGTGTCGAGGGACCTATTGGATAGATGTAGATGGAGATAGAGACCCTAAAAAGAGAAATGGTAGGTGTGCCTACCTAGTGGGTGTAAGGAATCAATACATGACAGCGGAAAAATTTTGATTCCATAAAACCATGATCTTTGCCTTGATCGATGCCGAACGAATAAAACTGGGAACCGAATATAAAGTAGAACGAGAGTACCTCATGAGATTTCTCAAATACCTCACCATGGATGAAGAGATGATATTCCTCCTTGCTGAAAACCGTTCAAGTGTCCGGTCTCTAGCGGTATCCACACGATCTGCTTCAATAGACGAGTTCTCTCTTCCTTCGGGCCTCTAGAAACCTTCCAGATCCAAGCTTGACCATGGGAGATCACCTTCTAGAGGAGAGAGGAGGGAGAGAGGAGGCTTGGGACTGTAAGGAATCGTCCATTAAAATTTGGTACAGCGGAAGTGACGATTCCTATGGGTTCCTTTAGAATCCGTCTCAATCAGAACCGAACGACGAAAATGGAAAACCGATCAAATCGGGTTCGAATATACCTGATAGGGATTCATATAATCCCATGGAGAGGAAGGAGATGAGCTTATTAAGCTCTACAAACCGTTCAAGTGTCCGGTCTCCAGCAGTATCCACACGAACTTCATCCACAGCAGGTTCTCCCTTCGCGCCGGCCTCGAGAACTCTTCCCGAACGGAGCTCCATCGACCATGGACACCTTCTAGAGAGAGGAGGAGGTAGGGAGGAGACTTGGGACGTGGTTTTCACCCTTGGCTTGATGGGGTTTGGCTGAAACCATTATTATTTATAGAGAATTATGAAATTTTTTATAAAAACCCAAAATCTCTATAAATTACGTCATTGCCCCTGTACTTGTGGATAAGTCCTTTTGTGTGTGACCCACTAGGCCCAATAGCCTATTTGGTTGAGGCCTAAATAAAATATAACAATTCTATTTAATTTAATTAAATCCGTTATCCGATAACAGATTAGTCAGCCTACCGATCATGAAGGGTACAAGCCACATCCAATGATCCCAAATGGCTATGGGGATAATTTCATCTCCATTGAGCCTTTCCATCATCAGTTACCACATGGATATAAACCCTCATCCATCCAATGTCCCGGTCGGAAAGGAGTACGGCATCGACTGTCAACTCCTTAGTGTACCGACTCTATAAGATCATGTACTCGGAATTGGATCAATTGGAAAACTCCTTTTCCAATTATCCTATCTACCCTGGCCAGGGATTTAGAGTACTATCCCATAGGACATTCACTCTCACTTACCGAGAGTGGATGATCCCTTGTTGTCTGCTCAATTGCCTCCATCGGATTTTCCTTGTACCCGATCCATCGCTATATAGGACCATCTAAATTGTAAACCATAAGTCAATGGTCAAAGCACAAGTTCCACCCAACAAGGCATCTTTGGCGACTCAGGTCAAAGGTCCAACCATGCAACCGTGATGATAGAAAACCCTGATAGACAGTTCGGTAAGATACCATTCAGGGTTTCTAATTCGGTCAGTTCAGTGAACTCATTCAACTAATGAGCACCTGCATGTGTATCTCAGTGTCTCCACACTAATGACCAATGAGATCGGTCGTCCTCATCACATGAGAAGACATCACATACACTAGTCTATCCGGATCCTTGATGTCCCGTCTCAAGTATCCTATGAATAGGAACATTTAGATCAAATACCTCTAGATGATCAATCTCATTATCATGATCTCATCATGATTTAATCATCATTGTATTTGATCAAGGACTTCATTATGATATTCGCTTCTAATAAGAGCTTATAATGAAGATTTGCCTAATTAATTGAATGAGATATTTCTAGAAATGTCGAATCATATCATATATGATTGGCTTGTAGGGCATACATTTCTATCAGGGACGTGCTCCAGTCCTATGGCTTGTTAGGGTTTGGCTTCATAAGCCATTTATATATAGAAGATGGAATTTTTCACAAAAACCCAAAACTTCTATAAAATTGCGTCCATGCCCTCATCTTATTGACCAGATCTATTGTGTGTGACCCACTAGGCCCAATAGTCAATTTGGTTGAAGTCTTAATTAATTTAAAAGAACAATTCCTTTAAATTAAATCAAAATCGTTATCCGATAACAGTTTTTACGGCTTTCTGATCATAAGGGTACAAGCCACATCCTATGATCCCAAATGACTTTGGGGAGTTAAATAACATCCATTGAGCCTTTCCATCATCAATTACCACACGGATTTAAATCCTCGTTCATACAATGTCTCGGTCGGTCAGGGGTTCGGCACTGACTGTCAACCCTTAAATATTCCAACACTGTGAAATCTTGTACTCATGAATGGATCAACTGGAAAACTCCTTTTCCAATTATCCTATCTACCTTGGCCAAGGATTTAGAGTACTATCCATAGGACATTCTCTCTCTCCTACCGAGAGTGAACGATCCCCTATTGTCCGCTCAATTGCCTCCACCAGGTTTCCCATATACCCAATCCATTAACTATATAGGACCACAATACTAAGTGATCCATCGATAAATAGGCAAAGTACATAGTATGCCTGGCAAGACATCTTTGGCGACTCGGGTCAAAGATCCAACCGTGCTATTGAGATGTAAGAATAACCTGATAGACAGTTCGGTAAGATACCGATCAGGTTTTCCTAAATTGGTCAGTTCAGTGAACTCATTCCACTAATGAGCACCTGTGTGTGTATCTTAGTGTCCCCACACTGATGACCAATGAGATCGGTCATTCTCATTATATGAGAAGACATCACACACACTAGTCTATCCAGATTCTTGATGTCCCGTCTCAAGGATCCTATGACTAGGAACATTTATATCACATACCTCTAGATGATCGATCTCATTATCATGATCTCATCATGATTCAATCATCATTGCATGTGATTAAGGACTTCATTACGATATACGCTTCTAATAAAAGCTAGTAACGAAGTTTTGCCTATTTAATTGAATGAGATATTCCTAGAAATGTCGAATCATATCATATATGATTGGCTTGTAGGGCATACATTTCTATCAGTGGGTGAGATCCTAAAAGGACTTTTCCATGGACCTAGCTATTCAAATGATCACTAATTAATCCAATCTTGGTTGATTTGCATCCAGGTGCCCTTTTTTTCTCAGGCTTCTTGATTGATTGCTTTATGGATGACCTTCTCTTATGAAATGATCATTTACGCTCCTAATCTTAAGGACTGATCTTGCCCTGTCCTCTCTTAACTCGAAATATAATCCCTGGTAGCTGAGTCCTACCCTTGGGATCAAATTTGGTAGCATCACCGATTGAAATATCCCCTATTAATCCTTTCCTAGGTCCTTACTAGGTTTATATCAAAGTTTCTTAATGATCTTCTACCCTATGTTGCCAATTGTTTTCTTCTCTTTAGGTTGCTTAGTGGTGGAGAGTGTGCTTGGTTCAAGGGATTCTGATAGAATGGGGAGGATTGGCTGGGTATCAAATTTAGGCAATCATCATTAACTTTGATTTTAGATTTTTTTACTTGGGGATCTTGCCCATGATTTATTTCTTCTTTAGATTGAAATGGACTTGATGATGGATAGGAAGAGCTAGTTCTAATGCTAGGGGTAGAAGCACAAACAATAGAGAGAGCTTGATTATATGTAGATGATTATGGAGGTTGCTAAGGAATCACATGCTATACAACTGACTAAGGTTGGAGGGGCATAGGTTGTGCAATTGGCTGAGGCTAAGGAGACTTGGATTATTCAATTGGTTGCAGAGAACAAGGTTGGAGTTGATGGAGTTATTGAAGGGAAATCCTATGAGGGTTCCTATGTCGATGCCTATGGTTTTCTATCAGGTTTCCAACAACGTTAACATTTCCACTATCAGTAAGGACTTGATATTCTAGATAGAATAGCTCCATGATTAGTGAATCCCTAAGTTGAGTTTGGAAATATATCTCCCTTGTGTAAGCACCCGAAACGGGATATCCGTAGATCTCCCCTTTTCCGGCCCCTACACTTGCTTTGGGGTCTTGGTGGATGGGATGTTAGTGGTTGTGGTCGCCAGGAGCCAGAGGCCCCAAAATATAATAGAATGAAATGAAATGAAATGGAGAATGAAAGTGACCGTCGTACCTTTGGAAGTGGGGAGATTGTTGGGTTCCGACTTCTCCTCTTTCGGCCGGCCGAAAGAAGAGAACTTAGTGAGTCCTTCGTCTTTGATACAGTTGAAGCTCCGCCTCGGCCGGATTTACCTACAAATGTCCATATGAAAACATAGAAACAAGTGAAAAGATCATTAGTTCTCGTGACAGTGTAGAATCATGCTCAAATTCAAATATAAACATGAAAGAGGGAAGGAACTGATCGGATTGGGACTAAATCTCAACCCCTATTTGGAAGGTTTAAATATGCATGAAAATGCAAATGAGTGGCTTAATGCATGCTAAATAACATGTTAATGAAAGTTAAAATGAAAGGGGGGAGTAAAAGATCGATCAGAAAGGTAAATAAACTCAAAAAAATGCAAAACGGGGTCTGCCCCTGCTAGTGCCCCATATATGGGGCGCCTGCTACAGGTGTCCCCTTGATGGGGCGCGTTGACCAAAGTCAAAGCGCCCTATTTATGGGGCACCAGGGACTGGTTTCAGCAGATTTTCTTCCCTTCTTCGCGGCGTCGCCCCGGAGTGTAGGAAGACCTCCAAGATGAAAGAAGAACTTCTTCAAGCAGCCATTACTCAAGTGAAGATAATAGAAGAGTGTTTTGGCACTATATGTAAGGGAAATGGAAAGTAGAGGCCCTCAAAGTCGGAGAAAAATCATATTTCTGTAGAAGGAAACTGCAGGTTTTTGGGGTTTTTGAGAGAGGGTTTTGGAACGGTTTGAGAGCTTGGAAAGGGGTTGTAAGGCCTTGGGAGTGTTGTGGTGGATGAGAGGGTTTGGGGGACTCCCTTGGTGTGTCCTCAAGCCTTCAAATGGGGGTCCTTTTATAGGCAAGAAGAGGACAACTTTATATGCAGAACTGTCCCATCGATCTTTCCAGTCAGTCAGACCAGGTGCAGGTGCCCTATAAGTAGGGCGCCTGGTGCCCTATATACAGGGCGCCAGGTGCCCTATATATAGGGCGCTTTGACCCTGGTCAACGCCTATTGATCTTCTTCGAAATGCGCCGAAAAGCTTGATTTTTCCAGAAAACTCGGTTCCCTTGAAAGGTTACTCAAATATTATTCATGAAAACAAGAATCTAAGCTCTTCAACTAGGCCAAAATTGCGTGTCTACAGCTTGCCTTGCCTTGGCGTCGGCTTTGTAGGGGAGTGACACGAATGAAGCGTAGGCGAATGTAGCGAAGCATAATGTGGCGTAGCGGAATGAAGTGGTAATGGACTGAAAAGGTGACGCCAAGGTGTAGATTTAGACACGCCCTCATTGGCCTTGTTGAGTGGAATACAACTTTACCAGACTCTGAGATTACCCTTTGTCTTATCGAAACCTTCCCTCTAGTTGA
This sequence comes from Cryptocoryne crispatula var. balansae, assembly GCA_036172225.1. NCBI lineage: Eukaryota > Viridiplantae > Streptophyta > Magnoliopsida > Alismatales > Araceae > Cryptocoryne > Cryptocoryne crispatula. Next base: position 25,770,070 of record CM069932.1, read on the forward strand.
TTGGTTAAAGAGAAGAACAGTACTGAAAGTAAATAACTAAAATCCCACGTGGGGGAGAATTGTTACCGGCCAGGACCCGAACTGCATGGTGTGCTGGACTCGGTAGAAATGCAGTAAATTGCGAAAAGTAAAGAGGAGACAACCAATCAACCAAGGTTGGGTTCTTCAAATTCATAAGGTTTTACTCAACAATACCGGTTCAGTTCGACATGGAAAAACTTCTTGTTTTGATGAAATCATTGTTAAAACCCATTGAAAACTGATTCTCTGAAAAATCAAGACCTCCTCTGGGGCTATAAAAGACCATCTTTAAAATGGCAGGATTATGATGGGGTGATGCATGTATGAAATGATGCATGCTGGGTTTAAAGAAATACAACTAAGTATAAGAAAATAGTTGAAGATATAGGTTGAACATAACGGGTCAGGACATCCGTAAAGAAACCGTCGTCCCCGCATATTCAACTTTGGCCTATCCGCAAGCCTAGGGAATGACTAAGCCTTCACTTATTTTGTTGAAGGGCTTCTCAGGCTCAGCTCCCTCTAGACTTGAGGTCTTCAACTTCTCAAATATTATTTATTTTGATAGATGCAATACTAAATGCAAGTCCTAATAGGGGTCGAGGAAGTCCACTTTTGTTTTTCAATTTTTTGATTTTTTTGTTGTTTTTGCTTCTTCTAAGTGTCTGGGGATATGAAGCTAGCATGCCTTCTCCTGTTCCTGCATCCACTTGAGAGAAGATATTAGAACTTTATTTTGGCTTAGTCCCTTACCTTGATCTTTTGTCAAGGGACATAGGCCTTATTAAGGTAAAGATAACAGAAAAACATAAGTATGCATAAAAGGAAATATGCAAGACTGGAATTAAACATGAATGCAACGGCAACTAGTCAATTTAGAAAGCAAATTTTTAGGCATTTTGGAATTTTTGATTTGTTTGGATTTTTATGGTATTATAATGTTTTTTATGTTTTGGAACTATTATGATTTTTTTTAGTGTTTTAATTTTTATAGATTTTTGACTTTATAGATTTTTTTATGTTTTTGAAGTTTTTAATTTTTTTGGTTTGGTGTGAAAGAAATGATCATCTCATCCTTTGCCTTGCTTGCCATAGGTGCCTCTTATTGTTACCTAAGGGTTAAGAGTAGGCATCACGTGTAAGAAAGTGCCTAGTCCGAGATCTTCTGACCTTCCGCCTTTGATAGGCTATGGCTCTTCTTGGATCCAGTCGGTCAACCTTACCCGCAAGGTTAAAGAGGGAAGAGGATTGGTGGTAAGTCCTTAATAGGATTCGGGGGTGTCGAATTTATTTCTCTACTAGTGCCCGCATTGCCTGTTTGGGATTTGACATCCTCGGGTCTTTCCTTCTAGCCCTTTTTCTTCTGATGGCCCTCATTCGGACAAGTCTTTTCTTTTTATTTTCTTTTTTTGATTTTGACCTGAGGGGTTCATTGCCCATCTTTTGGAGCCTTTTTCTTTTGGGCTTTTGTTGGTACGCATTCAGACAGGTCTATTCTTTTGCCGACCTGAGGGGTCATTGCCCATCTTTTGGCACCTTTTTATTTTTTTTAAGAAGTCAGACCTTCAGAGGCATTTTCCAACTAAGGCAATGGGCACTTTCGATGCTCCTCATTCTAACCCCTTTCATCTATTCTGGACCGAAACGAGAAGAGAATGAGATTAGGTTGACCTTCTTTTACCAAGCGTTGCCTAGCTTTCTCTCTGACTTCCGATCATCGGATCTCAAAGTTAGGCATGTAGTGTGTGTAGTATGATGCCTATCCTTATTTCCCTAAGTGACAAGTTGGTGCACCGAGCAAGCAAGCGTCAGATGTTATCATTATTCTTCACACCTTTGGATTTTATAGATTTTTGTGATTTTTGTTTTAAGGGAAATATTTTTTGAGGTATACACCATTCCAAGGATGAGCTAGTTCTTCTCCTTCTGCATTAGTCAGCTTATATGAATTACCGGGATAAACAGCCGAAATAACATATGGACCCTCCCAATTAGGTTGAAGTTTGGAGCGGGGACCGCCCGGCTTAACGAATATTCTTTTAAGCACAACCTCACCGATTTCAAATTTTCTCTCCACCACCCTCTTCTGATAAAATCTTTTAAGTCTATTCTGATAAGATCTAGCATGTTCGGCAGCGGCAAGTCTCCTTTTGTCCAAGAGTTCGAGTTGCGCGAGAAGAGAATCTCGGCGTTCATCCATCGGGATATCTCGATCGATCTAGACTCGGAGGGAAGGAATGATTACTTCGTATGGAACTACTGCCTCCATCCCAAATGCCATGGCATAGAGGGTCTGACCCATTGGGGTTCGAATAGAGGTGTGGTAGGCCCATAGAGCATCAACTAATTTATCTAGCCAATCCGCGAATTTGCTAGACTTACAAGTTTTCTTAATGATTTTTATCAGGGTTTTATTGGTGGCTTCTGCTTGACCATTGCCTTGAGGATAATATGGAGATGAATGATGCAATCTGATGCAATACCTGTCGCAAAGGTCACGCAGCTCCTGGGAGATGAATTGTGGTCCATTGTCAGTGATGATGTCACCTGGGATCCCGAACCTGGCAATGATGTTGCGTTTGATGAAGGTGCAGACTGTTGATGCCCTGATTTCCACGTATGCTTCCGCTTCCACCCACTTGGTGAAGTACTCCGTTGCAGTTAGGATGAAGGATTTGGTTTTGTTTGTGGAGTTTGGGTAATCGAGGGGTCCGATAACATCAAAAGCCCACATAGCAAAGGGCCACGGGGCGTGAATCGGGTGAAGGGAAGATGCATGAGAGTGAATCTTATCGGCATGAAGTTGACATTGATGACAGTACCGAACAAAGATCGAGCAATCTTCCTCCAGAGTAGGCCAATAGTACCCTTGCCTGATGATCTTCTTGGCGAGGGCTTGAGCATTTACATGGCCTCCACATACTCCGGAGTGTGCTTCCTTAAGCACCAATTCAGCCTCTTCTTCATCTACGCATCTTAATAGAACACCAGTCAAGCTCCTTTTGTAAAGTACTCCACCTAAGATGGTGTATCTCTGGGCGACCCTTCTTATGGCTCTTTTCTCTTCGGCAGTTGATCCTGGTAGATATGTCTGATCCTGACAGTAATTTGCAATCTCATGATACCATGGTTTCTCACCCTCTTCTAATTCCTCCAACTCAACCAAATATACTTCCTCCTTTTGCTCAATGTACTCTTTCCTTTCAAACTCTTCTTTAACCCTCAAGAACCGTGCATCCTTCACTGCCGGAATGGTACGTCGGCAGACATAGATCGTCCTAACTTGCCTGCCTAGCGGGACAGATAGTGAAGATGCCAGAGAGGCGAGAGCATTGGCAAGAATATTTTGAGCACGAGGAACATGAATGAATTCGAGTTTGGAGAATAGCTTGATGTAACAAGTGGTGAGTTCTTGGTATGGTCTGAGCCCGGGATGAGATGTGTGGTATTTGGCCAGTACTTGGCGGAGAATCAACTGACTATCACCGATTACCCTTAGTTTAGTGACACCATAGAAGTGAGCGGCCTCCAGTCCGGCCAACAAGGCTTCATACTCAGCTATATTGTTTGTTGCTGGAAAATGGAGCTGAAAAGCCTGTGGAATGGTGACACCTTCAGGTGACAGAAGAACAATCCCTATCCCTCTACCCTGGGAGTTTAATGCCCCGTCGAAATAAAAAGTCCATAGATTGGAAGATCGAATGGACATCAATTCCTCATCGGGAAATTTTGATTGAATAGGGTCAAAGATTGGGATAGGATGATGGGAAAGGTGTTCAACAATTGCATGGCCCTTGATTGCCTTCTGTTGGATGTAGGTGATGTTGAACTGAGAGAGGAAGAAACCCCCAAAGTTTGATCAATGTTATCCTTCTCCTCATATCGAATTTCACCCAACTGGATCGCATTTTCTAGATACTCCGGTAGCTTGGCACATTCTAAGCTTTTCTGAGCTAACCGATGCAAGTATCTTTATGGAACTCTCCTACCTCTAATTTTTGTCCTATTTTTATTGAAAACTAAACCTAAAGAAGAAGAAGGTAAATAAGGGAAGGAAGAATTTTATTGGAGAGAATGGAGGGCAAAGGAGGTCAATCAAGGATCTGGTGGCTCCTTGAGTCGAATGCCCTTCCGAGGCAAGTTGAGATGTTTCCTTGATCGAAATTTGAGTTTCAAGGAGGACATTGTTTTTTGAGGAGTGCTAAACATAAAGACAGATTGGGCTTCAGGTGCCCGATTTGGGTTGATATCAACTATGGGAGCTAAAGTAGGCGGAGATATTGATAAAGAGGGGAAGACTTCGAGCAATGTTTGATAGAGGGGGCTTTCGGGCCCAATGTTGACAGAAAGAGGTGATGGGCCAATAGGCCGGATGATCATAGAAGAACGTAGGTTTATGGACCCAATAAGAGGAGGATGTGGGCTCAAGGGCCCGGGTTTAGGAGATGGGCTCGAGGGCCCGAGAATTGGAGAAAATGGGCACAAAGGCCCGGATTTAGTAGAGGAGCTCGATGGCCCAAGAGCAACAAGTGGGTATGCGGACCCATAAGTTGGGCCTGAGGGCCTAGAAATAGGGATTGGGCCAAGAAGCCCGGGGAGGGCATCACAGTGCGTTGGGGCGTCGGCCCCAAAAGATGACGTAATGAGGGAAGGCCCTCGTGGAGTTGGTTGGACTTTTTCTCGAGTCGGTTTGGCAATATGACCCTCAGGTGGGTCAACAGGTGGTTCAGCCTGGAGTGGTTCATTGCTTGACTCTTCTTCATCGGTGGAAAACAAAAGAGATATTTCTGGATACAAGTCATCTTCAAGGTCGTTGGTTCTTCTTCTCTTCTCTTGCTCCATCTCTTGTTCTTCCTTGTTCTCAGCCAGTTGAATGGTTTCTTTCTTGATGAAAAACTTTTGTAAGCATCTAGAAAAGTATCTGCTTTTGAGATTCTGACCATTCGCTGTCGTTTCATCATACCCAATCCCGCTTTTTGGTTGTAACCTCATTAGATTGATTGGCTCAGATATGCCTTGCAGTTCTTTACCTAGTCCTCGACCCTCCTGGTATCCCAAACTCTTCATTATGTGCCAACCAACAGTTTCATTTTTCTTTCTTTTCCTTCTCCACACTTGCCTTGGCTGCCTACTTATTTCTGGAAGATCCAAGATTGTCAAAATCGGCTCATTTGGCAACCCAAGGGGTGGTGGTGAGGATGGATGGTCTAAGGGCATGCTTGTCACCTTAATCACTTGTCCCTTGTAGAGGAATTGGAGACACTGGTGATTGGTGGAGGCGACTGCCTCTAATGCTTCCAAATAGGGTCGTCCCAGAATAGCTTTGTATGTCGGATCCATCTCTAGTATGTGAAAGTTGACAGTGACTGTTCGGGGTCCAAGCTTTACATTTAATGTAATCATGCCATCGGCAGGCTTTTTTGAATTGTCATATGCGATCACTGTTATTTGAGATGGCCGGACGTCCTCCTCGGAGATTCCACAAAGATGTAATGTTTCTGGTGGCAGAACATTAATGGATGCTCCGGTATCGACCAAGCATGACTTAATGCCTACTCCATTGATGTGGACTGTGAGGCATAAGGCACATTTCCTTATTTCCGGGTCGGCCAACTCTTCCTTTGTGAATGTAAGGGCCGGGTACTCACTTCTTTGGACCAAAACCGATGAGATCTTTTCCGGGGGGAGGCTCTCGTTTACCATTACTCGCTGTAAGTACTATTGGAGAACCTCTTGATAGACTCTGGATCTTTTGATCAACTCTAAGATAGAGATCTGTGCCGAGGTTTTATCAAGATGTTTCAGCAAGTCATAGGATGTCCCAGGCAATGGTTCTTCGATGTGTTCTTCTTCTTCTTCTGGTACTAATCCTGACTGACCAGCCTGGGGAAAGACCCTTTGGAACATGCTCCCACTCCTGAGTATTGTGGCAAGTTGAGGAGCTATAGTTGGGGCAGTAGTGGTGGGTGGTGGGTTAGGTCGAATGATGGGAGCTCTTGCGACGGGTGTAATGATGGTGGTTTGAAGCATAGTAGGGTAGGTAGGTTGTGAAGGTACAGTTGCTCGGGGCGGGATGATGATGGGTCCTAGTGATGGTGATGTTTGTGGTGGATTAACCGGGTGGATTAGGGTTCGTCCCGATTGGAGTTGAATGGCTGGTGGTGTGATGATGGGTTGTGATGGTGCACGGATGAAGGGTGATCTGTTTAATATGATGGGATTAGGTGACATAGTTATTCGGGGTATTGAGTGGACGGTTCGGTGAGGTAAGTTGATGTGCATGGTAGAGGTGGCTCCCTCGACTTACCAATTCTGGCCCCGATCATTATACTCCTCGGAAGAGATCAAGATGGGATTAACATGTTGATTCCCAAGTGCGGGTGCATGTGGAGGTAAAGGGTTTTGGATAATCCCCAGGCCGGGGTTCTGTTGTTGTTCTTCTTGCCGGTGCATGCCGCCGTTGAGGTTGATTTTTCACCGTTCGATGTATTCCCCCATCCGGTCCCAGTCAATACTGCCTTGCTCATTAAGGTCGTGGATGTAGTCTTTGAATTGAAAGCAATTTTCCACCGTATGCCCAGGATATCTATGAAACAAGCAGTATCGCTCTGTGTTGGCATTTTGAGGCCACTCCAATTTCTCCATTGGCAATGCAATTTGCCCTGCCACCATGAGTGCATTAAAGATGTCCACGAGAGAGTACGGCAAAGGCGGGTAATGGTTCCTCTTGTGTCCAACTTTTCGGGGTTCGTAGGCCATGGGAGAGGGTGCTTGGTTGTAGTTGACCAGTTGTTGCCGCGGTGGTTGGGGAACTGGGGCTTGCGGTCGCTGAGGAATTGGGGCTTGTTGTTGACGAGGCTGGAACTGAGCTTGATGTTGAGGTTGACGAGGGTTTCTAAATGGTTGATTTTGTTGAGGGTTCCTGAACTAGTGTTGATAATTTATAGATGGGTTCCCTACGACATTGAGGTTCTTGTTTGTCACTACGCCCTCAGTCACTAGACCGGTTGTGGTAAAAGTGGTTTTCTTGACAGCTCGGGGTCTAGGATCAAACAAGTTCATGATAGGTGAGTCCCTAAGCTGTGTCTAAATGTACTGTGCCCTCTCATAAAGTTCACTCATGGAGGTGGGGTGATGCAAAGCCAGCATATTCTTTAAGGCCAGAGTGGCATTAGTGATGATCATCTTCACTTGCTCTGGTTCTGAAATGGAATCGCAAGCTTTTACGCCATGGACCTCCACCTATCAGCATATATAGTAAAATCTTCATCATTTCTCATTCTTTCGGCCATGAGGTCAGTGATGGAATATGTTGGTCCGACCCTGTCTTGATATCTCTGCAAAAATTTAGCTTTGACAATTTCAAAGTTACTCGCCTCCAAAGAGTCAAGCGAGTAGAACCACTCTAAACCTGATCCCTCTAATGATCTTCTGAAAAGAAAAGCAAGGGCCCTTGGATCATTTTGCCACATTACCGACTCATAAAGAAAGTCCTTGATGTGAATGAATGGATTACCAATTCCATTGTAGAGATGGTATACCGGCATCTCAGAGGGAGGTAGATGAAAAGTAGGGAGGGAAGGAAGAGAAATTTCAGGGGCTGCCTTTGTGTAGATCAAATGTCTAAGCTCTCTATACTGCTCATCCATGTGATTGATCTTGTTAATCATGGCCTGATCGACAGAAGGTTCCCTAAGAGGAGGAGGAGAAGTGGGTGCTTGGTGCACCGGAATTGGGATTTGATGGGCCGAAGTGGCCGGATAAGAAGGGTACATTGGGGGATGCACCAAAGGGTGAGTAGGGTTGAGATGATTAGAGGAATGAACTAGTGGCCTAGAAGGAGCAACGACATTTGGATTGGGATGATCTAGATTAGCCACCGGATGAGGAGAAATTGGGGCTACGAGCCCGGTATAAGAATGGCCATGAGTGGGCACATTGGGTTGATGTGCTACCGACCGAGGGGTAGAGATGTGAAGACCACCTTCGGGAGGAATGTGGTCGGCGGGCGACTTGCCCTTGAGGATGGCTTTGATAGCTTCGAATTTGGGTAGGGTCGGCATGAGAAAATGCCTCCCAAAGTGAATTTGGATTGGGTCGAGGAGAAGTTTGACTAGGTTCGGGGAGAACTTCGGGTTCAATGACGGCACATACGGCATCAGGGTAGAAATAAGATTGGTCATACTCCAACTGTAGTTGCTCGTATCTTTGATCCGCCATTCCGATAACTCGACCTAACCTTAAATTCATAAACACAATATAAAAAGAAGGTTGACAAATAAAAGCTTAAGGATTTTTTTTAGTTTTGATTTTTTACCTCTTTTTTGTTTTGATTTTCTTTTGTCGGACAAGCAAGTTGTCAAGCAAATTAACGTCAAGCAAATTTTTTTTTGTTTTGGTTCTTTTAGGTGATTTTGGGTTTTTTGTTTAATTTTCAGTTTTTGTTTGCAAACAAGTAATAGCAAAGACTTGGAATGATTAACGCAAATTTTTTTATTTCAACCTCAAATTAATGGCTTGTTAAGAGAAATATTGTCCACTCAAATAAATGGGTAGGACCCTATGCTCTCACAACGCCGAGCAATCTAAGGTTGTCACTCTTTTCACAACGATAGGTAATAGGTACTCCGGGTTTTGGGATAAAATAGTACAACCAGCCCGATCAGTGAAGAGGGAATCCTTCACGTCTGGGGACTTACGGAGGTCTTGATGGAAGCTACCCGGTCCTTCCGAGAGGGAATCCCCGGAGGAGGAGTTGGCAACCACCAAGAGGGGTGTTTGGGTGTGTGGGGCTTTGGGAGGAGAGAGCCTCCCTTCTCGGATGACCTAAGGAGCCGAAACCCCAATGCAAACTAAATGCGAGTGAAATGTCAAGGAATAAAGAGCAAGCAAGAAGAAAATAAAAGCATACAATGATTAATGAGATGTTGTAGGAAGCAAGTAAACAAGACAATGAGATAATATAAAATAAAAACTAAAATGGAAAGGAGCACTTAACCTTGACTAGAAATGCTTAGCAAATTTACTAGAACGGAATTAGACATGGAAGGAAATAGGCAAGCATATTTGTCAAGGCATGAAATAGGATGATCGTCAAGATACTAAATTGAAATAAGATGATAAACAAAGCTAAAAATCAGATTGCCATGCTTTTAAAAAGATAAAGGGAAGGCAAGTAAACTTGAAGAAAAGTAGATGATACTTCAAAGAAAGTAGTAAGCAACGTAAACAAGCAACAATGTAAGGAAATGGAAATGACTCACATGGAAATGAAAGTAAACATGCTTTTCAAATGGACATTCTTAGGAAAGAAAATAGGATCTCACTAAAGCAAAGTCAGTCCCACCGTGGTCGCCAAAAGGTGTAAGCACCCAAAACGGGATATCCGTAGATCTCCCCTTTTCTGGCCCCTACACTTGCTTTGGGGTCTTGGTGGATGGGATGTATGTTAGTGGTTGTGGTCGCCAGGAGCCAGAGGCCCCAAAATATAATAGAATGAAATGAAATGAAATGGAGAATGAAAGTGACCGTCGTACCTTTGGAAGTGGGGAGATTGTTGGGTTCCGACTTCTCCTCTTTCGGCCGGCCGAAAGAAGAGAGCTTAGTGAGTCCTTCGTCTTTGATCCGATTGAAGCTCCGCCTCGGCCGGATTTACCTACAAATGTCCATATGAAAACATAGAAACAAGTGAAAAGATCATTAGTTCTCGTGACAGTGTAGAATCATGCTCAAATTCAAATGTAAACATGAAATAGGGAAGGAACTGATCGGATTGGGACTAAATCCCAACCCCTATTTGGAAGGTTTAAATATGCATGAAAATGCAAATGAGTGGCTTAATGCATGCTAAATAACATGTTAATGAAAGTTAAAATGAAAGGGGGGAGTAAAAGATCGACCGGAAAGGTAAATAAACTCAAAAAATGCAAAACGGGGTCTGCCCCTGCTAGTGCCCCATATATGGGGCGCTTGCTACAGGTGTCCCCTTGATGGGGCGCGTTGACCAAAGTCAAAGAGCCCTATTTATGGGGCACCAGGGACTGGTTTCAGCAGATTTTCTTCCCTTCTTCGCGGCGTCGCCCCGGAGTGTAGGAAGACCTCCAAGATGAAAGAAGGACTTCTTCAAGCAGCCAATACTCAAGTGAAGCTAATGGAAGAGTGTTTTGGCACTATATGTAAGGGAAATGGAGAGTAGAGGCCCTCAAAGTTGGAGAAAAATCATATTTCTGAAGAAGGAAACTGCAGGTTTTTGGGGTTTTTGGGAGAGGGTTTTGGAATAGTTTGAGAGCTTGGAGAGGGGTTGTAAGGCCTTGGGAGTGTTGTGGTGGATGAGAGGGTTTGGGGGACTCCCTTGGTGTGTCCTCAAGCTTCCAAATGGGGGTCCTTTTATAGGCAAGAAGAGGACAACTTTATCTGCAGAACTGTCCCATCGATCTGTCCAGTCAGTCAGACCAGGTGCAGGTGCCCTATAAGTAGGGTGCCTGGTGCCCTATATACAAAGCGCCAGGTGCCCTATATATAGGGCGCTTTGACCCTGGTCAACGCCTAGTGATCTTCTTCGAAATGCGCCGTAAAGCTTGATTTTTCCAGAAAACTCGGTTCCCTTGAAAGGTTACTCAAATATTATTCATGAAAACAAGAATGTAAGCTCTTCAACTAGGCCAAAATTGTGTGTCTACACCTTGCATAAAAATCATTCATGGTTGTGAGATAATGCAAAGCTAGCACATTTCTTAAAGCCAGTATGGCATTGATTACAATTATTTTGACTTGTTTTGCCTTTAAGATTGCATATATAAGTTTGCCATTGATCTCCATCTATCAACATATTATATGAAATCCTCATCATTTCCAATAGATCAATAATTGAATAGATTGGTCTATCATGGTCCATATATCATTGTAAAAATTTTATCCTAATTATAAAAGTTACTCACCTCTATTAGGTCAAGTGAATAGAACCATTCTAGGGTTGATCCCTTTAATGATTGCCTTAAAAGGAGAGCAAGAGCCTTTCAATCATTTTGTCATAAAGGCGATTCATATAAGAAGTCCTTGATGTCGGTAAATGGATTAGCAGTGCCATTGTAGTGATGGTAAACCAGCATTTCTGAATGCGAGTGAAGAAAGATAGGGAGAGAAGGAACATAAACTCAAGGGTTGCCCCATGGTCTAATAGGGGCATAAGCTCTTTATATTGTCCATTCACTTGGTTGAGCTTGTCAATTATGGAATAATTGACTAAAAGTTCCCAAGCGATGGGAGAAGGTTGCACCAGAAAAGTGTAAAAGGCACCCAAATATGCATGAGGTAGGTGAGTGAGTAAAAGTGAGCATGATATTACTATGAATGAAGTGGGGACAAGTGAAAGAAGTAGGACTAGATATGTGTGCCGAAGATTGACAGGGACTAGCACAAGTTGAATCTAGGCTAAGTGAGCGTCCCCAAATAAGAATGATGATAAAATGGGACAACATGTGCATAGGCCAAAGGCTAAGAGGGACTAGCACAAGCAAAATTTGGTCTACCAAGGCTTGTCCTTGAATGAGAGTGAGAAGTAAAAGGGATAACATGCCTAATGTTGGAGTGATTGACTGGGGACGCATCAGGTTGGCGAGCCATTGATTGAGGAGCAGAGATGGCCTACCATGTTTGAAAAAACCATGATAAATGAGTGATTTGCTACTCATGATGGCCTAGATGGCCCAAAGTTGATTAGGAGTGGCATGGGAGGTGAGGGGTCCTAGGACAAAACTACGATAGAATGTCGAATGTTGTACAACCCCTTGTTGCCTGTCGAACCCATTGACAGAGTAGTAGCTCACTATGCCAACCATCTTGTGAGACCTTAATTCCATCGACATGCTAACAAGCCTCGAATAAAGTTTTATTTTTTTATTTATTTTTGTTTTTTATTTTGTTAACAAACAAGTTGTGGTAGAGAATCCTGAATGACTATCGCAATATTTTGTTCATCCTAAGGTTAATGGTTAAATAATATATTTACTCGATGTTGGGTTTGGACCTTATGCCTCACCAATGCGAGTGGCCTAAGATTCACACTTCTCATCTCATGCTTGGGTTTAGAAAAATAGTACAACTTGTCTAATCAATGAAGGAGTCATTCACATTTGGGAACATATGGATGCCTTGGTGGAAACAAACCCAGTCAATTGAGGGGGAATCCCTAGAAGAGAAGTTAGTAACCATAAAAGGGTGTTTTGGAGGGTGAATGTGTGTTGGGAGAGAGAGCTCCCCTCTCAAATGCTCTATGGGTCGGATGAATCTGGTACCAAATGTAAAACTAATGCAAATGAATGATACCAAGGATGAAGAGTAAGCATTGATATGAAATATGCAATACAAGTGCAAAAAATAAGCTAAAAAGTAGTAAAGAGCATGTTGGAACGAGTAAAATGAGCTTAGTTTTCATGAGAATCAAAATTAGTGAGTCTTGACTGATGACAAGACAAAAGTGCCTAGGCTCAGAGGACTTGTGCCTTGACCTTGGCACTTCTAATTGTAGAAGACGATTCTCACGGGAACTTAGAAGAGAACATTCACATGGGAACAAAAATAGATGCTTGATTGTACACTCATGAAGCTCAAGTAGAAGTGCCCTGGGGCTAGTGTCGACTCTGAAAATTCGACGGGGCCTTCTCTCCTTTTTAGGAAAGTCCATGAATCCATATCGTCACCTCAAGAGGGGATGAGAAAGAAAGGAAGAAACATGGAAAGCAACTCTCACCTCGGTCCCACACTCACATTGATCCCCGAACTTTCATCCCTTGGCGTCGCTCGATCACCAAAGAGACGGTTCGGGTCATGTGGGAGGAGGGTGAGAATAAAGAAATTAAGACATGTGGTCGCTAGGAACCATGGATTCCGATTTAGAGAATTAAAATGACCGTGTGTACCTTAGCGTGAAGAGTGTGGGTTAAAGCTTCTCCTTCTTCGGCCGGCCGATGAAGAAGAGTCCTCAACATGTAGGTGCTTGATCTTCTGTGCAACTAGAAAAATAAACAAGTGAAATAGACTATTAGAATTAAACAAAGTGGAATATATGTAAAGAGAATGACATGAAACACACAACTGACTAGAAACTGACCGGATTCGGGTTATCTCTAACCCTTTTTTTTCTATTTTCGGATAAACAGACTAAAAATAATGTAAAAAATATAAAAAAATAATAGGAGTATGTATAATCACTAAACAAAGAGATAGGAAAAAGAACAACAAGATTTTGAGTTGAATAGAGAAAGATATAGCCAAATATGGGTTGTCGAAAAAGCCGAGCAGCAGTCCAGGATCTGCCAGGCGTGACTTTTCTTCTGTGCTCGTCACGACCAGCCCCGACCTTGGAATCAAGTGCCGTCTATTGTAAACTCAATAAAACTTGGAGATGAAGAACTTTTATGAAGAGATCTTGGACAGAAGACGTCCACACACTGCTGTAGAGGCCGAAGAAGAGAGACCTGGCTGATCACCTGCAGAACAGCCTTCCTCTCTCTTGAACCGACTTTTATCTCTCTAAAAACTCGAAATTATCTCTCTAAAAATCACAAAATCAATGAAGAAGGGAGGTTGGACGTCTTGAGATGCCTGGGGGGTCGTGCCCATGCCTTTGGAACGACCAGAATTAGAGTTAATTTATAGGAGAACAGATGGTCTCATCAAGACTAAAAAATAGGGGTCCTTGCGCCCTACCCCTGGGCGCATGCTCCCTTGTGCATAGCTCATGCGCCCCACTGAGGGGCGCATGTGCCCCCCAGTGAGGGCGCATGGCACTATTCCCGAAAAAGTTGTCCTTATCCGGTCGATCGGTTCAGTGGTAGAGTCCCGGTGAAAAACTGGGTCCCTCGTGCCTCCAGGGTAGGGCGCATGTGCCCTCAAGTGAGGGCACAAGGTCACGTGCCTCACTGGTAGGGCGCATGGGCACGTGCCCTGGGTCCCGGGCGCATGTGACCAGGAACCCGGGCGCATGGGACTGTTTTTGCGCGTCCTTCTTCCGGAAGCCATTGCGAACACTCCTAAACTCGGAATTCAACGCCGTTTGTTGCGTTGGAAAGATAACAGGCCGAAGAAGATTTATATAGCATCATATAAGCCATAAAACCCTCCAAAATTTCAGAATTTTATCTGGAAGTTAGGGTAGTGAACAGAAGATCCGATACAGGTCAAAATGACTCCGACGGCAAACTGGAAAGGCACGGTATGAAAAAAACTTGTCCGGGGTGTGAATATAACCATAACCTTCAATACATGATCATTAGGCATTGGTCATTCAGCCAATTTCCGTGTTTACACGATTTACGTGTGGCTTTCGCTCGAAAATTATGGCTTTTTGCAGAAAACTTCGAAAAACATCCGATTTCGTTCGATGAAGCTCCAAATCAACTTAAAAAGACCCAGCATCATTATAAGATCAATCATACATGTTACCCTATAAAACATGAGTTTTTATGCTATGAATTAGGCGAATTTGGCGTGTCTACAGCTAGGCGGTCCAAACCTAGAAGCACCCAGGGAGGGGGAACTTCTATAGGCAACAAGCAAGCTAGTCCACTTGAGAGCAAAATTTGTTTGAAATGCAAAGATACTGGAGAAAATATGCTAAAATAGTAAATTAAACCCGAAATATGCATTAAGCAAAACCAGATTCAAGAGAGTGCTCACAAAGCAAAAGTAGAGGCACCTTGGGGCTAGGTGTTTCAGTCTTAGAAGCACCAAGGTCTGGGGCAGTTCTAGTTATTTGGTTGTGGGTTGTGTGGTAGCCATAACCTAGTCATCCAAATGGGGACAAGGAGCTTCTTTTCAAAGTATATGAATGTGGAAAAGGCTCAAAGACACTTGGGACACATGCGGGGTCTAGATGAAGAGGTGGGAAATGAAAGCACCTTAGGCTACGGTGCTTTAACTATCAAAGCACCTTATGCTGAGGTGCTTTAAGAAGGACATGCAAAAAATTGAATGAGAGAAATCTTTCGAGTAATAGCGGTCCCATGCAAAAAATTGAACGAGAGAAATATTTCGAGTAATAGCGGTCCCACCATGGTAGCCACATTTGTCAATGCAGATTTCATTGTCTGGTAGATAGAATCAAAAAGAGTGGTTGTCATAAACCGTAGGTTTTGAATGTAAAATAAGAGTGGTCACCATAAACTATAGGTTTTGAATGTAAAATATAATTGGAAATTGACCTACGTGTGTAGGAGAGATGTGATATGGGTCATAGCTTCCTTTTCTTTGACTATGTAAGGACAAGGAGCTCAAGTATAAGTGGTCATGTGTACGGGCACTTCATATCTTGGATGAGCTCAACCTCGAGGCACTTCTATTTGCACTCACAAAAAAAAACAAGTTGATATGTATATAGGTCTATGGAAGAAGTGCAATATTCGTGAAGAAGGTAAGCATGGATGGCAAATGGATCGGTACGAACTGGGAGAGGGTTGTGGACACTTGAAAAGGGATCTAGATCTCCTTTTCTGTCCCTTATGCTTTCTTTGGGGACTTGGTGGATGGGATGTCAGTGTTTGTGGTCACCAGGAGCTAAAAATTCCAAAATATAGTAGAATGAAAAGAAATGAAATGGAGAATAAAAATGATCATCATACCTTTGGAAACAGGGAGATTGTTGGGTTCTAACTTCTCTTCTCTTGTCCAGCAGAAAGAAGAGAGCTTTAATGAGTTCCTTATCTTTGATCCAGTTGAAGCTCTATTTCGGTCGGATTTACCTAAAAATGTCCATAAAAACATAGAAACAAGTGAAAGCATCAATAGTTCTAGTGAAAGCATAGTATCATGTTCAAATTTGAATCTAAACATTCAAAAGAAAAAGAAACTAACCGGATTGGGATTAAATCCCAACCCCTATTTGAAAGGTTTAAAGATGCATGAAAATGTAAATGAATAGTCGAATGTATGTGACATGCCATCCTATCAACTTTTTAAAGAAAGGGTGAAAAGAGACTTCTTCTTTGTTTATGGTGTTTTCAACAAGATTTTTTGTGTTTCCACTTTGGTTTCAACAAACAAGTGGGGGAAAGACAAATTAGAGCAAAGAACAAATTTTTTGTTATTTTTGGGTATTTTCAGATTTTTTGTTGTTTTGAGTTTTTGTTTCAAAAAGCAAGTGTTTCAAAGACTTGAAAACAAGATTAACATAGTGATTTTGTTCAAACCTTAGGTTAATGGATTGTTAAGATTTGTTCACTCAACACAAATAGGTTTGAATCCTATTATTTCAATCTCCAATGACCTAAGGTTCACACAATCTTACCACGTATGGGTAACTTCAGATACTCCATGGTTTAGCATGGTGGTACAATCAACCCGATCATGAAGAGGAATACTCCACATATGAAGAATTACAGAGGTCTTGATGAAAACCAATCAAGTCAACTAGGAAATAATTTCCTAAAAGAGAGTCAAAATCCACCAAGAGGGTGTTTTGGTAGGTAATGGTGTGTGAGAGAGTGAGCTCCAGCCTTAAAAGAAGGTAAGAAAAGAGGGAGTTAAAGAGAAAGAGAAACAAATAATGCAACAAACAAGTAATATGAATGATATGCAAAACAAACACATATAAACTTAAATAAACAAGCAATCAAACAAAACTAGCAATTAGTGACTAGAAACAAGACTGGTTCACACAAGAGCTAAATGAAAGTGGTAAATGGTGGTAGAAATGGAAGGGGATGGATCTTAAAGCGATGGATCCTAAAGGCGAAGTAAAAGAGTGGTCCACACGGGGACCGATGTGAAGATAAGTTGGTTTATGTGGGAATTGGGGAAAAAGTGATGGTGGTTCAGTTGGAACTAAATTTGAGTAGAAAAGGTGGTTCACATGGGAACCAGTTTTTGAATAAATGACAAAATGAAGGGAGGGCAATGTGGGGCCAATATGAAGATGAGGTAGGGTCTGATCCATGTGGGGATCGATCTGAAAAAAAAGAGACTTGGTTCACGTGGGAACCAAAGTGAAGAAGGAGTTGGTTCACGCAAGAACTGGCTTGTAGTACAAAATGGTGGTTTACTTAGGAACCATTTTGGATGACAATTGAAAATAAAAAAGGGTTATGCAATGACCGATTTGATAGTAGAACAAATTGATTTGAAAAGTGGCAAAGAAATTTTGATTCATGTGAGAACTGGTTTGTAGAAGGATGCTGGTTCATGTGGGAATAGATTTTTAATAGCTAAGGTGGGTTCACGTGAGAACCGGCTGAAATAAATGGTAGAAAATAAATGAAACACTTGACACTTCAAATTTGATAGGAGGGAGAGAAATCAGAAAATTTGAAGTGGAATTGGTTTGAAAAAGGCAGAAAGAAGGAAAGGCTCATACGAGAATCGGTCTAGAGATAGAACTTGTTGCACATAAACATTAAGCATCCACAGTTAAATACATTGCTTGTCCCACCATGGTCGCCAAAAAGTTGTCGACACCAAAAACAAGATTAGTTGAGTTTGGATTGGCACATCAAATAAAGAGAGAGGATGGAGGAGAAGAAGATCCCTTCACTACCCATGCTTACATTGATCCACGAATATTCACTAGGATGCTGAAGGGACTATCCGAGTCATGTGGGTAAGAAAGGACAAAAATATCCCTAACCTTTTTTTGTTTTTTTATCAGACGAAAAAAATTAAAAATGTAAAAACACAGAAAATAGATGAACAATGATGAAATAAAGAGATGAGAATAATGGATCAAATCTAAGCCTGTTTGGTGAAGATATGAGGAAAACTGGGTCTGTTAAGAAAGCCGAATGGAAACTGGGATCTACCAGTGCAACTTCGCTTCATAGCTCACCACGATCAGCACCGATATCAGAATCAATCTTTGTTTATTGCAAACAAAAGAAGATAGAGGGAGGAATATTTGATCTTTAGATAGTTTGGGCAGCAAACATCTTCTTGCTTCTGTAGAGATCAGAGAAGATGATTTTGGCTTGATGAGCACGAACTGACTTCTCTCTCTAAAAATCACTAGAAACTAATGGGAGAGTGGAAGGATGTCTTGATATAATTTGATAAAAGTTTTTGTATTTGTGTAAATATTTAGAATAACACCTAAGATTAACCCTAGGAAGAGCAACTCAATACAGCACATTGGAGTTGCTTAGCCATTCAAGGCCAAGTGCATAGGGTCCATGGCCCATGGGTCAAATACTTGCCCACTATCACCCTACGGGTTCTGTGACCATGGAAAGTTTATATGCCCGTTGCTTGATGAGAATTGGGATACTCAGCATCCTTATGCAAACAAGAATGTAATAAGTACTTCTCATAAACAAATTAGATGCACATTTCAAAGAATTGCAATCTAATCCCATAGTGACTCCAGAGATCCAACATGCTAGCTATATCTATCGGGACATAATTTTAATATTAGAATATGAAAAAATGAATGTGCTTTTGGGAATTGTCATTTGGTATTAATGCCTGCTAGCTCTTGGGCCATTTTACAAGAGATCATTCATGAATTCATTCCAGTATGGAAGATGTTCCCTTGCATGCTAATGGGGTGTTTGGTTGCATGATAATGAAAGTTTTTGTTTTAATTTTTAAAAATTGTAAGAAAACTTGATAAAAGAGGTGTTTGGTAACCATGACAATTTTATGTTTTAAAAATGATTTTCTTCTTAAACAAAAAAAGAGGGTCTCACCTCTTTCTTTTTTCTTGTGGTCCTCCACTTTGTTTGGTCATGTGTGGTAGTTACTCTTTTTTGTAATCACATCCCTCCAAACATGATAATTTTATGTCATGAGTTAGTTCACTTTTTATTTTAATACAATTTTTTATCATGAAAGTGTACAAAAAATTATCATGCAACCAAACACCCCATAAGAGTTGGCTATTGCTAGAAAGTGGAAGAAAGACTGGTGAGTCATCTTTATACAAATTGGAAATTTAGCATGAGTTTTTTTAGTAATTTGTATCTTTATTTTGTGTTTGAGGATGATAATCTTTGACAGAGTAATGTGTTTTGTGAATTGCCATTTTACTACTCATTTGGAATAGTAAATCTAAGAAATGTCGACTTTGATCATGTTTACTGTATAACGACTTTCAACAAGAAATCTCATAGGCGTAATAGAGCTAATGGTATGGTACTACATCTACTTGGTCTTCTCTTCTTGTATGCATATGGTTGTGCCTTCTCACAAATCATTGTCTCTATTGCAGGACCAGGGACCGTACTGGGATGTCCTAATTGGCTGGAGATAGGGATGGGTCTCCATCATGAACGTGGCATTACAGATATTGCCGGCCATCACTACCAACATCTCTCAATGCTAAGTACCTTGTCGTCCTCTTAGGCATAAACAAGTACATATACTCTAGGTGGTATGCTCCAAACGGATCAGATGTATTTAGTAGAATTATGGGAGCAAACTAGTATATTTGTTCAACTCATTTTTGCAAGTTAAGAAGACATCTTTATCCTGCATTATGCACGAATACTATTGCTAAGAAAGTAGCTTGTTTGCAACAACATGATTGTTTGGAAATTCTATCTAAAATCTTTCATCTCATGCTTTTTTTTATTTTTAATGTAAATCGAGTGGGAAAACATCTCAATATACTATGTGCAACATGGTTTGAAAGATTTTATCTTATTCTATACAGAGTGATAAAACGTCCTGATCCTAGGTTGCCTTTTTCCCAAGTCAATGGTACTGTTGAAACACTCTGTATCACAAAGAGAATGCAATGATGTCCATGAGATTTATGAAAGTTTTATCCTTTGTAATTTCTATGTACTTATCTTTGTTATTTTATTTTCCACACACAGAAGATTAGAAGATGCACTAGCAAGAAATTGTTGTTGTCAGTGCATTGCATCAACAACCATGGATAAATAGGTTACACTTTAAAAATGATAAAGCTTTGGTTAGGAGATGTCTACCTATGTTTATAAATGAACCCACATGGGTAATTTAATTTAATCTTCTGTAATATGAATCCTGATGCCATGAGGATTTTGATCAGACTATACAAGGGGAACAGAGTCCATCACAGTTGTAGATTCACCCTGGAAGCCATGAATGTTGCCATCTATCTTTCGGTGAGATACATCCCATCAGGCATTTCCCAAACAAAGTTATTGATCTAATTGACAAAGTTGAAGAGATCTTCCCACTTGGACCTTTGAGCGAATATGTGTGGTAAGCATTCTACAGTCTAAGACACCAAATTACCTTGTTCTTTGGACTTACTCTAGTGCACTTGTTTGCGCTTTCCAACAATGGTTTTGATCTTCATTAATGGCTTAATAGATATTACACTTCGTTTTCTTTACAGAGTTGGCATTGAAAGCAAAGGAAGAGTTTCCAAAGAGTGTTGAGAAGGGAAATTTTTTTCATTTGAAGATGATAGATGATCTAAAAACCACAAGATTTGTGTTCTAGAAGTTTGGTCTTCACCCTTAGTGAAAAAAAAAAGAAAAAGAAAAAATGAGACCCATTTCTATTGCAAAAGCTCGAGACAACAAAGACTCCATAAGCTAGTCTCTTGTACACAACCAGCTAGAGATATATCAAATAATTTCATATTTTGGTATTATAACTACAAAGCTTATCTACATTATTTGAAATGGAAACATGTGCAGTCTAGTTTGGGTTGGTATGTTGTAGTTTTGTTCGTCCATGATTATCCCAAATTTTAATAATTTCCAATGTTCTTGCATTGAATTGTTGTTGTTATTGTGATATGTTATTGCGAATTGCAAATTGTTGGGTCATCTTAATACACTTTGGACATGGCTTCGTCTTGATATGTAATTGTGGATTGTAGTTGACAAGTATTTGAAGGTATTTCATATCTTTGCAAAACATGTTTATACTATTTTATTAATATATTTGTCAATCAAAATAACAAACAATGAAGAGGTTGATCATATTTTTTATGAGATTTGTCATTAATAATTTAGTTCTAGTTCAAGTGAGGGTGTTAACTAGTGTGAAGTTGTCATTATCTATGGCCCAAACTCATCATATGATTGTATAAATTATTTTAAAAATATAAATAATTTATGTTTAGGGCATTAAATTACAATATATTTTGTGGACTATAATGTTACATTCAAAAAATATTTGTGTTTATGATAAAATTATCCTCAAATTTATCGTTGTCATGTCAAACATAGGATAATGTTATTTTATAAACTTAATCTAACTCAAACCAAACATAATGAAGATAAGAATAGTCACAAGGAGTGGCTTATCCATATCATCTTTATTTTTATTCCGATACTAAGAGGCCTTAGATGTTGTTTGGTATGGGATCAACTTAGGGATATATCTGATTTATTCCCAAAATTTAGAGAAAAAATCAGATTTATCCCCAAAATTTGTTGGTGCCAAACGGGTTCTCAATGAACTCATTCTTCAATGGGCACATCAATTTATACCCCCAGTGCCTCTGCACAAAAGACAACTAACAAGTGTAGTTGTTAGGTCAATAGTTGATTTACATATGATAGCCGGTAGTAGAGCTATTACTCGGCCATAAGACTTTTGTCTAAGTTTTTTGATATGTAATGTTTTGGACGACTGGGTCAAGCTTTTAAGAAGAAGAAAATTTTAACACTCTTTATAAGAATATGTTAAAATTTAAATTAATAGACCTCTAATAACTTCAACTAGTGAAGTTTAGGAGATAGAAAAGAAAAGAATTTAAAAGTTTAGAATGCATTGAAAGTGATCGTAGAATGAGTGACCTAATTGGGAAAACTACTACCTGACATGGAGATATGCTAATTAACTGATTCATATTGTATTTTCTTGGTTGTATTAAGATTGATTGTCTCTTAATTATCATCTAAACATGGCATTTATTTTTTAATAAAACTATTAAAATTAAACTATATGATTATTTTTTTAAAGGTAATCTCTTTATAGATGATATAACAAACAAGTACAATATAATTCTCTAGTAAATATTAAAGTGTTCAATAAAAATATTTAAAGCAAATTAAATACTTTTATAATTTCTTAGGAGGGTAGATATGAAATTAAGAATTCAAGAGTTCAAATTAAGCTAAAAGAAACTCTACCTTAGCAGTTAGTAAAAATATAGGACACAGGTCGTTGATGCTTGGATTAATAGGAATTTTTGACTCCGCAGTCTACAATATTGTTAATTTGTTATTACCTTTCTGTTTTGTTGTGCAAACAGATTATATCTTTTTATCAATTCCCATTTTTTTTCTTTGAGCTACCATGTAAGGATTTAATTACATAGTGTCACAGTCACAAATAACAATTATATAACTAAAATGATAAATTTTAATTACTATGCATCCTTGGAATCTGTGTTGTATTTTGATCTCTCTAAATCTGTATAAGATTGAGTGTTAAATAGTAATATATGGTTATTTTAATTTATATATTCAAATGCCCCATCTCTACCTAAATTAATTTTGATACAAGTTTTATGTGAGGTAAAAATATAGATAATAAAGATACTTAAGGTTATTTTTGTAAGGAATTGTAACATATGCGGTGGAAACGACGGTTCCTCATATTTTATAGCTGTTGTCTCAATTAGAACCAATCAGCATAACCAAAAACATATTCGAATATATCATTATGGGATTCAATCATTCTCTCAAGATCGGAAAAGAACAAACATAGGACAATCAATACTGTTCTATAGCCTTGAGTGCATAGTCTTTAGTAGTATCCACATGAAGCTCCACAACAAACAAGTTACCCTTCATGTTGAACCTTCTAACTTATCTCAAATGGAGCTCAACTATGTACTGGTGACCTTCAAGGTGGGAGAGGATGCTGGAGAAGGTTAGCTATGAATTTTGCACCTTTGGATTTATAAGGTTTGACTCAATTCGCTCTTATTTATAGAAATCAAATTTTTTCACAAAAAGCTCACAATTTCTATAAATTTAAATTACGTCCATACCCCCATACTAATGGATCAATTCTAACATATGTGATCCACTAAACTCAATAGTCCATTTTGTTGAGGGTTTAATTAAAAGAATAAATTTTTTAAATTAAATCTATAATCTGATAACATATTTAATGGCCTTTCAATCATAAAGCGTACAAGTTACATCCCATGATTCCAAATAAATTTGGGGTGATATCAACTCCATTGCACATTTCTATCATTAGTTGCCACATGGATATAAACTCTTATCCATCTAATACCTCATTTGAATAGAGGTATGACCTATCAACCTCTTAGTATACCAACACTTTGGGATTTTGTATTAGGAATCAGATCAATTGAGAAACTCCTTTTCCATTTATCCTTGCTACTATGGATAAAGATTTAGAATACTATCTTATAGGTATTCTCTCTTACTTACCAAGAGTGAAGGATCCCTTGTTGTCTATTCAATTTTCTCCATTAGATTTTTCTTGTACCTAATTCATTAACTATTTTGGACAATCAAATTGGGTGATCCATAAGTCAATAGCCAAAACACAACATGCACCCATTAAGATATCTTGGCAACTCAGGTCAAAAGCCCAACCGTGTAACCATGAGGATAGAAATCCCTAATTGAGAGTTAGATAAGATATCATTCAATGTTTCTAATTTAGTCAATTTAGTGAACTCATTTCACTAATAAGCACATGCATGTATATCTTAATGTCTCTACATTATGACTTGTAAGATGCATTATCTTCATCATATGAGAAGATATCACATACACTAGTCTATCTGGATCCTTAATGTCATGTCTCAATGATCCTATGACTAGGAACATTTAGATTGCATATCACTAGATGATTGATCTTATTATAATGATCACATCATAATTTAATGATCATTACATGTCATCAAGAACTTCATTATAATATATGAATTTAATAAGAGCTAATAATAAAAATATGACATATGTATTGAATGAGATATTTCAAGAAATATTGAATCATATGTAATATGATCTACTTATAAGACATATTTCTATCAAATTTTCACTTTCACTAAAGCCAATCACTCATCCATCTAATCTCTATTAGCTCGAGGTGACACTCAAACACACTTTGAGTTAACGCCTTAGTTTGTGAATCTACAATATTATTAACATAAGATAGTCTATCTTTGATTATATCTCTCTTAACTGCATCCTTTTTAATCAATTGGTATCACACAAAAGTATTTAAACTTCTGATGAGATATCAACTCTATTACATATGCAATAGTCCATTAAAACAACAGTACATTATTAGAGATAGAAGGGACAATCTAATATTTGAGATAAACTTCTTCATTCAGACTGCTTCTTAAGTATTTTTGCAATAGATATATACCTTACATCAATTGTAGAGTTCACAGTGTTTTCTTACTTTTAACTCTTTCAACTCAGTGCACCACTATTCAGGGTAAACATATGCCTTTATGTTGTCTTTCTAACATTATTAACTAACTAGAAGCTTAAGTTTGTAAAATCCCAAAGCTTCAATTCCTATCCTTCATATTGTAGAAATACATCCTTAGTGCTTCTAAACTACTCAAAGATACATTTCTAAGCTATCCATGGTCTTTCACCTAGATCTGCCTGATGACTGCTGTTAACACTTAGAGCATATACTACATCAAGTTATGTGCATAGGATAGCATACATGATAGACCCTAAGAGCATGTGCCATATTAGGTTGTGTACATAGAATAGAATATATAGAATATATGATAGACCCTATGGCTAAGGCATAGGGGACTCTACTCATATGCAATTTCTATCTTTAGAAGACATAAATTCTGTTTCTTATAAGCAAGAAACTTACTTTGGAGTTTTTTCTGTCAAACCCTTTGACTTGTGGTGTCAATGTACATCAATTTGGTCAAGCCAAGCCATCTTTAGATCTTACTTTCCAAACAAAGGATGCTTCACCTAGATCAATCATACAGAAATACTTTGATAGACAAACTTTCACCAATGATAACAAACCTACATATGAGTAATATGTCAACCATAAAAATATCAAGGAATTGATAGCATTCTCACTTGTCTTCTTGTACACAGTGCTCCTCTTCCTTCTTAATAAAGTTATAAATTTTAATTTAATTAAATCATTTATTCCAACTACGGGAAGTTTATTTAGGTGTATGAATGGATTTTAAGAACATGCACACTCTATTTGGATGTTGTTGGGACTTAATTTTTGAGGTTATATCATATACACCTTTTTCTCAATATTACCATTGAAGAATATTGTCATAGCATCCAATTGACATATCTCATAATCATAGTGTGTAGCAAGCAAATTCCAAATTGATTGAACCATAACAATCGGTAAAAGATTCATCATTGTCAACTTCATAGCTTAGACAATATCTTTTTTACCATCTTTGTCCTAAAAGTCTATACCTTCAAATCCACTCTAATCTATCTTTTAAATATCAATTTATATTATATTGGTATTACACATTTAGGTTGATTTACCAAGTTCCAACCTTGGTTAGAATAGATGAAGTCTATTTTAGATTTATTGTCTCTTCCCATCTTATAAATTAATATCATATATTGTTTCTTCATAGATCTTTAAATTAGCATACTAACTATATTGTACCTCACTTCATCTATCATAGATACATCCATAGTTGTCAAGGCGACAAGGCACCCAAGGCGTTGAAGGGTACCGATTCCACTTAGGTGGTAAGGCGGCCGCTTAGGCATCACCTAGACAGTCAAGGCGGTATTCAAGGCAGGCTGAGTCGGGGGTCATTATACATAAAAATAAACATAAATATAATTATATTTTTATGTTATAATTGAATATGAGTGTTTTATCTATGTATGTAAGTAAATATGATGTGTGTGTGAAAGAGAAGAGAGTTAAATAGATTTTTATAAAATTTAAGTACATAACACATTTATGATTATAAAATTTATATATGTGCGATAGTATAAGTGATAGTGAAATATTATTATAATATTATTAAATGGGGGGAGCGCAGAGTAGTCGTGGATAAGTATGTAATAGTATAAGTGATCTTATATATGTAATTATATATGTAATTATGAATAGTATAAGTGAACAGTATAAATGATCACTTATATATGTATGTAATAGTATAAGTGATCTTATATATGTAATTATGAAAGTGTGGGTATTTATTTTTGGATAAGGAGTTAATCTTGGTAAATTAAGTGAGACAGAGAGAGAGAAGAAAGAGTTGA
Source organism: Cryptocoryne crispatula var. balansae (assembly GCA_036172225.1). Lineage (NCBI taxonomy): Eukaryota > Viridiplantae > Streptophyta > Magnoliopsida > Alismatales > Araceae > Cryptocoryne > Cryptocoryne crispatula. The sequence goes on from CM069932.1 coordinate 25,796,256, forward strand.
AAAAGAACTTAATTAAGTATATAATATATGTTTATAATCATAAATCTTAAATATGTATGATAGTATAAGTGATAGTGACATATATTAATATGTTCAAACTATCATTAAATATGTGTCTCTTGTGAGGGGTATCAAGGGGGCAAAATCCCTTAAAATTAATTTTTTAATCATGTGAGAATACCCAGGGTGCCTTGCTTGGGTGCCTTGGACGCCTTGGGCGCCTTTTTGGCCCCAGACAAGGCACCTTGGCAAGACGCTATTGGAAAAGCGCCTTGCCACCTAGGCGGGTGCCTTGACAATTATGGATACATCCCACAGTTCTAGTAAGTTGAATGAGCACAAGTAAAGACATATGAATTGTATGTCTGTAATACTTAACTAATACCTTGAGTTGTGAACTGAAACTTCTTCCAACTCTACCTTGTTCTCACTGTCTTTCTTAAGAAGGAACACTTCCTATAGGATTATAGCACATTAAGCAACATATACCCTAATTCATGAGTGGTAGAATTACCCATAAGTGCTCTTAGGATATTTTACAAGCCAATACTTCTCAATCTTATATTTCAACTAGCTAGGGTGATACCTCTCCACAAGGGGTAGACATTCTAAAATATTACAAGCATAAGGTCAAACTTTAAGTGCTTTCATATCTTATATGGAGTAATAGAAATAGATCTAGAAGGTTCTTTAGTTAAGAAACAAGTGGTAGTATCGAGTGCATATCCCCAAAAAGATAGATAATTTAATAAAAGTCATTATTGCCCATACCATGTCATACATGTAAGGAATCAATATATGACAGCGGAAAATTTTTGATTCCATAAAATCATGATCTTTGCCTTGATCGACGCCGAACGAGTAAAATCGGGAACCGAATATGAAGTAGAACGAGAATACCTCATGGGATTTTTAAAATCCCTCACCATGGATGAAGAGAGGACATTCCTCCTTGCTGAAAACTGTTCAAGTGTCCGGTCTCTAGCGGTATCCACACGATTTGCTTCAATAGACGAGTTCTCCCTTCCTTCGGGCCTCCATAAACCTCCCAGATCCAAGCTTAACCATGGGAGATCACCTTCTAGAGGAGAGAGGAGGAAGAGAGGATGCTTGGGACGTGCTCCAGCCCTATGACTTGTTAGGGTTTGGCTACATAAGCCATTTATATATAGAAGATGGATTTTTTCACAAAAACCCAAAACTTCTATAAAATTGCATCCATGCCCTCATCTTATTGATCAGATCTATTGTGTGTGACCCACTAGGCCCAATAGTCAATTTTGTTGAAGTCTTAATTAATTTAAAATAACAATTTATTTAAATTAAATTAAAACCATTATCCGATAACAGTTTTTACGACTTTCTGATCATAAAGGGTACAAGCCACATCCTATGATCCCAAATGACTTTGGAGAGTTAAATAACATCCATTGAGCCTTTCCATCATAAATTACCACACGGATTTAAATCCTCGTTCATACAATGTCCCAGTCGGTCAGGGGTTCAGCACTGACTGTCAACCCCTAAGTATTCAAACTCTATGAAATCTTGTACTCATGAATGGATCAACTAGAAAACTCCTTTTCCAATTATCCTATCTACCTTGGACAAGGATTTAGAGTACTATCCATAGGACATTCTCTCTTTCCTACCGAGAGTGAACGATCCCCTATTATCCGCTCAATTGCCTCCACCGAGTTTCCCATATACCCAATCTATTAACTATATAGGACCACAATACTAAGTGATCCATCAGTCAATAGTCAAAGTACATAGTACGCCTGGCAAGACATCTTTGGCAACTCAGGTCAAAGATCCAACCGTGCTATTGAGATGTAAGAATAACCTGATAGACAGTTCGGTAAGATACCGATCAGGTTTTCCTAAATTGGTCAGTTCAGTGAACTCATTCCACTAATGAGCACCTGTGTGTGTATCTCAGTGTCCCCACACTGATGACCAATGAGATCGGTCATTCTCATAATATGAGAAGACATCATACACACTAGTCTATCCGGATTCTTGATGTCCCGTCTCAAGGATCCTATGACTAGGAACATTTAGATCACATACCTTTAGATGATTGATCTCATTATCATGATCTCATCATGATTCAATCATCATTGCATGTGATTAAGGACTTCATTACGATATACGCTTCTAATAAAAGCTAGTAACGAAGTTTTGCCTATTTAATTGAATGAGATATTCCTAGAAATGTCGAATCATATCATATATGATTGGTTTGCAGGGCATACATTTCTATCAATACATAGTATAGTTTCCCCTTTTAGCTATTCCATTAAATTGAGGAGTTTAAGGAGGTGTCCACTGAGTTAGATTCTATTATCCTTCAAATAATGTGTGAATTTTGTATTCAAGTATTCTTCTCCTCGATCCAATTAAAGAATTCTAATACTCTTTCCATTAGTTTCTCTATTTCATTTTTAAACTCTAAACATTTCTCAAAGGTCTCATGTTTGTATTTCATTAAGTACATATATCTATACCTAGAGAAACCTTCAATGAATGTAATAAAGTGGAAAAATATTTACTTGTAGCCTTACTAGACATGTGCCAACATACATCTAAGTGTACGAGTTCTAATAACTCATTGGCCCTCTCTCCATGTACATTAAATGATAAGTTGGCCATTTTCATAAGAGACAAGACTCATACATTGGTAATAATTCAAAATCATTTACTTCAATGCATCCATCCTTATGAAACATCTTAACTCTTTTCCTATTAGTATAACCAAGTCTTTAGTGCCAAAGAATAGATTGATCCATATCAATCAAGTTCCTCTTAGGAGGATCATTCACACATATCATGAAAACTTTCATCTAATATGAGTAAACTATTTACCAAGCTCCCACTAACAAATGCTTTGCCATTCAAAGTAAAAAACAATTATCATCTCCATTGCTCATGATAAATCAATATTTATTCAAGCATGAGATATAGATAATGTTCTTGACTATAAAAGTATATAGTAGCAATTTCTAGGATCATGGCGTCTCTAGGAGGCTACTTAAGGTTTGTGTCTCTCACTAGTAATGCTGCAACTTTTACACTATTTCTCATATGTAGGTCAACATCTACTTTATTAAGTTTTCATCTACTTGTCAACATCTACAATTTACATATATAAGATGTAAATCCATTATCTAATACCATGAGATGCCAGTGTAGACATGTCTCGAGTTCTGAAAGAACTCTTCTTCAAGTGGTCTCACGCTCTCCTCCTCCATGAATCATCTTCTTGTCATTACAAGAGTTTTAAGGGCATGCAAACCCATAAATGTACATCAACTAACTAAGAAACATTGGTTTTAACCAAGAAAAGTGCATAACATGGGGAGATGTAAAATTTATAATCAAAATTGATAAGAGAGGAAAGGAGGCACACAAGCCCCAATTCTTACACATCTACAAAATTAAGAATCATCATATTGTAAGGAATCACTACATAGCAGCAGAAACATTTTTGATTCCTTGGAGCCATGATCTTTGCCTTGGTTGATGTTGAACGAGTAAAACTAAGAATGAAATATGAAGTAGAACGAGAGTACCTCATGGGATTTCCAAAATCTCTCACCATGGATGAAAAGAGGACATTCCTCCTTGCTTAAATCCGTTCAAGTGTAGGGTCTCTAGCAATATCCACATGATCTACTTCAATAGACAAGTTCTCCCTTCTTTTGGGCCTCCAGAAACCTTCCAGATCCAAGCTTGACCATGGGAGATCACCTTCTAGAGGAGAGAGGAGGAAGAGAGGCTACTTGGGATGTGCTCCAGCCCAATGGCTTGTTAGCGTTTGGCTTCATAAGCCATTTATATATAGAAGATGTAATTTTTCACAAAAACCCAAAATTTCTATAAAATTACTTCCATGCCCTCATCTTATTGATCAGATCTAATGTATGTGACCCACTAGGTCCAATAGTCAATTTTGTTTAAGTTTTAATTAATTTAAAATAATAATTCCTTTAAATTAATTCAAAACTGTTATCCGATAACAGTTTTTACGACTTTTCGATCATAAAGGGTACAAGTTATATCTTATGATCCCAAATGACTTTGGAGAGTTAAATAACATCCATTGAGCCTTTCCATCATCAAGTACCACACGGATTTAAATATTCATTCATACAATGTCCCAGTCGGTCAGGGTTCAGCATCGACTATCAACCCCTAAATATTCTGACTCTATGGAATCCTGTACCTTGGCCAACAATTTAGAGTACTATCCCATAGGACATTCTCTCTCTCCTACCAAGAGTGAACGATTCCTTGTTGTCCGCTCAATTATCTCCACTGGGTTTCTCTTGCACCCAATACATCAACTATACTGGACCAACAAGATGGTGATCTATAAGTCAATAATCAAAGTACAAGATATATCCGGTAAGACATCTTTGACGACTTAGGTCAAAGATCCAACCGTGCTATTAAGATGTAAGGATAACTTGATAGACAATTCGGTAAGATATATATCAGGTTTTCTTAAATTGGCCAGTTCAGTGAACTCATTTCACTAATGAGCACCTATGTGTGTATCTCAATGTCCCCACACTGAAGTCCAATGAGATCGGTCATCGTCATCACATAAGAAGACATCACACATACTAGTCTATTCCGATCCTTGATATCTCGTGTCAATAATCTTATGACTAGAAACATTTAAATCACATACCTCTCGATGATTGATCTCATTATCATGATATCATCATGATTCAATCATCATTTCATGTGATCAATGACTTCATTACGTTATATGCTTCTAATAAAAAGCTAGTAATGAAGTTTTGCCTATTTAATTGAATGAGATATTTCTAAAAATGTCAAATCATATCATATATGATTGACTTGTAGAGCATATATTTCTATCAATCTCCCATTTGCACTAAAGCCAATCACCCATCTGACTGATCTCTATCAGCTCAAGGTGAAGCTCAAACACTTTTTAAGTAATTGCTTCAGTTAGTGGATTTATAATGTTATTAGTGAAAGATACTCTATCTTTAATTATATCTCTATAGGCTACATTCTCTTTGATTCTATAGTATTGCAATAGAAGTTGTAAACTTCTAATGAGACTTTGGCTCTACCATCATTGTTTTCCCAAAACAATGATACACTTTTAGACAAGGTTGGGACAATCCCATAAGCTAGATAAACATCTTCATCTGGTCTGCTTCTCAAGCAATATATAGCCATTATACAATCTACTTTAGATTAGTTGTAGAATTAGCATTATTCTCTTGTATGGAACTCTTCTAGCTCACTGCACCACTATTATTTAGACTTATTATCCGACTTATCTTATTAGAAGCTTGTGTTTATAAAATCACAAGACTTCAAGTTTTATCCATCATATATTAGAGATACATTCTTAGTGCTTTTCAAGTACTCAAAGATACATCTCTTAATTATCTAGTGACTCTCACATGGATTTACTTGATGAATGCTCATAACACTTAGAGCATTAATTAAGTCATGTACGTAGCATCACAAATGTGATAGACCCTTTTACAAAAGTACAAGGGCACTACTCATGTGATTTCTTTATCTCTCAAGAAAATCTTTTCTTTAAAGTGATCAACTCCACACTACATTGTAGGCACCTGGAAACAGCCCACGCGGCGGTTACGCCCTCTTCCTTTCTCCTCTCCTTTTCCTCTTTGGGAGAAGAAGAGATGGTGGGGTGTGTGTGTGTGGTCGCCAAGAGCCAAAGTCTCCAAAATATGATTAAGTATAAAGCAAACGAAATGAAAGAGTAAGTTTGACCGTCGTACCTCTTGAAATGGGGAGATTGCTAGGTTTTAACTTCTCCTCTCTCGGCCGGCCGAGGGAGGAGAGCTTTAGTAAGCTCTTTCACTTTCGATCGGGTTGAAGCTTCACCTAAATCGGGTTCAACCAAGAATGTCCTGCAGAGAAACATGAAAAAAAGTGAAGATCATTAGCTCTGGCGTGAGTGTAGTATCATGTTTGGCATGAGTCAAACATACAAAAGGAAATGAACTAACCAGATTGGGAAGAAATCCCAACCCCTATTTTTGATATGTTTTTAAGTATATGGAAGATGCAAAATGACTTAATGCATGCTAAATGAAGTGATAATATGTTCTAAGATGAAAATAGAGAACGAAGATTCGATCGGACAAGTGATCGGACTCCAAAAAGTGCAGAACCGGCTTCTGCCCCTGCTGGTGCCCTATATATAGGGCGCTAGCTGCAGGTGCCCCACTTATAGGGCGCGTTGACCAAGGTCAAAGTGCCCTGTATATGGGGCACTAAGTCTGGCTTGGGCATATTTTCTTCCCCTCTTCGCGATGCTGCTCCGGAGTGCTGGGCGGCTTCCAGGACAAAGTAGGGGCTCCTCCTTGTAGCCAATATGCAAATGAAGCTAGTGGAGGGTGGTTTGGATACTGGATGAAAGAGGAGAGACGGATAGAGGCTCTCAAAGTGGAGAAAAAAACCATGTTTCTGGATGACAGAAATAGCAGGTTTTTGGGATTTTTTTGGGGTGATCTTGGATCGGTTTGTGATGGAAATGTATGCCCTACAAGCCAATCATATGTGATATGGTTTTACATTTCTTGTAATATCTTATTCAGTATTAATGGCATTGTCTTCATTACTTGCTCTATCTAGCTGCATTTATTGTAATGAAGTCCTAAATTGCATGCAATGATGATTGAATCATGATGAGATCATGATAATGAGATCAATCATCTAGAAGCATGTGATCTAAATTGTTCCTAGTTGTAGGATCCTTGAGATGGGACATCAAAGATCCGATAAGACTAGTGTATATGATATCTTCTTATTTGATGAGGATGACTGATCTCATTGGTCATCAGTGTGGGGACACTGAGATACATGTACAGGTGCTCATTAGAGGAATGAGTTCACTGAACTGACCAATATAGAATCCCTGAATGGTATCTTACCGAACTGTTGATCAGGGTATTCTGTCATCACGTTGCATGGTTAGATCTTTGACCTGAGTCGCCAAAGATGTCTTGCCAGGCATACTATGTACTTTGACTATTGACTAATGGATCACTTAGTATTGTGATCTTATATAGTTAATGGATTGGGTATATGGGAAACCTGGTGGAGGCAATTGAGCGGACAATAAGGGATCGTTCACTCTCGGTAGGAGAGAGAGAATGTCCTATGGATAGTACTCTAAAATCCTTGGCCAAGGTAGATAGGATAATTGGAAAAGGAGTTTTTAAATTGATCCATTCAAGAGTACAAGATTTCATAGAGTTGGATTATTAAAGGGGTTGACAGTCAGTGCCGAACCCCTGACCGACCGGGACATTGCTTGGACGAGGATTTATATCTGTGTGGTAACTGATGATGGAAAGGCTCAATGGAAGTTATTTAACTCCCCAAAGTCATTTGGGATCATAGGATGTGGCTTGTACCCTTTATGATCGGAAAGCCGTCAAATCTGTTATTAGATAATAGATTTGATTTAATTTAAAAAAATTGTTCTTTTTAAATTTGGCTTCAACCAAATTGACTATTGGACCTAGTGGGTCACACACATTAGAACTAATTCTAAGGACAAGGGCAAGGATGTAAATATATAGAAGATTTGGGTTTTTATGAAAAATTGCATCTTCTATATATAATATGCTTAAGATCTTAAACCCTATCAAGACAAAGGGTTGGAGAACGTCCTTAGCAGCCTCCCTCTCTCCTCTCTTCTCTAGAAGGAGTCCCCGCATGGTCCAACTCCGTTCTGGTAGAGTTTTCGAGCTTGGAGCGAAGGAGAACCGGTCCTTAGAAGAAGTTCGTGTGGATACCGCTAGAGGCCGTCCACTTTAACGGTTTGAAGCACCAAGGAACATCCACTCTTCATCTATGGTGAGGGATTTTTCAAATCCCAAGAAGGTATATTCGATCTCCTTCATAATCGGTTCCCGATTTTGTCGTTTTGGTTTCAATAAAGGCTAAGACCATGGATTCAAGGAATCAAAAATATTTTAAATACTTAGAATGATTCCTTACAGTTTGAAGGCTTATGGGAGGTGTAAATGGCTTAGAAACATGGTCTAGGATGAACTCTAGGATAGTACGGAGTTGGAACCTCCTTCCAGCTCCAAATGGGGGTCTATTTATAGCCCAAAAGAGGGTACTTTGGCCATTTCCGAAAAGCAGTTCCACGCTGCAAAGCGCCCTATATATAGGGTGCTAGCATCATGAGGTATGTCAAATCGATAAGATGAGTCCCTACGAGTGGTCAAATCGACTGGGCGAGTCGATTTGACTTGGTGCCAGGCACCTTAGGGCACTTGGTGCCTTATATATAGGGCGCTTGGTGCCCCATATATAGGGTGCCAGGTGCCCTATATATAGGGCACTTTGACCCCAGTCAACGTCCTATCGATCTTCTTCGAAACGTGCCAAAAAGCCTGATTCTTCCGTAAAACACGATTCCCTTCAAATATTCTTCATGAAAACAAGAATTTAAGCTCTCCAACTAAGCCAAAATTGCGTGTCTACAGCTTGCCTCGCCTTGGCGTCGGCTTTGTAAGGGAATGACACGAATGTAGCACAGGCGAATGTAGTGAAACGTAGTGGGGTGTAGCGGAATGAAGTGGTAATGAACTGAAAAGGTGACGCCAAGGTGTAGATTTAGACTCGCCTTCATTGGCCTAGTTGAGTGGAATAAAACTTTACCAGACTCCGAGGTTGCCTTTCGTCTTATCGGAACCTTCCCTTTGGTTGATTGATTAGGCAAAAGAACTGTACTGAAAGTAACTAAAATCCCATGTGGGGGAGAATTGTTACTGGCCAGGACCCGAACGGCATGGTGTGCTGGACTCAGTATAAAGTAAATTGCGAAAAGTAAAGATGAAACATGCAATCAACCAAGGTTGGGTTCTTCAAATTCATAAGGTTTTACTCAACAATACCGGTTTAGTTCGACAGGGAAAAACTTCTTGTTTCGATGAAATCATTGTTAAAACATGTTGGAAATTGATTCTCTGAAAAATCAAGACCTCCTCTAGGGCTATAAAAGACCATCTTTAAAATATTCATAGTGGAATAGAAAAAGGTCATGGCAGGATTATGATGGGGTGATGCATGTATGAAATGATGCATGTTGGGTTTAAAGAAATTCAACTAAGTATAAAAATATAGTTGAAGATATAGGTTGAACATAACGAGTCAGGACATCTATAAAGAAATCGTCGTCCCCGCATATTCAACTTTGGCCTATCCGCAAGCCTAGGGAATGACTAAGCCCTCACTGATTTTGTTGAAGGGGTTCTGAGGCTCAGCCCCCTCTAGACTCGAGGTCTTCAACATCTCAAATATTACTTATTTTGATAGATGCAATACTAAATGCAAGTCCTAATAGGGGTCGGGGTAGTCCACTTTCCTTTTTCAATTTTTTATTTTTTTGTTACTTTCTCTAAGTGTCTGGGGATATGAAGCTGGCATGTCTTCTCCTATTCCTGCATCCACTTGAGAGAAGATATTAAAACTTTATTTTGGCTTAGTCCCTTGCCTTGATCATTTGTCAAGGGACATAGGCCTTATCAAGGTAAAGATAACAGAAAAATATAAGTATGCACAAAAGAAAATATGCAAGACTGAAATTAAACATGAATGCAAAGGCAGCTAGTCAATTTAGAAAGCAAAGTTTTAGGCATTTTGAAATTTTTGATTTGTTTGGGTTTTGATGGTTTTACAATTTTTTGGTATTTTGGAGATTTACTTTTTAAGATTTTTGATTTTATGAATTTGTTTGGTGTTTTTGAAATATTTGGTTTCTTTTTGTTCAGTGTAAAAGAAACGACCATCTCATCTTTTTCCTTGCTTGCCATAGGTGCCCCTCATTGTTACCCAAGGGTTAAGAGTAGGCATCACGTGTAAGAAAGTGCCTTGTTCGGAATCTTCTGAGCTTCCGCCTTTGATAGGCTATGGCTCTTCTTGGACCCAGTCGGTCAACCTTACCTGCCAGGTTAAAGAGGGAAGAGGATTGATGGTAAGTCCTTAATAGAATTCAGGGGTGTCGAATTCATTTCTCTACTAGTGCCTGTAAGGAATCGTCCATTAAAATTTGGTGCAGCGGAAGCGACGATTCCTATGGGTTCCATTAGAATCCGTCTTAATCAGAACCGAACGACGAAAAATGAAAACCAATCAAATCGGGTTCGAATATACCTGATAAAGATTCATATAATCCCATGGAGAGGAAGGATATGAGCTTCTTAAGTTCTACAAACCATTCAAGCATCCGGTCTCCAGCAGTATCCACACGAACTTCATCCACAGCAGGTTCTCCCTTCGCGCCGGCCTCGAGAACTCTCCCGAACGGAGCTCCATCGACCATGGACACCTTCTAGAGAGAGGAGGAGGTAGGGAGGAGGCTTGGGACGTGGTTTTCACCCTTGGCTTGATTGGGTTTGGCTGAAACCATTAGTATTTATAGAGAATTATGGAATTTTTCATAAAAACCCAAAATCTCTATAAATTACGCCCTTGCCCTTGTACTTGTGGATAAGTCCTTTTGTGTGTGACCCACTAGGCCCAATAACCTATTTGGTTGAGGCCTAAATAAAATAGAACAATTCTATTTAATTTAATTAAATCCATTATCCGATAACAGATTAATCGGCCTACCGATCATGAAGGGTACAAGTCACATCCCATGATCCCAAATGGCTATGGGGATAATCTTATCTCCATTGAGCCTTTCCATCATCAGTTACCACATGGATATAAACCCTCATCCATCCAATGTCCCGGTCGGAAAGGAGTACGGCATCGACTGTCAACTCCTTAGTGTACCGACTCTATAGGATCATGTACTCGGAATTGGATCAATTGGAAAACTCCTTTTCCAATTATCCTATCTACCCTGGCCAGGGATTTAGAGTACTATCCCATAGGATGATCCCTTGTTGTCCGCTCAATTGCCTCCATCAGATTTTCCTTGTACCCGATCTATTGCTATACTGGACCATCTAAATAGTGATCCATAAGTCAATGGTCAAAGCACAAGTTCCACCCAACAAGGCATCTTTGACGACTCAGGTCAAAGGTCCAACCATGCAACCGTGATGATAGAAAACCCTGATAGACAGTTCGGTAAGATACCATTCAGGGTTTCTAATTCGGTCAGTTCAGTGAACTCATTCAACTAATGAGCACCTGTATGTGTATCTCAGTGTCTCCATACTAATGACCAATGAGATCGGTCGTCCTCATCACATGAGAAGACATCACATACACTAGTCTATCCGGATCCTTGATGTCCCGTCTCAAGTATCCTATGACTAGGAACATTTAGATCAAATACCTCTAGATGATCAATCTCATTATCATGATCTTATCATGATTTAATCATCATTGTATTTGATCAAGGACTTCATTATGATATTCGCATCTAATAAGAGCTTATAATGAAGATTTTCCGAATAATTGAATAAGATATATCTAGAAATGTCTAATCATATCATATATGATTGGCTTGTAGGGCATACATTTCTATCAATCTCCCACTTGCACTAAAGCCAATCACCCATATGGCTGATCTATATCAGCTCGAGGTGAAGCTCAAACACTCTTTGAGTAACTGCTTCAATTAGTGGATCTACAATGTTATTAGTGGTAGATACTTTATATTTAATTATATCTCTGTAAATTGCAATCTATCTAATTTTATGGTATCGCCACAGAAGTTCTAAACTTCTAATGAGACATTGACTCTACCCTATTGTTTTTTTAAAACAATGATACACATCCCATATCAAATATGTAGATGAAAAACATCATCTAGACTACTTCTCGAGTAGTGTGCAACCACTATGTAAACTTGTTTACATATGTTGTAGAATTTACAGTGTTCTATCACATAGAACTCTTTCAGCTCACTGCACCACCATTATTCTGACTTAATATCAAACTTATTTGATTAGAAGCTTGTGTTTGTAAAACTACAAGACTTCAAGTCTTATCCTCCAGTGTATAGAGATACATTCTCAGTGCTTCTCAAGTACCAAATGATATATCTCTAAACTATCCAGTGACTCTCACCTAGATCTTCTTGATGAATGCTTATAACACTTAGAGCATTAATCACATCATGTATGTAGCATCATATAAATGATAGACCCTATGACAAAGGCATAAGGGCTCTATTTATGTGATTTCTTTATCTTTCAAGAAGTCTACAAAGACAACACTTTATAGAGATCAACTCCACACCACATAAGTAAGAAACCTATCTTGGAGTTTATCATGTCAAACCCTTTGACTATGGTGACTACGTACATTTACTGGGCATTGATTTTAGATCTATCTCCATAGATCTTAAAACCCAAATTGTGTTTGGAGGATCAATTTGATAGCTAGGTTCACTTATGATAACACACCTACTTCATTCTCAATGAGTAGTATGTCATCAACATAAAATGTCAAGAAAGCAACAACACTCCCACTTATCTTGTTGAATACACAAGGCTCCTCTTCGTTCTTAACGAAGTCATAAGATTTAATCTCATTAAACCTTATATATGATCTATGGGAAGTTTTACTTCAGTCCATAAATGAACTTAATACACACTCTTCTTGGATGTTATTGAGACTTCATTCCCTATAGTTGTATCATATACACCTATTCTTCAAAATACCTTAGAGGAACACTATCTTAACATCTAATTAGCTTATCTCATAATCATAGAGTGTAACAATCAAAATCCGAATGGATTAATCCATGAAATAGGTAAAAGATCTCATCATAGTCAACCATTTGACTTCAATGATATCTTTTTCAACTATTCTCACCTTTGAAGGTATTTACCTTCTAATCCACTCCAATCTATTCTTTAGTGATCCATTTATTCCTTATGGATACTATATTCTTTAGGTGGATCTATCAAGTTCTAAACTTGATTAGAATAGATAAAGTTTATATCGGATTTTATTGTCTCTTCCCATTAATGAATCAATATCTCATATTGGTTCTATATAGATCCTAGGATCAATATCCTTATTATCTTATGCCTCATTTCATCTATCAGAGATATGTCTTACATATCTCTTAGGTAGAATGGACACAAGTAAAGACTTATGATTTGTCCTTGTGTAATTATTAACTAGAACCTTAATAGAAGTGTTATTGGGTTGTGGGACTGAAACATCTTCCATATATACCTTGCTCCCACTATCTTTCTTAAAAAGGAACTTTTCCTTTAAAAATATAGTGAGCTGAGCAACACATACCCTTATACATAAGGGTCGTATATTTAATATCCAAAAGTTTCCTTTGGATATCCCACAAGAAACACTTCATAATCTTATATTCCAACTTGTTAGAGTTATACTACTTCACCAGGTCGGACATTCCGAAACCTTAACTTGCTTAAGGTCAAGTTTTAACCCCTTTTCCATATCCTATATGGAATAATCAGAACAGACTTAGAAGGTACCTATTAAGATCAAGTGGTTATAATGAGTACTTAACCAAAATAGACAAAGAGAAAATTTGCAAAGCTTGTCATTGTTCATATTATGTCTTACATAATATGACTTCTCATTTTAGCTACTCAATTAAGCTAAAATGTGTAAAGAGGTGTCCATTAGATTCTATTATCCTTCAAATATATGTGAATTATGTACTTAAGTATTCCCCTCCTTGATCTCATCAAAGAGTTCTAATACTTGTTCCATTAGTATCTCTACTACATTCTTAATCTAAGATAATTTCTCAAAGGTCTTAGATTTGTACTTCATAAAGTACATGTATCCATACCTAGAGACATCATCTTTGAAATAATGAAGTAGACATATTCTTCTTTAACCTTACTAGATATGGTCTAACATACATTTAGATGTACGAGTTCTAATGACTCATTAACCCATTCTCTATGTCTATGTAAAGCTAAAGTGTAGATTGATCTAAATCAACCTATTTCCTCTTAAAAAGAATATTCACACATAAAATGAGAGCTAACATATCAAATATGATTAAACAATTCATTAAGCTCCCACTAACAAACACTTTGCCATTCAATCTATTAGAACATCTATCAATTCCATAGCTTAGAATAAATCAACATTTATTCAAGTAGGAAATCATATAATGTTCTTGTAGAAGGATATAATAGTAATATTAATTATTAAGACATCTCCATAAGGCTATTAAAGAATTGCACCTCCCACTAATAATGATGCAACTTTTGCACCATTTCATATGTAGGTCAACATCTTCTTTATTAAGCCTTCATTTACTTGTCATCATCTACAACTCCTTGTAGATATAAGATGCATATCTGGTATCTTATACCATTAGATGCATCCATAGTATCTAATATTATGATATACACATATAGTATCTAATACTATTAAGTGTATATTTAAAACAAGTGCCAATGACTTGGATACATGAAGCTTCTCAAGCTCCACCTTTGCATTATATACAAAACACTTTGTACTTCCTCTTTCATTTATCATCGTCATGATAGTGTAAGAATCCTGTCTTATTCTGGCCTTATTATCTTGACCACCTTCTTTTACTATTAACTCTATCCTATTTCTATCTAATGATTTTACTTCTTACTATTGGTCTCACCAACAAGAAATAATTAAGATGTATTGTTGTTCTAACTTGCCCTTTAGTTAGCTCATCAATATGAGCCATGATGTATCTCATATTCATCTATCCATGTTGTCTCTACAATTTATACTTCATAGAGACTAACATCTAGTTTAAGGCAAACAATGCATCTTGTCTATAAGATAAGATCTTATCTTTCTTTCACATCATTAGATAAATTAAGAGACACCTACTTCTCAAGTAGAATAGTTAATTGGTCAACTATGAGAACAATTCTCTTAGTTTTAAACCAGTCTAAGAAGTGTGAGCAATTAAGCTATTTGACATGTAGTATGCCATACTAATGGTGGTTTATTATCGTATTTTACAATTGAGATATAATTTTATTAATATAACATTGTAGATATTCATGAAATTAAGATATGGTCTTTTATCCTAATTTATGCTCCCACTAATTTTCGACGAATTTGCATAACCCTCATTATGCAAAGACGGGATATCACGATGAAATCCTAGTGGGGACTAAGACCCTATTAACCTTATGGTGATGACCTTGTGATAGCACAACAAATCACCACATACTTAATAGGTAGGCAACTATTGCCAGTTGCAACTCTTGCAACTCTTAGTCATGTAACCTCTAGAATTATGACCTTGTGGTAGCACAACAAGCCATATACTCTAGTTAGGTCAAACCCGCTTGTTACGTTATGAGAATGGATTCTTCACACAGCCCTTGTGGTAGCACAACAAAGCCATGCAAATGGTCCACCCCAAGGTTCGGCAAATGCCTTAGCCATGATCACCAATCCCTTGCTGAATGAGTCATGTGGTAGCATAACAAACCCATCCAATATAAGATTGGCTCATCAAGACCTTAACAACGGAAGGCTACGTGAGTCATTCTTAATGTCACACATTTATCAACCTAATTATGACAAGGAGGGATTTTATTTTAGTCTCATCAATAATATATGCTAAGTATATATAATACCTTTGGAATATCATATATCTAAGGTATAACCTGTAGCACACATCCTCATATCAAATATGCATAAAAATAGGTGATCATGGTCTTAACCCTAAGCATGCACCTAAGGCACCCGTATAGGTGCAAATCCTTGCTTCAAATGCTTCAGTTGGCATGCTCCCACCTTAGAAGGGTGCTTCCCCAAGTGGTCCCTCTCTCCAACCTTCCACGAACCGGCTTCTAACTCTTACAAGCGGCTTAAGGGTACGCAGACCACAAATGTACAAAACTTTATAAGAAACCTTAGTTTTATCCAAGGGGAGTACATTAATGGAGGGAGGTAGAATGTACAATAATATTGTATAGAGAGAGAGGAGGCACACGCAGGCCCCATTTAAAAATATAACCAACACAATTAAAAGCAATCACAAGCCAAGCACATTTAAGTCCATGATCACCTCCATACACACTAACATTCATCACATGAACATAGAGCGCATACGTGATAATTATATAAGATATATCATATATATATCAGCATAAAATTATATATAATTTATTTTGAAATTCTCAATTTCATGCATGTCGAATTTTCATGAAATAAATAACATGAAAATAACATGACAACAACATATAAACAATTTATATGAAATGAACATACAAAACTAAACTATTTAGAACATTTATGCATTCCCAATACTGTGCAAGGTCAGAAATTAATGTCCCAATTTATATTCTGTAAAATCTCATTTTACAGAATTAATTAAGACACTAATAATTTAGGTTAAACCTTTAAAATAATTTTAAAGTTTAACCATGAGTGAATCTATGTAAATAGAACTAAACATCATCTAACATGTCATTAAACACTTTAAAATAGGTTAAATAATATTATATAAATTTTTAGAATTTTTATGGATTTTTATGGCAATTTTTCAAAATTTTCTATGATTTTAAACAATTTAAAATCATTAAATAAAGGATCTGGCACATTGCGCCGCGTATGGCGGCGCACTGCGCCCATCCAGCTTTCGTCGCCGCCGCCGCCGCGGTGTCTGCACTGCCAGTGCGCCAGCCCGATAAGGTCGCGGCCGGCACTGTTCATCGGGAGGAAATCCATCCCATAGAATCAGATTTATTTCCTTATCCCGGACTTCGAAAAATCTGAAAAAGTATGTGTTGGAATCCTTATCGAATAAGGAATCCAAAAAAGTCAGCCTCATACACAGGAAAAATCCCAATCGACCGCAAAATGAGGAAGAAGAGGCGGAGGTCACCGAGATTCCGTAGCAGAAATCTCCATTTTGCAACGAAGATAACTCCTTATCCAGGAAGCCAAATATTCTCCAAAAATACAATTTAGAATCCTCATCCTTTTCCAAATATGTATATATCCCTTCAGAGAAAAATTCTCTATCAACGGGAAATTAGGAAGAAACAAATCGGCGCCGTCAAACTCCGCAGAACCCTAGTTCGTCGGAAAACTCAAAATTCTCTTCCTCCGCCGTCGTTCAAAGCTGGAGATCAAAGGAAAAGGTTAGGTAATCATATTACCCATATACTAAACCTTTTCCAAGCCTCAATTTCTTTTGTGCACGGAGATTTCACAAAATCCCCAAATCCGGGTGTCGGTTCGGGCATGATAGAAACACCAACTTTTGAGGCTTCTCCTGAACACTACAGAGATCCAAACTTCAAACGGTTTGTGCCGTTGGAAATCCCTATATCACGAGATTCTATCGGAGCCAACCATTCTTTTATCTTTGTCATACACAGAATATGGTGGCCTCGTCAAGACAGACATTTGCACAGATTTGGGAACACATAAATAACATAAAATAATGTCGATTCGACGTCGGATTCGACCGAGACTTGAACCGGGCTTTGATACCACTGTAAAAAATCGTCCATTAAAATTTGGTGCAGCGGAAGCGACGATTCCTATGGGTTTCTTCGGAATCCGTCTCAATTAGAACCGAACGACGAAAAACGAAAACTGATCAAATCGGGTTCGAATATACCTGATAGGGATTCATATAATCTCATGGAGAGGAAGGATATGAGATTCTTAAGCTCTACAAACCGTTCAAGTGTCCGGTCTCCAGCAGTATCCACCCGAACTTCATCCACAGCAGGTTCTCCCTTCGTGCCAGCCTCGAGAACTCTTCCCGAACGGAGCTCCATCGACCATGGACACCTTCTAGAGAGAGGAGGAGTTAGGGAGGAGGCTTGGGACGTGGTTTTCAACCTTGGCATGATTGGGTTTGGCTGAAACCATTAGTATTTATAGAGAATTATGAAATTTTTCATAAAAACCCAAAATCTCTATAAATTATGCCCTTGCCCCTGTACTTGTGGATAAGTCCTTTTGTGTGTGACCCACTAGGCCCAATAACCTATTTGGTTGAGGCCTAAATAAAATACAACAATTATATTTAATTTAATTAAATCTATTATCCGATAACAGATTAATCGGCCTACCGATCATGAAGGGTACAAGTCACATCCCATGATCCCAAATGGCTATGGGATAATCTTATCTCCATTGATCCTTTCCATCATCAATTACCACATGGATATAAACCCTCATCCATCCAATGTCCCGGTCGGAAAGGAGTACGGCATCAACTGTCAATTCCTTAGTGTACCGACTCTATAGGATCATGTACTCGGAATTGGATCAATTGGAAAACTCCTTTTCTAATTATCCTATGTACCCTGGCCAGGGATTTAGAGTACTATCCCATAGGACATTCACTCTCACTTACTAAGAGTGGACGATCCCTTGTTGTCTGCTCAATTGCCTCCATCGGATTTTCCTTGTACTCGATCCATTGCTATACTGGACCATCTAAATAGTGATCCATAAGTCAATGGTCAAAGCACAAGTTCCACCCAACAAGGCATCTTTGGCGACTCAGGTCAAAGGTCCAACCATGATGATAGAAAACCCTGATAGACAGTTCGGTAAGATACCATTCAAGGTTTCTAATTCGGTCAGTTTAGTGAACTCATTCAACTAATGAGCACCTGTATGTGTATCTCAGTGTCTCCACACTAATGACCAATGAGATCGGTCGTCCTCATCACATGAGAAGACATCACATACACTAGTCTATCCGGATCCTTGATGTCCCGTCTCAAGTATCCTATGACTAGGAACATTTAGATCAAATACCTCTAGATGATCAATCTCATTATCATGATCTCATCATGATTTAATCATCATTTTATTTGATCAAGGACTTCATTATGATATTCGCATCTAATAAGAGCTTATAATGAAGATTTGCCGAATAATTGAATAAGATATATCTAGAAATGTCTAATCATATCATATATGATTGGCTTGTAGGGCATACATTTCTATCAGTGCCTACGCTGCCCGTTTGGGATTTGACATCCTCGGGTCCTTCTTTCTAGCCCTTTTTCTTTGATGGCCCATATTCAGACAGGTCTTTTTTCTTTTGCTTGATTTTGACCCGAGGGGTTCATTGCCCATCTTTTGGAGCCTTTTCCTTTTTTTGGCTTTTGTTGGTACACATTCAGACAGGTCTATTCTTTTGCCAACCTGAGGGGTCATTGCCCATCTTTTGGCACCTTTTCTTCTTTTTTAAGAAGTCAGACCTTCAGAGGCATCTTTCTACTAAGGCAATGGGCACTTTCGATACTCCTCATTCTAACCCCTTCCATCTATTCTGGACCGAAATAAGAAGAGAATGGGATAGGGTTGACCTTCTTTTGCCAAGTGTTGCCTGGCTTTCTCTCTGACTTCCAATCATTGGATTCTAAAACCTAGAGGTGTAGTGTGTGCAGTATGATGCCTAGCCTTATTTCCCTAAGTGACAAGTTGGGGCACCGAACAAGCAAGCGTTAGATGTTATCATTATTCTTCGCACCTCTGTATTTTATAGATTTTTTTGTTTTTGTGATTTTTGCTTTAAGGGAAATATTTTTTGAGGTATACACCGTTCCAGGGATGAGCTAATTCTTCTCCTTCTACATTAGTTAGCTTGTATGAATGACCGGGATAAACAGCCGAAATTACATATGGACCCTCCCAATTAGGTTGAAGTTTGGAGCGGGGACCACTAGGCTTAATGAATATTCTTTTAAGAACAACCTCACTGATTTCAAATTTTCTCTCCACCACCCTCTTCTGATAAAATCTTTTAAGTCTATTCTGATAAGATCTAGCATGTTTGGCAGCGGCCAGCCTCCTTTCGTCCAAGAGTTCGAGTTGCGCGAGAAGGGAATCTCGGCGTTCATCTATCGGGATGTCTCGATCGATCTGGACTCGGAGGGAAGGGATAAGTACTTCGTATGGTACTACCTCCTCCATCCCAAATGCCAAGGCATAGGGGGTTTGACCCGTTGGGGTTCAAATAGAAGTGCGGTAGGCCCATAGAGCATCAACTAACTCATCCGGCCAGTCCGCGAACTTGCTTGACTTACAAGTTTTCTTAATGATTTTTATCAGAGTTTTATTGTTGGCTTCTGCTTGACCGTTGCCTTGAGGATAATATGGAGATGAATGATGCAATCTGATGCAATACCTGTTGCAAAGGTCACGCAGCTCCTGAGAGATGAATTGTGGTCCATTGTCAGTGATGATGTCGCCTGGGATCCCGAACCAAGCAATGATGTTGCGTTTGATGAAGGTGCAGACTGTTGATGCCTTGATTTCCACGTATGCTGTAGACACGCCAAATAGGCCTGATTCAGAGCCCGAGACTCTTATTCAATAGGCGATATTCTTATTTGACCATTATCTGATCTGGATTACCTCGTGGAGATGAGCTAAGGACGCTGGTGGAGCCCCTCGCAAGTTGAGAATGGACCGATGATTTTTGGAATAATGCCGTAACCTTCAAGCGAGAGCCATGCGTGAACCGTAAAAACACGAAGCCTTCTCAATGACCGACCTTGAATGGTCTATACCTAAACATCTCGGGATTCCCACGTGTGTTCCGTGATATTTAGGGTTTCCGAGAAGTCATTTCGGTAGTCGTCGGTCAATGACGGCTTTCGTTCGGCTTTTTTGATCTGTCCTAACACGGCTATCCTGGACCACGCGTTAGGCCTTCCCGGTCATCACCGGGTCTTTTCGGGTCATCCGGGTCAATCCTAGCCGTATATTTCATCAACCGGGGCCATACCGCCAATTCGGTCGATTTTAGGGTTTTACGGCTTTTTCGAGTTTCGGTTCGCATTTACCGGGTTAATCTCAGATTTTTCGATGATTTCGAGTTTTCTTATCATACCAGACTTGTTCGGTAATCATTTTAAGTCATCCCGAGTTGACCCGAGATTTCTTGACCAGAACCGTGCTCTTTCGGATCTTCGCCACGGGTTTCGACTTTCCGCAATAGGGGTAAACCGGGAGAATTCCCCGTACAAACATCTCAGGAGTCATTCTGGCTGGTTTACTAACTTGAGGAGGTGCGGTTGAATGCCCTCTTTCCAACGCAACAAACGGTAGTAGAATCGGACATCCCGTTTGCAAGTTACGGCTCGCGGAACATGTGCGCTGGAGAGAGAGTGTACTGTGCCCCCGCTACCCTTGAAAGGGGAGGGCACGCTCTGCGGGCCCTCAACCTGGAGGCACGCCCTGCGCGCCCCCACTTCCTTTAAAACACAGGGACGCGGTCAGTTTCCAAAAATCGGAAATTGCCCCGGTTTACACCTACTAAACGGGATTTTTGGAAGGTTACCATCGATGATTTTCAATTATTTGTACCGCGCCCTGGTTCGGGGGCGCGTTACGTTTGTCAAGTCAATTTTTTAGCAATTTCTGGAAGATTCCATCGATTTTTAGCAGTGAAACATGTAACGTGCCCCCGTTTCCTTTGAAACAGGGGGGCACCAGATTGAGGGCGCGCCCTGCTTGCCCTCGCCTTCTTTGAAAGGCGGGAGCGCGGGTGGTCCAGTTTCCATTTTTTGCACCGGTTTCTCTCCTCTATAAATTAAGGGCCATTCTCAACGACCCAAGGTTAATCCCCCATGCCTATCTCATCATGAGGTCGTCCAAGCTCTCTCCCAAAGCCGTCCTGACGTCCAAAGCCGATACGACGTTGAGAGATCGATCCTGAAGTGAAGGAGAAGGCTCAATCCGGGCGTTCTGTATCAACCGACTTCATCAACTTCTGTAGAAAATTTGGGACTCCTTCTGCAAAAGTCTTCAACAGAGGAGTTGTTCCTCATTTCTTTCTATTTCATCTGCAACTGATGGAACTCGATTCCAACCTGCCGTTTGTCCGTGGTGATTGCTGCACTGAGGGCATGCATCCAGGTTATGTTTTTCCCATCCACCCACTTTCATAATTTTTACAGGCTTATATAGACAGATTCCAGAGAAGTCATCGACATAAGATCTCTTTCTCTCCAAGTTTTCCATCTATAGAAACAAACGTCACTCGATTCTAACATCGGGGTCGTCTGTAGCATTCTCTGCACCAAAGTCGCGTCAGAAGGGTGCAAAGCTACCCGAACCGGCTTGTTTCACTCATCTCGGCTTCAACTTAAGCCGTTTCATTCTACAAGTTTCTCTTAACTCAGTTCATTTAATTGTTAGAGCATATTTTACTTAGTTTTCATCATTTTTACATAACCAAAAATACAAAAAAAAAGGTTTAGGGCTTGCCCCAATCCGGTGAGTTCTATTCCAATTGCTTCTTTCTTTCTCATCTTCTCTCTACAGTTACTACACTTCTCATAGTTCTAATCAGTTTCTTCACTTGATTTATTGTTCTAGTTGCACAGGTTGATCAACTTAGTATCGGTTGGACTCTTCTTCATCGGCCGGCCGAAGAAGAAGAAGGTTGAACTCACATCCCAATCTCCCACGCTAAGGTACACAGTCAAATCAACTCAATCTTGATTATTCTATAAAGCGGAGCCCGCGGCTCCTGGCGACCACCTTTTTTATTCATACTTTAAGTTCATCTCCTCTTCACTCTCCTCCCACATGACCCGAACCATCTCCGGTGTTCGAGCGACGCCGTGAGATGAAAGTTCGGGGATCAATGTGAGTGTGGGACCGAGGTGAGGACTTTTTACCGCTTTCCGAGTGTTTTCCAATTCACTCCCCTCTTTCCCCTATTCTATCTTTCACCTTCTCTTGAGGTGCCGATCATGAACCCATTTCTGGAGTCGACAGCTTTTTGGCAACCACGGTGGGACAACCAATGTCTTCAACCGTGCTAGCTTGATTGATCCGTGCAACTAGTTGTTTTCCAATTTGGTTCCCGCAAGAACCGGCTTGTCCTTTACCTTTTCCATGTCAATTTACCTTTAAACTTGCTGTTTACTCTTCCTTTAAAGATTGTCCCCCATGTAGACTTGATTTTCTTGTCTTTAATTTCAACCCAGTTCCCGCGTGAGCTAGTTTTCTTCTTATAAACTGGTTCCCGCGTGAACCACCTTTCTTTTCCAATTCAGTTCCCGTGTGAACCAACTTATTTTCAGATCGACCCCCCTAAACCGGTTCCTGCGTGAACCAACCCACTTTTAGATTGGTCCCTGTGTGGACCACCTCTTTGCACCATTTTAGATTGGCCCCATGTGGCCCTCCTTTTCTTTTTCCAACCAAACAAATCGGTTTCTGTGTGAACCACCCCTTTTCCTTCAAAAACCGGTTCCCGCGTGAACCACCTACCTTTCCAAAAACCCGGCTCCCGCGTGAGCCACTTTATTTTCAAATCGGTCCCCGCGTGGACCGTCCTTTTTCCTTTACTTCAGATTTGTCCCCACTTGGACACTCCAACACAAGCCGGTTCCCGCGTGAACCACCTTTTAGTTGCTCGTTGCTAGTTACTTGTTTTATCTTATCATTGCTTGTGTTGCTTGCATTCACTTGTTTGATTTATTTAATAGCTTTCATTCATGTTTGCATATTGATTGCTTCTTCTCCTCCTACCCTCCATTTTTCATTTTTGCATTAGCTTTTGCATCGGGTACCGGACTTGTTCCGATCCGTAGGGTATTCGAGGCGGGGGCTCTCTCTCCCAACACACCCTCACCCTCCAAACACCTTCTTGGTGGATTCTAACCTCTTTTCTGGGATATTCCTTCCTAGTTGATTTGGTTGTTTCCATCAAGGCCTCCATAAGTCCCCATCCGTGGAGTATTCCTCTCCGCACGATTGGGCTGGTTGTACCACTTCCTAAAACTCGAAGAACCCAAGTACCTACTCGTGGTGATTGAGTGACAACCTTAGGTCTTGAAGATTGAAGCAATAGGAATCATACCCACTTGAGTGAACAATTGCTAACAATCTATCTAATCTAAGTATTCAACCCAAAAATTGTCGAGTAGTCATTTTAAAAACTTGTTTGCACAACTTGCTTGCTCACAAACAATTAAAAACAACCAAAAAAATTTTCTTCTTTCAAAACACCTAAAAAAATCCCTTTAATTTTTGTGTTCAACTTGCTTGCCAAACAACAAAATTGAAACCAAATCAATTCAAACAAAAACAAAGCATAATCAAACAAAAACTCTCTTTGCATTTACACTTTTCATTTGCCTTCTTTCAACCATTTTGTAAGAAAATTTGACAGGATGCCCATGACACTAAGGTCCGAAAGACACATCGGGATGTCGGACTACTACGGCCAAAAGAGGAGTATGAGATGGGTCACTACGAGCTGCAACAACCCATGGTCCAACCAGAGGGCCATGTCAACGCCATCAGGGAGTCGGAAATTCAAAATCCTACTCATCAACCTGCTTCACTTAGCGTGGAGCAACTCCTCCAGGGTCTATCTCTCCATCTAGACCTTGAATCCTTTTTGCTTGTGCAATCCTTCACAAAGGGAAAGATGCCCGCCAATCAAGATTCAGTCGAGGGAAATCAAGCCCCCTCACCACCTCAATCGGCAGCAGGCCCCTAATCATTTCTTCTTCTGGGCAACCCTGTCATGTCTCCACTCACCCCGTTGTGGGGCATTCACATAATGCTATTCCAGCTCCTGTTTCCAACTCACCTCTTCCAACCCATTCACCTAAACACTTTGCTCTCATGGCTCAGGAATCCAGCCTCACCCAGGCATTCATAGAAAAACTTAACCAGATGGATGAGCGTTTTGAAGAGATGAGGCACCGCCTTGATTCTAAAGCCACCCCAGAAATTTATGTCCCGTCTTTCCCGGTCCTACATCTCCCTCCTTCTGAAATACCAATCTTTCAACGTTATAATGGGACCGGGAATCGCTTTAACCACCTAAAGAGCTTTCTATATGGCTCCGCGTTCTGGAAGAATGACCGCAAAGCACTTGCCTTCCTATTCCGTTGGTCATTGGAAGGATCCGCCCTTGACTGGTTCTATTCTCTTGATTCTATTGAGGCGGTAGATTTCAACATTGTCAATGAGAAGTTTCTTCAGAGGTATAAGAATCGGGTGGGGCCAGCCTACTCGATAACTGATTTAATTGCCGAAAAGATGAGGCCAGATGAGGATTTTGCCAAATTTGCTGATCGGTGGAGGGGAATGGCTGAGAGACTAGTGGACACCATCTCAGAGGGGAGCAGGTGAGGATGCTCATCGGGAACACCACGCCTAGCCTTCGCAACCTCCTGATCATGCAGCGCCCAACAACCATGAGTGAGCTGTGTGATAGCGCCCGCTACCTCCAAACCCATTTTAAGGACGCATCCATGATCAATCCATTTGACCCTAAACCCCGTAACACTAGAAAGCCTACACCTGTAGGGCCCACCACTGAAGGGGTAGTCAATAACGAGAGTGTCAATGCCATGGGTAATCAGGGTGGGTATCGCCAAAGCCAATACCGTAACCCACCACCCAACCAACAATACCGCCTAGCTCCTCAACCAACTCCTCAGCCCCAGCAGCAACTTGCATACAACCGAGCACCACCACAGCAACCCACCTACAACCGAGCACCCCAGCAACAAAATGCCTACAACTGAGTGCCTCAACAACAACCCATCTCCAACCGACAACAACCGCAACAACAACAAGCCTACAACCAAGTGCCACCACCAGCCAACCGACCTAGGAGGGGGGACCCAAGAGAGAATACTATCCTCAACTGCCATTCCCCCTCACTGATATCTTTAATGCATTGATGGCTGAACAGTAGCTAAAGCTTTCAAAGGAGAGAGAAGGATGGCCGGTGAATGCTGACATGACAAAGTACTGCGCCTACCATCGGTATCCTGGGCACACGGTGGATGTCTGCTTTCAATTTAAAGATTACATTCATAACCTCAATGATCAGGGTAACATTGACTGGGCACAAATGGGAGAATCCATTCAAGCAATGAAGGCACATCAGAATCAACCACAGTGACAGCAAGCACAACAGCAGCCCGGCCTGGGCATAGTCAAAGATCCCCTACCAGTACATGCACCCGTTCAAGCACCGGCACCACCAAACCAACGACTCGGCCTCATCCACTCCTCCATCGAGGAGTCAACCCACCATTCCCAGGGTTGGTAGGTTGAGGATCAAATCGCCTCCATGCCCGCCAGACCAACCCCACCCACGAATCGCACCATACTTTCCATACCAAGAGCTGCCCCCAGCCCACAAACTACCCAAACACCACTACCCTCACCAGCCATTAACCCTCCACGGTGCCTAATCATTAGACTGCCACCAGCATCCCAACCAGCCTCTCAACCAGCATCCCAACCTAACCCATCAACCATTGTTCCTCCCCGGCATCTAATCATTAGACCGCCACCAACACCCCAAACATCACCTAACCTACCAGCCTCCACCACCCCTCGGCCTCTCATTATCCAACCGTCACCTAACCTACTAGTCGCCACCATTCCACGACCCTTAATAATCAGACCATCACCACCAACACCCCAATCATCACCCAACATACCGGCCTCCACCAACCCACGACCCCTCACCATCCGATCCTCACCACCCCTACCTACCACGGGCTCCTCAACATACCAACCAACCCTACCATCACCATCATCACCACTCCCCCCTACCATGCTGGCACCAGTACTTCGTAGTGGGAGGATGTTCCAAAGGGTCTTCCCTCAGGCCGAGATGCAACCATAGGAGCAAGCAGAAGAGGAGGCTGTGGAAGAACCGTTGCCCAACACGGCATATGACTTATTGAAACATCTGGACAAAATGCCGGTGCGGATTTCAATTCTGGAGCTGATAAAAAGGTAGAAAAATCATCAAGACATTCTACAACAGTACTTGCAGCGGGTCATGGTCAATGAGGACCTCCCGCCCAAAAAGATCATTACAGTCTTGACCCCGAGGAGTGAACATCCGGCACTTACATTTACACAGGAGGAGTTGGCACGGCCAGAGATCAGAAAGTATGCCTTGCGTGTTGCAGTAGTCATCAGAGGCGTCGAGATCACGTCTTGCTTGATTGACACTGAAGCATCTATAAATGTCATGCCGCCAAAAACATTTCAACTTTGTGGCATCTCCGATGAAGAAATCGAGCCTTCTGCCGTCACAGTGACAGCCTATGACAACTCCCGGAAGCCAGCACGAGGGGTAGTTACGTTGGAAGTAGGGCTCGGGCCATGTGCTGTCACCGCTAAGTTTCTTATTCTAGAACTGGACCCTACATTTAAAGCTATTTTGGGATGCCCATATCTTGAGACAATAGGAGCTGTTGTCTCCACTAATCATCAATGTCTGAAGTTCCCATACAAGGGCCAGGTGATTAAAGTAACCAACATCCCCATTCTAAATGATGTGGATGACCCCTCTTCTGCACTACCAGTATCAGAATTTGTCCAGCCGTTGGTTTCAACTACAGAGTTGCCCGAGGTTATGATGTTAACAACGCCTCCATATATAGTTGCATGGCAGATAATGAGAGGGATGGGATATCAACCAGGAAAGGGGTTTGGAAAGGAGCTGCAGGGAGTTGTACACCCCATTAAAGTCGTACAAAGACCAAAGAGGAACGGGCTTGGCTATGAGCCCAGTTTCACTCCGAGGATGGTCTACCGGCCAAAAAATGCCATGTGACTCCAAAAATTCTTCATCAAAGGGGAGACCATGATGATGGCCAGGGATGAAAAGGAAGAACCAATCAAGAGAAGGAAGGCACCAGAGCAAGAGGAGGAAGTGGACAACCTGAGTTCATCTTTGGCTCGGTTGTTCATAGAGGAGGAAGAACCAGTCGAGGGCAAGTCCATCTCTAAACAACTTGTCCACTCAAACCCACCTCCAAACGACATCCCACGTGAGCCGTATCCTATGGTCGCGTATTTCAAAGTTCTCACACTCTCCCTCCTGGATTCTCTTGATGGGCTATCTAGCCCAATTCCCACTTCTGGGCCGAAATGGCCACCCAAACTGATCACTGGGCCTGAGAGCCCATTCAAATCTTCTTACTCCACTGGGCTTCTATGCCCATTTCAATCCAACAACCTTGGGCCCGCATGCCCACCAATCGGGCCCACGTGCCCTTTAGATTCCTTTTCCTGCTTTGGGCCCACGTGCCCAGCATTTGGGCCCACGTGCCCCTTAGATCTTTTCCCTAGCTTTGGGTCTATCTGCCCATGTCTTGCCATTGTTGGGCCCACGAGCCCATTTTTACCATTTTTGCTTAAGCTTTCTATTTTCACTCAAGACCCACCAGCTCATTTTCTTCCCGTTATTGAAAACACAAAAAAAAACGTCTTCTCGCAAACTCAGTTTTCCATTGAGGAGACGTCACTTCTTGTCTCGGAGGATGCTCCCAACCAGGGACCCCTCTTCTCCAACTCACTGATCGATCTGCTCGATCCTTCACTCACTGTAGATACCACCTTTCCAATTCCGTCTTCTTTAGGAGTAGTTAGGGTAGAAAAGAAGAAAACTCGAGGTAAATGTGTGCTAGAGAGATATCTCCATCAAATAGCTCAAAAATGCAAGGAATGTGCAATGCTGCCAAGGTTTTTGGAAAATGCTATCCAGCTTGACGAAATCCAATATGAGGATGAATTCAATGTAGATCATACTCTAGGAGTTTACGAGGTTTTATCAGAAAAGGATCCTGATTTCGAGGATGAAATTGAGGACTTGGCTGATGCGTATGCATCTGGACTTAAAAGGTTTGAAGAACCATTAGCCATGGTGGATGAACCGACAAAAGAATTGAATCTCGGAACACCGGAAGATCCCAAGACAGTTCTCCTAAGTGAAAACCTCACTCCCACCAAGGAACAGAGCTTAACTAAAATTTTGGAAGAATATAAGGACACGTTCGCATGGACATACGAAGACATGCCCGGGTTAGACAACTCGTTGGTTGAACATCGTCTAACTTTGAAACATGGAGCTACCCTGGTCAAACAAAAATTAAGGAGATTCCACCTTGATGTTGCACTTAAGATGAAAGAAGAGGTCGACAAGTTACATCAAGCAAAATTCATTAAGGTTGTCCTTTTCCGCAATGGGTGGCAAACATAGTCCCTGTCATGAAGAAGGATGGTCGAGTTCGGATCTATAGAGACTTCAGAGACTTGAAACGAGCGTGTCCTAAAGATGACTTTCCTCTACCTCATATTGATGTACTAGTTGATAACACTGCTGGATTCGAGATGCTATCATTCATGGATGACTATTCTTGTTATAATCAAATCCAGTTGGCCGAAGAGGACCAGGAGAAGACCTTGTTCACCACACCATGGGGAACCTACTGCTATGTCGTCATGCCCTTTGGACTAAAGAATGCCGGTGCTACCTATCAGAGCGCCATGATGGCTATCTTTCATGACATGATGCATACCCTTGTAGAGGTTTACGTGGATGACCTGGTCGTTAAGTCCAAAAGTCGAGAAGATCACCCGGAAGTGTTAAGAAAGGTCTTGCAAAGGGCTAGGGAGTATAAATTGAAGATGAACCCAAATAAATACACGTTCGGAGTATCCTCAAGAAAATTGTTGGGGTTCATAGTGTGCATCGACCCAAACAAGGCCAAAGCAATCATTGATATGCCTCCTCCGAGAAATATGAAAGAACTTCGAGGATTAATCGGGAGGCTACAGTTTGTCCGCCGGTTCATCTCACAACATTCCCAAAGGTGTAAACCTTTCTATGAGTTGACCAAGGCGGGGGCCGAGTTCAAATGGGATTCGAAGTGCCAGGATGCATTCGATGGTTTGAAAAGATACCTGGCTAGTCCCCCTGTGCTTAGACTACCAGTCCCTGGCAAACCCTTAGTTATGTATATCTCGGTTTTGAAGAATTCTTTTAGGGCAGTCCTTGCACAAGTGGATGAAGAAGGGAGAGAGAGGGCAACTTACTACTTGTCAAAGATCTTTGATCCATGTGAGCAGAAGTATATTGTAGTGGAGAAGACCTGTGCTGCACTAGTCTGGGTAGTTAAGAAGCTTAAACACTATTTCTTAGCTCATGAGGTCAATCTTATCACCCGCATCAATCCCATCAAATTCCTTCTAGAGAAAATGTTCTAACTGATCGGTTAGGTAGTTGGCAGAGTTTCCTTTCCCAATTTGATATCACCTGTGTCCCCCAGAAGGCGATTAAGGGCTATGCCATTGCCGAACATCTAGCCCATCACCCTATAACCCTCTTTGACCCGGTCTAGTCGGAGCTCCGGATGACGAACTAATGTTAATCCGATCTTCCCCTACTTGGACATTATATTTTGACGGGGCTCTAAATTCACACGGCAAGGGAATAGG
The DNA here is from genome assembly GCA_036172225.1 of Cryptocoryne crispatula var. balansae. Lineage (NCBI taxonomy): Eukaryota > Viridiplantae > Streptophyta > Magnoliopsida > Alismatales > Araceae > Cryptocoryne > Cryptocoryne crispatula. Next base: position 25,826,481 of record CM069932.1, read on the forward strand.
AATCGTCCTTCTATCACCTGAGGGTGTCACCATTCCACAGGCATTTCAGCTTGACTTCCCAGCAACCAACAATATAGCTGAATACGAAGCCTTGTTGGCTGGGCTGGAGGCCGCTCATTTCTATGGTGCCACGGAATTAAGGGTGATAGGTGATAGCCAACTAATCCTTCACCAAGTCCTAACCAAATATCGAACTTCTCATCCGAACCTCAAACCTTACCAAGAGCTCACCTCTTGCTACATCAAACTCTTTTCCAAACTCACTTTTGTCCATGTTCCTCGAGCTTAGAACATCCTTGATGATGCCCTAGCCTCCTTAGCTTCATCTCTATCAGTCCCGCTACGTAGACAGGTGCGGACAATCCATGTCCATAGAAGGTCAATGCCGGCGATTAAGGATGGTCAATTTCTGAAGGTCAAGGAGAGATTTGGCAGGAAGGAATATTTATAGCAGAAATAGGAAGTTTCTCTAATCGAGTTAGAAGAGTTAGACGAGGGTGAGAGGCCTTGGTTTGATGAGATCGCAAGGTATTGTCAAGATCAGTTGTATCCACCTGGATCCAATGCAAAAGAAAAGAAGGCCATCAGGAGAGTATCCCAGAGGTATACCATCCTAGGAGGGGTGCTCTACAAGAGGAGCTTGAGTGGAATCTTGCTTAGATGCGTTGATGAAGAAGAAGCAGAATTGGTGCTTAAGGAAGCACATTCCGGGGTCTGTGGGGGCCATGTCAATGCTCAAGCTCTTGCCAAGAAAATCATCAGGTAGGGGTATTATTGGCCAACCCTAGAAGAGGATTGCTCCATATTTGTTCGGCACTGTCATTATTGCCAACTTCATGCCGACAAGATCCATTCTCCTGCATCTTCTCTTCATCCAATTCATGCCCCATGGCCCTTCGCCATGTGGGCTTTTGATATCATTGGCCCTCTAACTGATCTTAACTCTGAAATTCGTTCCAAATCGTTCATCCTGACGGCAATAGAGTACTTCACCAAGTGGGCAGAAGCGGAAGCGTTCGTGGAGATCAAGGCATCAACGTAGTGCTCCTTCATCAAATGCAACATCATCGCCAGGTTCGGGATACCCAGCGACATCATCACCGACAACGGACCGCAATTTATCTCTCAAGATTTGCGTGATCTTTGCAACAAGTACCGCATTGCATTGCATCATTCATCTCCTTATTACCCGCAAGGCAATGGTCAAGCAGAAGCCACCAACAAAACTTTGATTAAAATCATTAAGAAAACATGTAAGTCTAGCAAGTTCGCGGATTGGCCAGATAAGCTTGTAGATGCCCTATGGGCCTATCGTACTTCTGTATGGACCCCCACTGGTTAAACCCCGTATGCTCTCGCATATGGGATGGAAGCGGTGGTCCCGTACGAAGTACTCCTTCCATCACTCTGAGTTCAACTCTATAGGGACATCCCTATCGATGAGAGGCGAGAATCTCTCCTTGCACAACTTGAACTCCTAGATGAAAGAAGGTTGGCCGCCTCCGAGCATGCCCGAACTTATCAGAACTGATTGAAAAGGTTTTATCAAAAGAGGGTGGTAAAGAGAAAGTTCAAAATCGGCGATATGGTAGTAAAACACATATTCGTTAAGTCTGGTGGTCCTCGCTCCAAGTTGCAACCTAACTGGGAAGGGCCATTTGTTATAACTGAAAAATATCCAGGCAATGCATATGAGCTAACCAACGCCGATGGAGAAAAATTGAACCATCCATGGAACGACGTTTACCTCAAAAAATATTTTCCTTAGAGAAGAAAATGGAGAGTTTCTGGTATGATATTAAGTCATCGATCCAAGGGTGTTAGCTAGAAGTCAAGGATAGACATCACCCTGCACACACAACACCTCCCGATCCCAGAATCTGGATAGCCCAACACTCGAGAGAGGCAAGGCAGAACCCTGAAGGCAGAAAGGAAACCTTACCCTATTCTTTTTTATTCAGTCCAAGATAGGTGAAGGGGACTAGAGGAGGATAGTATCGAAAATGCCCGCCGCCTTAGTAGGAGGCCGTCTCATAGGGTGCAAAAGGGTACCAAAAGATGGTCAATGAACCCCACAGGTTTAAACAAATATGGGCATGTCTGAACGAGTACCTGAAAGAGTAGAAAATGAAGAAAAGGCACCAAAAGACGGGCAATGACCCCACAGGTCAAAGACTTGCCTAAGTAAGTGCCACATGTAGAAAAAACCCGAAGAGGCCGAACCCCAATGGGCAATTTGGGCATGAGTAGAGAAACCCTCCTCAACACCCCCAAATCCTATCAAAGACTTCCACTATTATTCTTCTATCTTAAAACCCCTAGGGTAGGGTAAACTATCCAAACTCAGGGGGAATCCAAACCGATCAAGAGGAGAGGGCAAGAAAGATTCTGGGTAGGGAACCTTATTTTCACGTGGTGTTCATCACTTGAATCTTGATTAACACTCAAAGGTGGATGAATTGTCTCAATACCGGCACATTCTCCACAAAAATCCAAAAAAACAAATATTGTCAAAAAAAATTCAAAAAAAAATTAATATTTTTAAAAAAATCCAAAAAATTCGAAAATTTTCAAAAATCTCAAAAAAAGTTGAATATTTTCTAAAAAACCAAAAAATGCGTCATTTAACTTGGCATAACCTTGATTTGCTAGCATTCATATTTATTCTTATGTCTTGCATGTTTCATTTCTGCATTGCATATTTATCTTCATTATCACCCCCATTAAGAGGGCTCCTCCCTTTGACCTAAGTCAAAGTTGGTCGTAATAGGCAAAGGGATGAGTCATTGTGAAGATGTGATCCTCTTTTACCAAGTATTTTCAGGAACTTTAAAGTAAAAGAGGAAGATTCTACCAACGATAGGATTCTAAGATCAAGAAGGGAGTGACTCTCCCCATAGCAGGTAAGCTTTCTTAACCCTTATCTTATTCATTTCCAGTCATTTTGTTCATATTACCTTGTTAATAAGGCTCCCCCCATTGACATGTAAGCAAGGCAAGATGACAATAGGCAAGGGGGTAAGCCATAGAGCAGATATAACCCCTTTATTAAGTATTTCAGGAAAGAAACACGGGTCAAGGAGGGGGAAATCTCACTAACAGGTAAGTTTCTTAACCTTACATCTACTGTCTTCTTTATTATTAACTGTCACCATCTTTAAGAGGCTTCCACCCCTTGACAAACTTGCAAGGGGCCAAGCCAAAATATGATGTTAACAACCCTTTTGAGTGATGTCGAGCAGGAAGAATAGTGCAAGTGACTCCGGAACAGATAAAGATTTGATTACACCATCAAGTGCTACAACAAAAAAAGAAGAGCAGCTACAACATCAGAAAAGCTAAAGCCTGCTACAGATATCAATGCCTACTGCTACCCTCTCTAGGAGAGTGACCACGTGGAGGAGGCATGGTAGCTGTGTCCACCAAAGCTGCTGCTGCCACCTCATTGCGGCGACGCTCTGAAGAAGTGGCCAAGAATGCAGAAGCAATGTGCTCATGGCTTTGGCTCTGGTCACTCTGCCCTTGTTGGCTCTGGCCGTGGTGACCCCAGCTACGAGTGGCGCCCCCACTCCGGTGCATACCACTCCAATGGGAGCTGCTCTGGTGAGTACGACTCTGGCTCGGCTGTGGAGGGATGCCCTGGCGGTAAACCTGCAGTGTCACCTCTGCTGCCGACAAACGAACCTGCGACTATAGGTGCATCTGCTCCAAAGATTGCATGGCCTGGCTATGCTGGCGCTCCATCTCGTGCATGGCTCTCTCATATTGAAGGTAGAGATCCGAGACGATCATCTGGGAACGAAGATCGGCTGGGACAGACCACAATGTCTCCACCTCGACCTCCAAAGACTAGATACGGGAGGACAAAGTACTCTGAAGCTCGGCAACCTGGAAGAAGAGGAAGAATATGAACCAAGAAAAATCAACAACCAGAATAAAGAATAATGAAAGGTACCTCTGCCTCCTTGGTCGTCAGGGCCTCTCTCGCCTCATTAAAATGCTAACGGAGCTCAGCCACCTCTTCCCTCGACAGAGAAGGAGGTGAACCCTCGGCACGGGCCTTTTGCTACAAACAGAAGAAAAAACACATTAGAGCAAGTCAAGTATATGTCAAGAATAGAAATGAAGGTCAAAGGCGGTGTCTACCTCAGTCTCCAGAATGCCACGAAGAGTGGCCACCTTCTATAGAAGATCAGCAATCTCCAGCTGTTGGTGAAGCAGTAGAGCTCGAGCTTCCTGAAATGGCACGAAGGTCAGAAGAGAACAACAACATAGAATTAAAGGAAAGTAAGAAACATTTACTTGACCCTCTGGAACAAACAAGTGGCCATACGCCTCCGCGTATCGGCAAAGGTAGTCTCGGCTATCCTCTGCCTAGCCAATAACTACCTCTCCACCTTTATACCACAATGTGATTGAGGCGTGGTACCTCTCCACCCAATCCACGGGGAGGAGTAGGCATCTGGGATGGGCCCCGACTAGGGGAAGAGAAGGAGGAGGCTTCAGCCAGTCCTACTCTAGACCGAGGGCACGTGCCGAGAACCGAAGCCACAATGGTGACACACATAAGGTGAAGATCGCGGCCGAAGACACGACCTGCCTGGGCAATCCAGGGCTGGAGATGGTCGTCGGTCATCAGATATGGCCTCCAACACACCTGCAGGAAGCAAAATCATGATTATTATTTCAACAGGAGAATATTGATACAAAAATTAAAAACATACCTCAGTGTGTGGGAAGCGGAGAATTTGTGCACGAATCGAAGCCAGCTGGCTCCGATGGCCCCCAGTAGGGTGGATGGGCTCCCAGTGAGCCATCAGAGGGAAGAGGTCAGGGTAGGACTGTTGTGCCCGACCCAGGGAAAAGTAGAGGTAGCTCCAGACCAGAAAAAGGCACAACTTGACATAACAAAGCAGAACAATACAAACGTACAGAAAGAAAAGCTGCTAAAAGTCACTTGGAGAAAAGGAGAGAAGTCGGCGACCGAAACAGAACCTGCCTTAGGCTAGAGGCCACAGAACAGATGGGCGAGCATCGCTGCCCCCCACGCGTACGTGCCAACCTGCTCTAGGTCAGCAAGCAAAAGAAGGAACCGCAGATGGATGCGGTCCGTCTTCGAGCCCAACAGAAGGCGCCCAAAGAAGAAGAGTAGGAAACGGCGCAAGTCTACGTCCACCTCCAAGGAGCCAAGTAACCCGGTAAATGCCGCCGCAGCCTGGACAACCATGCAGCAGAAAAAGCTATCCTGGCTTTTGCCATGGACACGCTCGGCATCTACTAGGCCTACAATCTCACCAGCCTCTAGTCTGGCGATGGTGCGTAGGCCATCCTCCGGGTCAAACTCAGGCTCATATGCAAAATGGGCCCGGAACTCCTGTGAATAATCTGAAGAAGTGGCACACACCACTGGCCTACCATCAACACGGAGACCGATGATGTGTGCGACATCCTCCAGGGTAGGTCCTCCCAAAATGGAGTCACCCGGAGGATGGGCCCAAACCCCATCTCCTCCAACTGAACCTGCTGGAAGTCTGGTAAGCCGAGGTAGGCGGCATGCACCAAGTCCTACGAGATCCGAGATTTTATCCGGGCCTGCAAGAAATTTATTTCATTAGTTCACTCAATTTTTATTGTCAAAAATGCAAATGAGCTAATCATTAAGTGTAGGAAAAAGAAAATGTACCTCTCGGACTGCCGGGAGCTCGGGTTCCTCAGAATTGGAGTCATGGCGGCGAACACGTCACGACAACTGTGCCAAAAAGGAAGTTGACATCAAATATTGTTATATACATTTTTTTATTTATTTAAAAAAAATGCCGAACGCGCCCTCCCCCTCTTTGTAGAGGGAGGGTGCGCTCTACGCGTCCCCCATCTGAGGGCGCGCTAAACGCGCCCTTAGAATAGGGGTGTGCTCTGTGCGCCCCTGTTCAGTGAGGAGAGAGAGGGCGCGCAGACCACGCCCTCCTCTTGGGGGCGCGGTCAGCGCATCCCTAAAATGGGGGCGCGTTCTATGCGCCCCCGGTTCAAGGGCGCGGTCAACGTCTTGCATTGACCGCACCCTCCCACTTGCTCAATTCCTATTTTCGCGATAACTTGTTCAAATGAACTCGGAATCGCGTGAAACTTGAACCAAATCGAAGAGCACAGCCTGATCTACATTTCTTGTAACAGGGGTACTAACCTTTGATGGCTTTTAGGACTCTAAATCTGAGTTGGAGCTTTGGAGCTTTTGGCATGAGGAGAGATGGTGTACAGGTGGAAATGAGAGATTCTTACGCTCAAGGAATATTTATAGAGTAAAAATGTGAAAATGGAAGAAATTTGAAAATATCACTCAAGGTTCACAAAATGAAACTGATCGCAATGCCACCAAAAGAATCCCAATCTGATGCGCAGTTTGCTTAAAATAATTTTGTGAAGAAAAAATTATCTTTAAATTCTCACCAAATATCCCTCTTTTCACATAACTTTGAATGTCTCAGTTCCTAAATTAGCTAGACATATTCATGTTTTTTATCATCACTAGCTAACATTTTTCAGGTGTCAAGAGAAAATTCTATACATTTATTAGTTAGAAATGGCTAAAAATGTATTTTTCAGGATCGAAATTGATAAAAATAGCGAAAATTTCAGAAAGTGCCATGCTGTTCAGAAAATCAAGCTGATCAAGGAGTCACCAAAAGAAAATTCATCAGACTCACAGTTTGCTCTAAAAAATTACCTAAAAAGATATTTTAAAACCTGTCAAAAATATCTTGTTTCATATTAAAAAACATTAAAGGTGTTGAAAAATAACAAGACATATTCATCATAATTGTCAACATCTATCTTGCAATTTTCTGAAACAAGGTAAATTTATATTGAATTTCCACTCAAACTTGCTAAATGAAAAATTCATTGTTTATTCAAAATAACTCCAACATATCTAACAAGCTAAAGCAGGAAAAGAAGACTCTCAGACAAATAAGAGCTTCAACGCGGAGATGTAGCGGCGGTTCCGGTCGGGGTCCTCCTCAATCAGGAGGCCTGGGCGGCACACTCGACTCATCTCCCACAAGGCAATGGCTGAGATCGCCTCCTCCTCGTCATCCGCAGAGCCAAGTTGTCTGCCCTTGATAGGTGGCAAGTGGGACAGCTTGGGCAGCTCGTACCGAGGCAAGCCGATCTGAGAGTGGCAACGGTGAACGTTGTACAACACGAAGGCCGAACCGGTAACCAGGAGGAGATCAACGCCAGGCGCAAAGCACACCTGGAAGTCCTTCTGCATCAGGGCAGCAGAAGAGTGCAAGAACCCGGGACGATTCATAGAGGCAAAGTAAGCATGCCACTCTGGCCGCTTCTTCACCAATGCACACTGGTTGGCGACTCTCTCACCAAAGCTGAGCGCAGCAGCATATGGGAACAAGGGGCTATGGCGGAAGAGCTGCGACCTGGTGGCTACCTCACCTGTTGAATCAAACTTGAAGTGGAGGTTGGCCCAGCAAGCCAGTAGAAGAGCACTGCCGAAAGGAGGACAGCCCACGCAAGCTGCGGACAATCCGCAGTACAAGAAACCCAGAACTGAAGGCCCCAACCATGCACCGCTCCAGATGCTGTTGATGCATGATAGTTGATCAGCCTCCAGGAAACCATCCTCCACAGGGAACAAGAATAGCGAGGCAAGGCAAGCCGCGAAATCTTTTGCACCGCGCAGAATCCAGACCTCATCTAGACCAGGAGCCGTCAGAAGAGAAACTGTCCAGGCCTCCAACTTGGGAACACTGATTTGCTTACCGGTCAACAAAGAGCTGATTTGCCGCTCCTCGACGAAATTCTGCAGGAATTCCAAGCAAGAGAAGGATCCAGAAGGGATGAACATACCTTCAGTTTCTCCCTTCTTAGTCTGAGGAAGGCCTAGAAGGACCTCCGCCTCTTCAAGAAGAACTGTACACTCAAAGCTGCTGAACACAAACGTGTGAGTGTCGGGATGCCACAACTCAACAAGAGCTCCCATCAAACCAAAGTCAAGGAAGTAGCCAGAACATTGCTTAGCATGAATCAAGAGCCCGGTCAAGCCCCAATCTCGAAGAGTCGCTCTGACCGACAAACTGAGGACATTGAGCAAGCCGGTAAGCTAAGGAGGAGAGCAATACCGGCGTGGTCCTAGAACGTTTGGGTAATCCTACACCCAAACAGGAGGTAAGAGAAAAATTCTTAAGAAAAAAGAAGGAGAAAAGTGGTTGAAAGCTAAAATTGGCAGCAAACTTACCAAGTCGGCGCCGATTCTGGCCTTTAAATGATTTGGGACGCTTGAAATACCTCGAACCAAGCCAACACGCTGCTTTTTCAAAGGATGAGCCATCCTGTGTGTTGGTAAGACGTTCTGGTCGTCCTAGGAGGAGTTTATATAAGGGAAATTGGCCCCGGCTTGAACTGAATTCGGATCCGGCCGAAACAGGAAACTGGGATCGAACGTGCCCCCAAGGTGGGGGCGCGTGGGCAGCGCCCCCAAACCTAGGGCGCGCAGGCCGCGCCCCCGATTCGGGGGCACGTTCAGCCAAATTCTTTCAAAATCTCTCAAAAATTCCATAAAATTCAGAAAAATTCAGAAAAAATTAAGAAAAATTTGTTAAATCAAATTCATTTATGTTTTTGTTTTTATTGAGGTCAAGTGTACATCAGTGTCCGTTCGGGGCTAACATTTTTGATGAAAGACAGGAATTGCTCGTGGAAATAGAAGAATCGACATAGGAAACCACCATTTCTTCCCGGCTTCGTGTATTATTATTCTATGCATTATTGTTGAAGACCGTGAGTGTGGAGAAGACTTGACCTGATATCCCCTTCATCAAAATCTACGATGGTCGGGTCATCTCCGATACTCACGGATAGGCCAAAATTGTGTTGTGAGGGACAATGGTTCCCGAATGGGTGTCTTGACCTCATAGACAAGCTATATCTTCAACTATTTGTTATACAAGTTTTGTTCTGTTTTTTTGAGCCCAACATGCATCATGTAGCATTAGTTGCATTACATTTTGTTTTGTCATTGCATACATCCTTTCATAATCTTCACCTTCTCACCTTAGTCTCTAAATCTTTTATCCTAATTCTGATCATTCTGAACCCCACCGTGTTTTCTAATCCCACCGTGTTCTCTAGTCCCACCGACCCTTCTAATATCCTACCGTGTCTGTTAATCCCACCGTGTTCGGTAATCACCTTGTGCCTTCAACTCCTTCATTTCTATCACCATTGTGGCCACTGCAACAACCTTCTTGCTATTTATCCCACTGTGGCAATTAATTTATCCAGCCAAGGGCCTCTTATTCAATCAGAACTTGCACCGTCACTATCTTCACGGTCTGTGCTTCAACATTTGCCTTTCAGAATCTGAGATCATTCCATTCTGAATCAAATCTTGTCTCTTGGAAGACTTAAATGAATCTAAGAGCCTGAATGTGCTCTATTGGTATTCTTTTACTTTTTCAAAACAAATCTCTTTTAAAATTTTAGCCCATCACAGTACAGGAACACCGTAAAGATTGGGTTACCGGCTGATGATGAACCTACGAACCCATGTTTCGAGGACTCCCCTCCGCGTTGGGAGTTGGCTATTCTTCTCTCGTGCCAATGGCACAACTCTTACCAATTGAACATAGGAAGACTTGATGAAACATGGCGGTTAACCAGGAGACTTGAGAAGATTCATCTTGTCGAATCTGGTCGTTGAGCGTATCTATATCTACACCTTGATGCCACCTTTTCAGTCCATCACCATTTCACTCCACTACATTCCACTACGATCCATCTCACTTTGCTACACTTTCTCTATGTTTCACTCCGCTCCGCTACATCTCATTCCCTTGCAAAGCTGACATCAAGGCGAGGCAAGTTGTAGACACGCCAAATTGGCCTGATTCAGAGCCCGAGACTCTTATTCCATAGGCAATATTCTTATTTGACCATTATCAGATCCAGATTACCTCGTGGAGATGAGCTAAGGACGCTGGTGGAGCCCCTCGCAAGTTGAGAATGGACTGATGATTTTCGGAATAATGTCGTAACCTTCAAGCGAGAGCCGCACGTGAATCGTAAAAACACGAAGCTTTCTTGATGACCGACCTTGAATGGTCCATACATGAACATCTCAGAAGTCCCGCGTGTGTTCCGTGATATTTAGGGTTTTCGAGAAGTCATTTCGGTAGTCGACGGTTAATGATGGCTTTCGTGACGGCTTTTTTGATCTATACTAACACGGCTATCCTGAACCACGCATTAGGCCTTCCCAGTCATCACTGGGTCTTTTCATGTAATCCGGGTCAATCCTAGCCGTATATTTCATCAACCGGGGCCATACGGCCATTTCGGTCGATTTTAGGATTTTATGGCTTTTCCAAGTTTCGGTTCGCATTTACCGGGTTAATCTCAGATTTTTCGATGATTTCGGGTTTTTCAATCGTACCGGACTTGTTCGGTCATCATTTTAAGTCATCCCGAGTTGACCCGAGATTTCTCGACCGGAACCGTGCTCTTTCGGATCTTTGCCACGGGTTTTGGCTTTTTGCGAGAGGGGTAAACCGGTAGAATTCCCCGTGCGAACGTCTCGGGAGTCATGGCTGCTGGTTTACCAACTTGAGGAGGTGCGGTTGAAGGCCTTCTTTCCAACGCAACAAACAGGAGCCGAATCGGACATCGCGTTTGCAAGTTACGGCTCGCGGAACATGCGCACAGAAGAGAGATTGTATCGCGCCCCCGCTACCCTTGAAAGGGGAGGGCGCGCTCTGCGCGCCTTCAACCAGGTGCGTGCCCTATGCGCCCTCAAACTGGGGGCACGCCCTGCGCGCCCCCGCTTCCTTTGAAACGGGGGGGGCTGTCAATTTCTGAAAATCAAAAATTGCCTCGATTTACACCATCTAAACCAGATTTTTGGAAGTTTACCATCGATGATTTTCAATTATTTGTACCGTGCCCCAGTTTGGGGGCGCGTTACGTTTGTCAAGTCAATTTTTTTAGCAATTTTCGGAAGATTCCGTCGATTTTTAGCAGTGAGATGCGTAACACGCCCCCGTTTCCTTTGAAACAGGGGGGGCGCAAACCATGCCCCCGGGTTGAGGGCGCGCCCTGCACGCCCCTGGTTTGAGGGCGCGCCCTGCGTGCCCTCGCCTTCTTTGAAAGGCGGGGGCGGGGGCGGTCCAGTTTCCATTTTTTGCACCGGTTTCTCTCCTCTATAAATTGAGGGCCATTCTCAACGACCCAAGGTTAATCCCCTATGCCTAGCTCCTCCTGAGGTCATCCAAGCTCTCTCCCAAAGCCGTCCCAACATCCAAAGCCGATCTGACGTCTTGAGATAGATCCCGAAGTGAAGGAGAAGGCTCAATCCGGGTGTTCTGCATCAACCAACTTCATCGACTTCTGTAGAAAATATGGGACTCCTACTGCAAAAGTCTTAAACAGAGGAGATGTTCCTATTTTCGTTCTCTTTCATCTACAACTGACAGCACTTGATTCTGACTTGCTGTTTGTCCGTGGCGATTGCTTCACTAAGGGTGCGCATCCAGGTTCTATTTTCCCCATCCGCCCAATTTCATCATTTTTACAAGTTTCTACAGATATATTCCGAAGAAGTTTTTAACATAATATCTCTTTCTCTCCAAGTTCTCCATCCATATAAACAAACGGCACTTGATTCTGACATTGGAGTCATCTGTAGCATTCTCTGCACCAAAGTCACGCCAGAAGGGTACAACGCTACCCGAACCAGCTTGTTTCACTCATCTCGGCTTCAACTTAAGCCGTTTCATTCTATAAGTTTCTCTTAACTCAGTTCGTTTAATTGTTAGAGCATATTTTACTTAGTTTGCATCATTTTTACATAACCAGAAATACAAAAAAAAGGGTTAGGGCTTGCCCCAATCCGATGAGTTCTATTCCAATTGCTTCTTTCTTTCTCATCTTCTCTCTACAGTTACTACACTTCTCATAGTTCAAATTGGTTTCTTCACTTGGTTTATTGTTCTAGTTGCATAGGTTGATCAAGCTAGCATCGGTTGGACTCTTCTTCATCGGCCGGCCGAAGAAGAAGAAGGTTGAACTCACATCCCAATCTCCCACGCTAAGGTACACACGGTCAAATAACTAAATCTTGATTATTCTATAAAGCGGAGCCCGCGGCTCCTGGCGATCACCTTTTTATTCATTCTTTAAGTTCATCTCCTTCTCACTCTCCTCCCACATGATCTGAACCGTCTCTGGTGTTCGAGCGACGCCGTGAGATGAAAGCTTGGGGATCAATGTGAGTGTGGGACCGAGGTGAGGACTTTTTACCGCTTTCTGAGTGTTTTCCGATTCACTCCCCTCTTTCCCCTATTCTATCTTTCACCTTCTCTTGAGGTGCCAATCCAGAACCCGTTTCTGGAGTCGACATATGCTTCCGCTTCCGCCCACTTGGTGAAGTACTCCCTTACCGTTAGGATGAAGGATTTGGTTTTGTTTGTGGAGTTTGGGTCACCAAGGGGTCCAATAACATCAAAAGCCCACATAGTGAAAGGCCATGGGGCATGAATAGGGTGAAAGGAAGATGCGGGAGAATGTATCTTGTCGGTGTGAAGTTGGCATTGATGATAGTGCCAGACAAAGATCGAGCAATCTTCTTCTAGAGTAGGCCAATAATACCCTTGCTTGATGATCTACTTGGCGAGGGCTTGAGCATTTACATGGCCTCCACATACTCCGGAATGTGCTTCTTTAAGCACCAATTCAGCCTCTTCTTAATTTACGCATCTTAATAGAATGTCGGCTAAGCTCCTTTTATAAAGCACTCCATCTAAGATGGTGTATCTCTGGGAGACTCTTCTTATGGCTTTCTTCTCTTCGTTAGTTGATCCCGGTGGGTCTCCAATCCTGAGAGTAATTCACAATCTCATGATACCATGGTTTCTCACCCTCTTCTAATTCCTCCAACTCAACCAAAGATACTTCCTCCTTTTGCTCAATGTACTCTTTCCTTTCAAGCTCTTCTTTAACCTTCAAGAATTGTGCATCTTCTACTGCCGGAATGGTACATCGGCGGACATAGATCGTCCTAACCTATCTGCCTAGCTGGACAGATAGTGAAGATGCCAGGGAAGTGAGAGCATCGGCAAGAATATTTTGAGCCCGAGGAACATGAATGAATTTGTGTTTGGAGAATAGCTTAATGTAGCAGGCGGTGAGTTCTTGGTATGGTCTGAGCCCGGGATGAGATGTGCAGTATTTGGCAAGCACTTGGCAGAGAATCAACTGACTATCACCGATCACCCTTAGTTCAATGGCGCCATAGAAGTGAGCGGCCTCCAGTCCGGCCAGTAAGGCTTCATACTCAGCTTTATTGTTTGTTGCTGGAAAATGGAGCTGAAAAGCCTGTGGAATGGTGACACCTTTGGGTGACAAAAGAACAATCCCTATCCCTCTACCCTGGGAGTTTAATGCCCTGTCAAAATATAAAGTCCATAGATTGGAAGATCGAATGGATATCAATTCTTCATCGGGGAATTCTGATTGGATAGGGTCAAAGATTGGGATAGGATGATGGGCAAGGTGTTCAGCAATCGCATATCCCTTGATCGCCTTCTGTTGAATGTAGGTGATGTCAAATTGAGAGAGAAAGCTCTGCCAGCGTGCCAACCGGTCAGTCAGGACAGATTTTTCTAGGAGAAACTTGATAGAATTCCTACGAGCAATGAGATTAACATCGTGAGCTAGAAAGTAATGTTTAAGCTTCTGGACCACCCAAACCAGGGCGACACAAGTTTTTTCCATGGTTGTATAGTTCTACTCACAAGGATCGAAGATTTTGGACAGATAGTATGCTGCTCGCTCTTTCCCTTCATCATCTAACTGTGCCAATACTGCTCCAAGGGATCCTTCCAAAACCGAGATGTATAAGATTAAGGGTTTGTTAAGAACTGGAGGTTTGAGCACAGGTGGGCTTGACAAATATTTCTTTAAACCATCGAATGCCTACTGACATCTTGAATCCCATTTGAATTCGGCCTTTGCCTTGGTTAACTCATAGAAAGGTTTACACCTTTGGGAGTGTTGTGAGATAAACCGACGAAGAAATTGTAGCCTACCAATCAACCCTCTCATCTCTTTTAAGTTCTTTGGTGGAGGCATATCAATGATGGCCTTGGCCTTGTTGGGATCGATCTCAATACCTCTTTTACTGACGATGAATCCAAGTAGCTTTCCGGATGACACTCCAAACACACACTTCTTGGGATTCATTTTAAGCTTATATTTCTTGGCTCGTTGCAAAACCCTTTTTAACACCTCAGCATGCTCATCTTGGGTCCGAGACTTGACTACCAAATCATCCACATACACCTCCACAAATTTATGCATCATATCATGAAATATCGCCACCATGGCCCTTTGATAAGTTGCCCCAGCATTTCTTAATCTGAAGGGCATGACGACGTAGCAATAGGTTCCCCAAGGTGTAGTGAATGAGGTCTTCTTTTGATCCTCTTCTGCTAACCGGATTTGATTATACCCTGAATATCCATCCATGAATGATAGGATTTCATATCCAGCTGTGTTATCAACAAGAACATCGATATAAGGAAGGGGGAAATCATCTTTTGGACACACTCAGTTTAAGTCCCTGAAGTCAATGCAAATTCGAACCTTTCCATCCTTCTTCATGACTGGGACTATATTTGCCACCCATTGCGGATAAAAGACGACTCTAATGAATTTTGCTTGGTGTAGCTTATCGACCTTTTCCTTCATCTTCAATGCTATGTTTGGGTGGAATCTCCTTAACTTTTGCTTAACCGGGGTAGCTTCGGGTTTTAAAGTTAATCGATGCTCCACCAATGATTTGTCTAACCCCGGCATATCTTAATATGTCCTAGCGAACGTGTCCTTGTATTCTTGTAGTACCTCCATTAGATTCTGTTCTTCCAAACGGGTGAGGTTGGCACTGATGAGAATATTTTTAAGATATTCTGGTGTTCCAAGATTAAGTTTCTTAGTTTTGGTTCATCCACGGTGGCTGATGGTTCTTCGAATCTCTTCAATCCGGATGCGTAAGCATCAGCCAAATCCTCTTCTTCATCATCAGTATCAGGACCCTTTTCTGATACAACCTCGTAGACCCCTAAAGTCAAATCAATGTTGTCTTTTTCTTCATACCGGATTTCATTCAACTAGATTGCATTTCTTAGATACTCCGGTAGCTTGGCACATTCTAAGCTTTTTTGAGCTAACTGATGCAGGTATCTTTCTGGAACTCTCCTACCTCTGATTTTTGTTTTGTTTTTATTGGAAACTAAACCTAAAGAAGAAGAAGTTAAATAAGGGGAGGAAGAGGAGGTTGAGGGAGTAGAATTTATTGTAGAGGATGAAGGGTAAAGGAGATCGATCAGAGATCGGGTGGCCTCCTGAGTTGGATCATCCTTCAGAGCGAATTGGGATGTTTCTTCGATTGAAACTTTGGTTGAGAACAAGAAGTTTTTTTTGATCTTTTTGGGAAGTACTAAACACAAACACAGAAGGGGTTTGGCTGGTTGTAGCTTCCGCTGTGGGCCAGGATATTGACAGGGAAGGAAACAAATCGAGCAAAGATGGGTAGAGAGAGCATCCATCCTTGCTGCCTAGTGAATCTGATGGTAAACTTGTTGGGAACGAGTCTGTTAGATCCGTGGAGATGACAAGAGGTAAATGCTCCTGGTTCTGATTGCCAGAAGGCTCGTTATGGAATAATTCGCCACTTGACCCTTCTTCAGAGAATAACCATGATACATTGAGATATGGCTCATCTTCTAAACCGTCAACCTTATTTTTCTTTGCCTGTTATGGTGGTTCTTGTTCTTCAATCATCTGTATTATCTCCCTCTTGTTGAAGAACTTGTGCAAACACCCCTGGAAGTATTTTTGACTGATTTTTGGCCATTATCACATGTCCCATTGTACCCTATCCCGTTCCTTGATGTTGTCTTTACTAGCTGGATGGGCTCTACGATGCCTTGCAATTCTCTTCCCAGTCCTCGGCCTTCTTGATATCCTAGATTTTCCATCATACGCCACCCGAGGGTCTTGGTATCATCCTTCTTTCTTTTCCAAACTTACCTGTGCTGCCTTCCATCCTTTGGCAGATTGAGAATTGTGAAGACCGGTTGATTTGGCAAGCCAGGAGGGAGAGTAACTAGGCAATCCACAGGCATACTTACCACCTTAACGACTTGGCCCTTGAAGGGAAATTTGATGCACTGGTGATTGGTTGAAGCTACGGCCTCTAATGCCTCAAGGTAAGGCCTTCCCAAGATAGCTCTGTAAGTTGGGTCCATGTCTAGGATGTGGAAGTCGACAGTAACAACTCGGGGTCCGAGTTTGACTTCGAGTGTAACCATGCCATGGGCGGGCCTTTTGGAATTGTTATATGCTGTTACGGTGATTTGTGATGGTCGAACATCCTCTTCTGGGATTCCACACAATTGTAGCGTTTCTGGTGGCAAGACATTGATGGATGATCTGGTATCAACTAGACAAGACTTGACATCTGTTTCGTTAATGCTGACAGTGATACAAAGTGCATATTTCCTTGCTTCTGGTTCGGCCTACTCTTTTTTGGTGAAAGTGAGGACGGGGTGTTCACTTCTCGGGGTCAAGACTGATGCAATCTTCTCAGGGGGGAGGGTTTCATTGACCATTACTCGTTGTAGATACTATTGAAGAACTTCCTGATGAACCTTAGACCTTTTGATCAGCTCTAGAATGGAAATCCATGTAGGGGTTTTGTCGAGGTGTTTCAACAAGTCGTAAGATGTCCCTGGCACTGGTTCTTCCGGGTGTTCTTCTTCATCTTCTTGTGATCACCCATGTTGACTGGTCTGGGGAAAAATTCTTTGAAATATGTGCCCGCTTCTAAGCACCGTGGCGAGCTAAGGGGCTATTGTTGGTGTAGTAGAGGTGGATGGAGGGTTAGGTCGGATAATGGGAGGCCTAGGTAGAGGTGTAGTAATGATAGTTTGGGTTGTAGGGATGTGGGTAGGTTGTGGTGGCATGGTTGTACGAGGTGGTACGATGATGGGTCCTAATGGTGACGGTGTTTGTGGTTACTCAACTGGGCGGATCAGGGTCTGACCCGGTTGGAGTTGTATGGCTGGTGGCGTTACGGTAGGTCGTGACAAGGTGTGAATGATTGGTGGTTGGTTTCTTCTGGTGGATATAGCTCGTGGTATGGAGTGAACGGTTCGGTTAACGTGGTTTGAAGGGTTAATGTTCATGAAGGAAGCAGGTCCCTCGATTTGCCAATTTTGGCCTCTATCGCGGGGTTCATCGGTAGAGGTTAGAATGGGATTAACCCTTTGATTTTCTGGTACTATTGTGGGCGCATGCGCGGGTAGCGGGTTCTGAATGATCCCCATAACGGATTCCTGTTGTTGTTTTTGGACTGGTGCCTGTTGCTGTTGTTGAGGCTGGTTCTTTACTGCCTTAATGTATTCACCCATTTGACCCCGGTCAATACTTCCCTGCTTGTGGAGGTCATGGATATAATCTTTAAATTGAAAGCAATTCTCCACTGTGTGCCCTGGGTATCTATGGTATAAGCAATATCTATCTGTGTTGACATTTTGTGGCCACTCCAGCTTTTCTCTTGGCAGTGAAATCTGCTTTGCCACCATAAGAGCATTGAAAATATCTGTGAGAGAGTACGGTAATGGCGGGTAATGGTTTCTTCTAGGCCTTGTTCTTCATGGCGCATAGGCGGCGGGGGGAGGTGCCTGGTTATAGGTGGTTGGTTGGCGGGGTGGTTGAGGTGCAAAGGTTTGCACGGCCAACTGCCGGGTTTCTAGGGGACTGGTGTCTGCGTTGGTTGTTGGGGATACTGGCCCAGTGTTTGGTGACAGAAAGGTTGGGGTTGAATCTGAGGGCGAGGTGCCGGTTGGGTTTGGTGGGGTTTCTGTACTGGGGATTTCTGTACTACTATTGGTGGTTGTTGGGCAGGTTTCCTATGATGTTGACGTGTTCATTGGTTACCACGCCTTCAGTTATGGGTCCAGTGGTGGTGGTGGTTGTCTTTTTGGTGACTCGGGACCTAGGGTCAAAGAGGTTCATGATGAGAGAGTCTCGGAGTTGTGTTTGGATGTATCGTGCTCTCTCATAGAGTTCACTCATGGTGATAGGGTGATTTAATGTCAGTACATTCTTCAGAGCTGGAGTGGCGTTAGTGATGATCATCTTGACTTGTTTCAATTCTGATAGTGCATTTGTCAGCCTTTCTGATAGAAATGTACGCATTACAAGCCAATCATATATGATATGATTCGACATTTCTAGATATATCTCATTCAATTAATCAGGCAAATCTTCATTATTAGCTCTTATTAGATGCGAATATCATAATGAAGTCCTTCATCAAATACAATGATGATTAAATCATGATGAGATCATGATAATGAGATTGATCATCTAGAGGTATTTGATCTAAATGCTCCTAGTCGTAGGATACTTGAGATGGGACATCAAGGATCCGGATAGACTAGTGTATGTGATGTCTTCTCATGTGATGAGGACGACTGATCTCATTGGTCATTAGTGTGGAGACACTAAGATACACATACAGGTGCTCATTAGTTGAATGAGTTCACTGAACTGACCGAATTAGAAACCCTGAATGGTATCTTACCGAACTGTCTATCAGGGTTTTCTATCATCACGGTTGCATGGTTGGACCTTTGACCTGAGTCGCCAAAGATGCCTTGTTGGGTAGAACTTGTGCTTTGACCATTGTCTTATGGATCACAATTTAGATGGTCCTATATAGCGATGGATCGGGTACAAGGAAAATTCGATGGAGGCAATTGAGCGGACAACAAGGGATCATCCACTCTCGGTAAGTGAGAGTGAATGTCCTATGGGATAGTACTCTAAATCCCTGGCCAGGGTAGATAGAATAATTGGAAAAGGAGTTTTTCAATTGATCCAATTCCGAGTACATGATCCTATAGAGTCGGTACACTAAGGAGTTGACAGTCGATGCCGTACTCCTTTCCGACCGGGACATTGGATGGATGAGGGTTTATATCCATGTGGTAACTGATGATGGAAAGGCTCAATGGAGATGAGATTATCCCCATAGCCATTTTGGATCATGGGATGTGGCTTATACCCTTCATGATCGGTAGGCTGATTAATCTGTTATCGGATAACAGATTTAATTAGATTAAATAGAATTATTTTATTTTATTTAGGCCTCAACCAAATAGGCTATTGGGACTAGTGGGTCACACACAAAAGGACTTATCCACAAGTACAGGGGCAATGGCGTAATTTATGAAGATTTTGGGTTTTTATGAAAAATTCCATAATTCTCTATAAATACTAATGGTTTCAACCAAACCCCATCAAGACAAGGGTGAAAACCACGTCCCTAGCCTCCTCCCTACCTCCTCCTCTCTTTAGAAGGTGTCCATGGTCGATGGAGCTCCATTCGGGAAGAGTTCTCGAGGCCAGCGCGAAGGGAGAACCTGCTGTGGATGAAGTTCGTGTGGATACTGCTGGAGACCGGACACTTGAATGGTTTGAAGAGCTTAAGAAGCTCATCTCCTTCCTATCCATGGGATTATATGAATCCCTATCAGGTATATTTGAACCCGATTTGATCGATTTTTGATTTTCATCGTTCGGTTTTGATTGAGACGGATTCTAAAGGAACCCATAGGAATCGTCGCTTCCGCTGCACCAAACTTTTATAGACGATTCCTTACACTTTCTGCCATTGCTCTCCATCTCTCAGCATATCTTATGAAATCCTCATCATTTCTCATTTTCTCAGTCATAAGATCTGTGATTGAATATGTAGGGCCAACTTGATCTTGGTATCTTTGCAAGAATTTTGCTTTGACGGTATCAAAGTTGCTAGCTTCCAAAGGGTCAAGTGAATAGAACCATTCTAACGTGGAGCCCTCTAGTGATCTTCTAAACAAGTATGCAAGGGCCTTCGGATCATTTTACCACATGACAGACTCATAAAGGAAATCTTTAATGTGAATGAAAGGATTCCCATTTCTGTTATGCCGGCGGTAAATGGGCATTTTGGAAGGAGGAAGATGGTACACGGGGAGAGAGGAAAGGGATATCTCAGGGAGAGCTCTTGTGTCGATCAACCGCTTGAGCTCCCGATATTGTTCATCCATTTTGTTGATTTTGTTAAGCACAGTTTGATCAACAGAGGATTCTCGGACGAGAGGAGGGGGAAGGACAGATGTTTGATTTGCCGGCATGGCCATTGGATAAGCTGAAGCGGCCGGGCAAGGAGGGTGTATCAGGTGGTGCATTTGTGGGCGGGTTTGATTAACGTGTGCAGAGGAGTATACCGGTGGCCTGAGCGGTGTGGTGTCATTTTAGTCTGGGTGGTTCAAGATGGCCACTGGATGTGGTGAGTTCGGAATCAAGGGTCCGTTGTGAGAATGGCCCGATACTAGTGCACCGAGTTGGTCAATTACTAATTGGGGGGTAGAAGTGTGGTGGCCACCTTCGGCATGGGTGTGATTGATAGGCAATTTTCCCTTTAAGATGACCTCAATGGCCTGTAGTTGAGTTGGGTCAGCATGAGCGAATGCCTCCCACATAGAATCCGGGTGGAGTCGGGGTGAACTGGTTTCAGGGAGGATTTCAGGTTCATTAACGGCACATACGGCGTCCGGGTGGAGGTAGGATTGACCATACTCCAGCTGCAGCGGCTCGTACCCTTGGTCCGTCATCCTGATGACTCGCCCTGATCTCAAGTTCATAAACACAAAGGAGGGATGACGAATAAAAGCACAAGAATCCCTTTTTTGTATTTTTAGTCTTTTCCCTCTTTTTTGTTTTGATTTTTATTTGAACAAACAAGTTATCAAGCAAATTAACCTCAAGCAAAGATTTCTTTTGGTTTTGATTTTTGTTTGAACAAACAAGTTATCAAGAAAATTAACCTCAAGCAAAGATTTCTTTGGTTTTTGTTAAGTGTTTTCATATTTTTGTTTTGGTTTTCAATTTTGATTTGCAAAAAAGTAATGGCATAGACTTAAAATGATTACTGCAATTTTTTGTGTTTCAACCTTAAATTAGTGGCTTGTTAAGAGAAATAATGTCTACTCAAATAAATGGGTAGGACCCTATGCTCTCACAATGTCGAGCAATCTAAGGTTGTCACTCTTTTCACAACGATAGGTGATAGGTACTCCGGGTTTTGGGGTAAAATGGTACAACCAACCCGATCAGTGAAGAGGGAATCCTTGACATCTGGGGACTTACGGAGGTCTTGATGGAAGCTACCCGGTCCTTCCAAGAGGGAATCCTCGGAGGAGGAGTTGGCAACCACCAAGAGGGGTGTTTGGGTGTGTAGGGATTTGGGAGGAGAGAGACTCCCTTCTCGGATGACCTAAAGGAGTCAAAGAAACCCCAATGCAAACTAAATGCAAGTGAGATATCAAGGAATGAGAAGCAAACAAAAAAAAAGTAAAAGCATGCAACGAACAATGATATGTTGTAAAACAAGTAAACAAGTCAATGATATGAAGTCAAACAAGGATGAAAGCAAGTACTAATTCAACTAAAGATTCTTAGGAAAGAAATTAGACTTTTAAAGAAAATAGGCAAAGATGCTTAGCAAGATAATCCTGAAGATGCAAAGTCGAAGCAAGTTGATAAAGCAAGTCTAAAAATTAGATTGTGCTTTTCTTTTAAAAGAGAAGGACCAACGGAAAGTAAGTAAACCGGAAAAAACTAAATGATGTTCAAGGGAGGCAAGTAAACAAGCAAGCAAGTAAGTAGGAATACCAAGAAGACGTAATAACTCAAGCAAGAGCCAAGATAAAGACGAGCATGTTGGACATTCTTTTAAAGGGATGAGAAGAGCTCACTAAAGCAAGAGTGGTCCCACCGTGGTCGCCAAAAGGTGTAAGCACCCAGAGATGGCCCACACGGCGGTTCGCGGTTCACTCTCTTTCTCCTCTTCTTCTTGGTGGTGTGTGTGTGTGTGGTCACCAGGAGCCAAAGGCTCCAAAATATGATTAAGTATAAAGCAAACGAAATGAAAGAGTAAGTTTGACCGTCGTACCTCTTGAAATGGGGAGATTGCTAGGTTCTAACTTCTCCTCTCTCAGCCGGCCGAGGGAGGAGAGCTTTAATGAGCTCTTTCACTTCCGATCGGGTTGAAGCTTCACCTCGATCGGGTTCAACCAAGAATGTCCTGCGGAGAAACACGAAAACAAGTGAAGATCATTAGCTCTGGCATGAGTGTAGTATCATGTTTGGCTTAAATCTTAAACATACAAAAGGAAATGAACTAACCGGATTGGGAAGAAATCCTAACCCCTATTTTTGGTATGTTTTTAAGTATATGGAAGATGCAAAATGACTTAATGCATGCTAAATGAAGTGATAATATGTTCTAAGATGAAAATAGAGAACGAAGATCCGATCGGACTCCAAAAAGTGCAGAACCGGCTTCTGCCCCTACTGGTGCCCTATATATAGGGCGCTAGCTATAGGTGCCCCACTTATAGGGCGCGTTGACCAAGGTCAAAGCGCCCTATATATGGGGCACTAAGTCTGGCTCCGGCATATTTTTTTCCCCTCTTCGCGATGCTGCTCCGGAGTGCTGGGCGGCTTCTAGGATGAAGTAGGGACTCCTCCTTGTAGCCAATATGCAAATGAAGCTAGTGGAGGGTGGTTTGGATGCTGGATGAAAGAGGAGAGACGGATAGAGGCTCTCAAAGTGGAGAAAAAACCATGTTTCTGGATGACAGAAACAACAGGTTTTTGGGATTTTTGGGGGGTGATCTTGGATCGGTTTGAAGGCTTATGGGAGGTGTAAATGGCTTAGAAACATGGTCTGGTACAGAGTTGGAACCTCCTTCCAGCTCCAAATGGGGGTCTATTTATAGCCCAAAAGAGGGTACTTTGGCCATTTTCGAAAAGCAGTTCGACGCGGCAAAGCACCCTATATATAGGGCGCCAGCAACATGAGGTATGTCAAATTGATAAGACGAGTCTCTACAAGTGGTCAAATCGACTGGTCGAGTCGATTTGACCTGGTGCCAAGCGCCCTATATATAGGGTGCCTGATGCCCTATATACAGGGTGCTTTGACCCCGGTCAACGTCCTATCGATCTTCTTCGGAACGTGCCGAAAAGCCTCATTCTTCCAGAAAACACGGTTCCCTTCAAATATTCTTCATGAAAACAAGAATTTAAGCTCTCAAATTAGTCCAAAATTGCGTGTCTACATACATAGATAAGAAACTTATCTTGGAGTTTACCATGTTAAACCCTTTAACTATGGTAACTACGTACATAAACTGAGTTGATCAAGCAACTTTAGATCTATCTCCATAAATCTTAAAATTCATATTTTATTTGGAGGATGAATTTAATAGCTAGGCTCACTTATGATAACATACCTACTCCATTCTTAATGAGTAGTATGTCATCCACATATAATGTAAAGAAGATAATAGCACTCTCACTTATCTTATTCGAATACACAAGACACCTCTTGGTTCACAACGAAGTCATAAGATTTTATCTCATCAAACCTTATCTACCATCTATGGGAAGTTTTACTTTATTCTATAAACGAACCTTATACACACACTATTTGGATGTTTAGGAACTTGATTCCCAAAGGTTGCATCATATACACCTATTTCTCAATATACCATAGAGAAACACTATTTTAACATCCAATTGACATATCATATAGTCATAGTGTGTAACAATTAAAATTTGAATGGATTAAATCCATGGCATAGGTAAAAGGTCTTATCATAGTCAACTATTTGACTTAGATGACATCCATTTTAACTATCCTTACTTTGAAGGTCTCTACCTTCTAATTCATTTCAATCTATTCTTTAGTGATCCATTTATACCCTATGGATTCTAAATCCTTAGGTGGATCAATCAAGTTCTGAACTTGATTAGAATAGATAGAGTTTATATCGGATATTGTTGTTTCTTCCCACTTTGAATCCATATCTCATATTGCTTAAATATAGATCTTAGAATCATTATCCTTTTATCTTATGTTTCATTTCTTCTATCTAAGATATATCCCACATATCTCTTAGGTTGATTGGACATAAAAAAGATCTATGATTTGCCCTTGTGTAATTATTAATTTGTACCATAATAAAAGTATTCTTGGGTTGTGGGACTGGAACAACTTCCATTTATACATTGCACCCACTATCTTTCTTAAGGAGGGACTCTTCCTCTAGAAATATGGTGAGATGAGCAACTTATACCCTTCTCCCTAAGGGTGGCATTAATATCCTTAAGTTTTTTATGATATCTTACAAGCCAACACTTTATAGTCTTATATTCCAACTTGATAGGGTTATACTTCTTCACTAGGCCAGATATTCTGAAACTTTAACTTGCTTAAGGTTAAGCTTTAACCCCTTTTCATATCCTATATGAAATGATTGGAATAGACTTGAAAGGTACCAATTTAAGATCAAGTGCCTATATTGAGCACTAACCCCTAAATAGACAAAGAAGAATTTTGCAAAGGTTATCATTGTCCATATTATGTCCTACACAATATGACTTCTCATTCTAACTGCTCAATTAAGTTAAAATGTATAAGAGGTGTCCACCAAAATTAGATTCTACTATCCTTCATTTATGGGTGAATTATTACTTAAGTATTTCCCTCCTTGATCTCATCACAGAGTTCTAATACTCTTTCCATTAATATTTCTACTTCATTCTTAATCTCAAATAATTTCTCAAATGTTTTGGATTTGTACTTCATAAAGTACATGTGTCCATACTTAGATAAGCCATCTTTAAAAATTAATGAAGTTGAAATATTATCATCTAACTTTAATAGATAGGAGCTAACATGTATCTAAATGCATGAGTTCTATAAACGCATTAGCCCTTTCTCCATGTCTTACTAATGGAGAGATGGTCATTTTGCTTGATAAGATAAGACTTACTTATAGTTAATGATTCCAAATCATTTACCTATATGTTTCTATTCGAATTATACTCCATAAGTCTTTTCTTATAAATATGACCGTACTACTAAAGAATAGATTAATCAATATCAATCTACTTCACCTAATGAAGATTATTCACACATATTATAAGAGCATACATATCTGATTTGAATAAACTCTTTATTAAGCTCCCACCGGTGAACACTTTACCAGTTATTATAAAACAATTATCATTTCCATACCATAGAATAAATCACCATTTATTCAACTAAGAAATGAAAACAATATTCTTTTGGAAGGATAATTAAGACAACTCTAGAAGGCTATAGAAAATTTGTATATCCCACTAGTAATAATGCAAAATTTTGTACCATTTCATATATAGGTCAACAATGTTCTTTTAACCCTCATTTACTTGCTATTATCTACAACTCATTGTAGATATATGATGCATATCTGGTATCTCATACTATTATATGCATCTCTAGTATCTCATATTATAATACGCACATATAGTATCTTATACTATCGAATATGTAAATATTAATGACTTAGATACATGAAGCTTCTCAAGCTCCACCTGTGCATTATGTGCAATACACTTTGCACATCATCTTCCACTTACCATCATCATGATAGTAGAAGAATGCTATGTCTAATTTGGGTTTTAACATCTTGACTTACTTCTTTGACTTTTAACTATCTTTTTCTACTTTTATCTAATGATTTTACTTCTTTCTATCGGTCTCACCAATAAGAAGTATTTAAGATATATTGTTTTATTTTACCTTTAATTAGCTCATCACTATGAGCCATGATGGATATCATATCCATCTATCTATGTTGCCACTACTATTTTTATCTCATAGAGGCTAACATCTAATATAAGGCAAAAAATACATCTTTTTAATATTATGAGATATGATCTTATCTTCACTCACATCATTAGATAGTGTAGGAGATATCTACTTCTCAAGTAGGATAGTTAATAGGTCAACTATGAGGATAATTCTCTTAGTTCTAGACATGTCTAAGAAGATTGAGCCATTAAACTACATAGCATCTGTCATGTTACACTAACAGTGATTTATGATTATATTCTACAACTGAGATATAATTACATCAACATTATAGACATTCATTAAAATTAAGATATGGTCTTTCATCCTAATTTATGCTCCCACTAATTTTTGACAAATTTGCATAACCCTTATTATGCAAAGGCGGGATATCACGATGAAATCCTAGGACTAAGACCCTACTAACTTTATGGTGATGACCTTGTGGGAAACACAACAAGTCATCTCATACTTAATAGGTAGATAACTTTGACCAATTGCAACCCATTCAACTCTTAGTCATTCAGCCTCTAGAGTTATAACCTTGTGGGAAACACAAGCTATATACTCTAGTTAGGTCAAATCCGCTTGTTATGTTATGAGAATAGATTCTTAACATAGCCCTTGTGGGAAACACAACAAGGCCATGCAATGGTTCACCCCAAAGTTCGGCTAATACCTTGGCCATGATCATCAATCCCTTGTTGAATGAGTCTTGTGGGAAACACAACAAACCCATCCAATCTAAGATTGGCTCAACATGACCATAACAATGGAAGGCTACGTATTCTTAATGTCTCATGTTTATCAACCTAATTAGAACGAGGAGGAATTTTATTTTAGTCTCATCAATATAGGTGCTACATATAAATATTAATATACCTTTGAAATATCATATATTTAAGGTATAACTCGTAGCAAACAACCACATATCAAATATGCATTAAAACATACGTGATCATTGACTTAACCCTAAGCATACACTTAAGGCACCCCTATAGGTGCAATTCCTTACTTCAGAAGCTTAAGTTGGCATGTTCCCACTTCAGAAGGGTGCTTCTCCAAGTGGTCCCGCTCTCCATTCTTCCATGAACCAACTTCTAACTATTACAAGCAGCTTAAGGGTATATAAACCCACAAATGTACAAATCATCATAAGAATAAGGAATCTATTGGGATAGGTTTGATCACATGAAAAAAATCTATTCAGAGCACAGCTCACGAAGGAACAAGCTACGGCCACATCAAACTCTAACTACAAATCTTAACTATCTATTAGAAGTGCCAGTATCCATTTCGTCGACAAGCATCCGGATGAAATCGCGGCTATGTACATTCCTACGTTGTTGCATCCATCGTCCGACGTCCGCGTCATCCCAACAGCCATCGTCCACGGTCCACCGTCCGCGTTCGCCTACCGTGCCAGCTCACCCGCGTTACCACACCGATGCTTCCGCCCTCCATGGTTCCCTCATCCTCCACCCGACGGATGCGCGTCCCTGTGCTCTCGGTCTCCCCCCACCTAATCGCTTCCCTCAGCCTTCGCCGCTCCCGACGGATGCGCCGCCCTCAGCGCCCTATGCTCTCGGTCTCCCCCCACCTAATCGCTGCCCTCAGCGCCGACGGACAACGCCTTCGATCTCCCCTTCCCGCGATGACTCTGCCCTCGGCGTTCCCCCTCCCGACGGGTGCGCCGCCCTCGATCAGATCCGGCTACGACATCGCCCCCCATCCCCTTCCCGCGATGACTCTCGGCGTTCCCCCTCCCGACGGGTGCGCCGCCCTCGATCAGATCCGGATACGGCATCTCCCCCCATCGGATCCGGCTACGACATCGCCCCCAGCGCTGCTTTGTCGTCCCCATCCATCGGATCCGGCTACGACATCGCACCCCGAAGGACTCCGTCTTCGATCGTCCCCTCACGCGACGATGCGTCCACCGGATGTCGGGTCAAAGATAAGTATGCAACAATTAAAATTAATATTTACATTCTTAGTCTCTTACGTAACCATCGATCTCCTCTTCCATGCCGTCTCTTGTTAAGTTAATCACTTGGAAGTGCCGCCGCTGCCTGAACTACTCTTCATTGCGAATACGTATCGGCACAACCCGACATCTTACGCTCCAACGTCACAGCGCACCCTCGAGCTCCTGCGATTGCCACCGGAAGATCGTGACTTTACTTGATAGAAGCATTGTGGACAAGGTTAGTCTATTACCTATTTTATTTTTCCACGTCTCAAAGCTCTCATCTTTCAGCCCTTCGTTCCTTTTATTTTCTATCCTATTTTATTTTCCCATTTTTGGGGTATGGACAGTGGTGCCTGGTACTCATCGGAATAGTCAATTCTCTCTTTGTTTGTGGTATTTTCATTAAAACGATATGATAAAAACAGCATGATATTCTTTATGCTATTTGAAGAGAATTAAATTTTTGTGATTTCGTTATTTATGTTGTGTGTTACCAACATAAACAAGATCTTCAGGAGCTTAGGCAGTAAGGTGCACACTGTGGAGAGAATTCCATAGACCCCATGAAAAAGCCTATAGCTCCCCTTAATCACCTTGATCTAACAATAATAACTAAGCTGCCCATGTCCGTCCAAAAAAGAGAAAGGGTTGAGAGTCAGGAGAGCAGCTTAAGTGGGATCAAAACCGATTTGGTTGAAAGTTGAATCGGATCAATCTCGGTAAACACGAGCCGATGTGTAGCAAGAAGACAAAATAGTTGAAAAAGAAGACGGTACGCAAAGAAGGCATAGCACCATTTTGCACTTCAACAAGGATCTGCCTTGACCATAAAAGCGCCTTTTACGCCATGGTCTACAAGTATGTTTGAGGCATGGTCTCTCTATGAGGATCTCTGGCAATGATTAACCAACTTGGTCAGAAACCATTGGCAGTTGGAAACTTCAAACTAAGCCTTTGTAAACTGATTTGGAGCTTTGAAACAGAGCATTCCTTTTAGTGGTTAACATTATGCAACAAATGATCTATTACAAGATGTATAGTAGGAGACATGAAGAAAAGGGAAAACCGGAAAACCAATAGAATGGCCTCAGCATAACAGTCTTCACACTATTGCCGGTTATTCAGACCTTGAAGTTCACCTGCTTCAGACATGTTGAACCTTATTAGAACTATTGCCGGTTATCCTGCTTCAGACATGTTGAACCTTATTAGATTCTTCACTAGGATTTTTTTTTCGAATAACTCAGAGGATATTGCAAAAAAAAAAAAAAACCGAGTGAAGAATGTATGTATGAAAATGTGTTTACTCATGACCCTTTAGCTGTTTGGCTGTAAGAATATTTGAGGACACATTTAAAAATTTAACATCGTTGCAGTTACTAATCTTAATCGATGCAGCAATCATGTTTTGGACAACTTTCAAATTTGGACAGCATTCAGAATTTTTTAGATTTGTTTGTTTTCAGAATTTTGAATTTCATATTTTGAATGCAAAGGTTCTGGTGGATATTGGACTCTATTAATTATGATGGCAATCTGTTAAATGTTGTAGGTTCAATTCAAGGTTGCAGATTGATTTCTTTGGATAATTTGCTGGCTTCTTACTTAGTGCAATTTATTCAACCAAGAACTCGTAAGTGCTCCCTACGCTACTGTTTGATATGTTTTCTGGCAAATTATTATATATTCTTCACGAAAAACTTATTGTTTTACATAAATATTTGTCTGGGTGTTTATAACTTGTTTTGAATTAAATGTATGATGTTGTAATCAAATCAAATTGCATAGTTTGGAATATTTTTGTAAATCTGAATTTACCAAAGAATTGAAAAACTTATTGTTTTACATAATTATTTGTCTAGGTGTTTATAACTTGTTTTGAATTAAATGTATGATGTTGTAATCAAATCAAATTGCATAGTTTGGAATATTTTTGTAAATCTGAATTTACCAAAGAATTATATATATATTTTAGGATAAGTAGCGTACATAGCAAGAAAATTCTTCAGATATTTTGGAATATTGCATTGAAACTCAATTTGCAATATAAAAGATCAGATCTGAAAATCTTCAAGAAACATGGAAATTGACGAAATTGGAAAATCCCAGAATGTCACTAGGAGACTCTGTAATATAAAATTGAAAATTGAGTAAAAAAGAAATCCAGACTTGAAATCACCATCCAAAATTAACCTACCTGTCTATCCAAGGGAAAGTCATAATTTAACCTCTTCCTTTGCTTTCTTTATCTAATACACACAATAGTAGCGTAGTATATGTATTTCAATGTATGTTTCCTTGCCATGAAATTTTCCAAGACATTAAAGAGTTGAACTAGGATCCTGCAGGTCATTAACTTCTTTCGTAAGATCCTGAGGGTGGGTGGGTGTGTGTGCATGTTTGAGGTGCAAGGTGATGCAGAAACCAGAAAACCAGATCTGAAGTACGGTACATAAAACAAAAAAAATCAAAATCTGAAATATGTCCAGAACAGTGAATAATTCAAAAAACATGCCTGACCAGAAAAATGGAATAAATCTAATTCTGAATCAAATCACAAACTTTGTTTCTTTAATACTTTATGAGATCACAAATTTTCTAGCTTTTGTCTTCCTATTTATCTCAGCCAAATGTGCACGAATGTCTATGCAACCGTTTGGTTGATTTTCTTGATCTTAGTATAAATTGCTATTTTATCAGGTTAGTTGGTAAATGTTGGCAAGTTCGCCCAAAACTTTTCTTTTATATTATAATTTTTTGATTTTTTTTGATTTTTTTATCTCCCACGAAAATAGAATCGACAAAAGCTTTTGAAAATGGCGTCAACCTCCAAGAGGGCTCGTGTTAATATGGGGAGAAGTTTCTCTGATATTCCTGGTCATGTGATGGGTAAAATAATAACCGGTTTGGTAAGATTAATCATTATTTATGTTTTTAATTTTATTATTGTTCGTTCATATTTAATATGTACGAACATTGAATTACCATTTAACCAGGACACATCAGGTGCATCCAAATAAGGGTGTATATTTATAAACTTGGTCTTACATTTATTTTAATTTAAATTTCTTTGTAGGACTATCCAAACTTCCCAGGTCCAAGACGATTCGGTCATATATCTTGGTTGGGGGAATTAATTACAGTTCTAAACATTTTTTCGAAATCAATCCTTTGTGATTGGGGCTTGAAGGGACTCTTGGTACATGCAAAACATTATGCTCGTTACTTCTTGGATTTTGGTATGATGGGAGCACTAATTGAGTTGTGGCACCCGGACACTAATACCTTCGTATTCAACACATTTGAGTGTACAATCCTATTAGAGGAGACAGAACTTTTGCTTGGATTACGGCGCACTGTAAAGCGGGAGGAGGACGATATTTTCATCCCTCCGGAGCCATTGACATGTTCACAGTTTTTGCATGAGTTCGTTGATGCCGATCATTCCCATGGCATGGTTATAGGTAAACGCATTAGCTTACATAAGCTCTCCTCGTGGACTATTTCCTTCTTGTCAACAGTAGGAGATGACGAGCAATAGTTGATTAGAGGTTTGAAGGGATTTGCCACTTGTCTAGGCTTTGTTTTCCTCTTCCACTGTCGAGAATGGTTTCTTACAAACGGAGACCATCTCTCTTGCATCGGGGAATTTGGCAAGGCAAGAAGCTTGGCCCTTCGGTACTTGCTTTTCTATATTGTGGGCTCACATGCGAGTTTGG
The DNA here is from genome assembly GCA_036172225.1 of Cryptocoryne crispatula var. balansae. Taxonomy (NCBI): domain Eukaryota; kingdom Viridiplantae; phylum Streptophyta; class Magnoliopsida; order Alismatales; family Araceae; genus Cryptocoryne; species Cryptocoryne crispatula. Next base: position 25,857,976 of record CM069932.1, read on the forward strand.
GTCAACCTCCGTTTGGTAGTGCTCTCTTGTTTGCATGTTGGGTAGGCGGCACTTCAAGTTTGACCATCTTTGGTGGTGCTAATACAATGTCTCGGCTTTTTCAACGTAGCCCATTACAACCTTATGCAACGGCACTTGGATTTGATGAAAAAATTACAAATAAATGCCCCAAATTGAAGAAAAGATCTGAGTGGCGTGTTTACTTTGCTGACATGGACCGCAATGGATTTCTCTATGCTCCAAAGGTTTTGCTTAAGAAGGACCTGTTAATGTGCTTCACTCCTGGTGTTGATCTACGTTTGATATCTGGCACATGTTTTGTGTTGTACAATTCGTACAGGTGCCTCCCACAAGTCGGTCTTCCTTCCCATGAGATGCCTTCACTTTCACACTTACCTCCTATTAAGGATAGACAGTTTGGTCTTGCAGATGATGAGGAGGAAGCTCAGAGCATCGTGGCAATGTGGAAGACAAGCCGGTTGGGTAGAGCCAGTTTAGTGATTGAGGAGGATGCACATAAAAAGCAACGCTATATTTCTAAACTGCGAATGCTTCGGTCATGATGTAACACTACTTATTTTTCTTGTTTGCACCTTAAATGTCTGGTGCTAGCACATCTTGTTGTTTAGGACAAAATGTCTTGCAAACATATATAAATAAAATTTATTTTATGTATTTATTTACATTGGTTGTGAATTGTACATAAAGTATTACATGTGGCATCATTACCTCAATGTCTCGTATACTTCACTTTGACATTCAGCGTTAACAGGAACATAATGCAAATATTATAAAACACTGCGAGTTTTACGTACTTAATAACTAAAACAAAAAAAGAAAACCAATTAATGTAAATAAATCATTCATATCTACAAATAATCATAGGAAGAACCAGGTTAAGCAGGTGAGCACCATCTCCAAAAAAAATCATCAAATGTCGTCAGATCATTCAACAGCATCCCATGAAGCCGATAGAACAAGTAGGCAGAAAGAGTGGATAGTAAGCAAACACCATGGCTCTCCCATCTCCTCTGTTGCAATAACTTATCTGATTTGTTCTTACACAAGTACATTAACTGCAGCATCTACACGGATAGAAAAGGTACAATATCATTTAAATAGAAGGAAATAAAAAACAACCAACTCCAAACGCACACATGATCTTAAGCAAGATGAGGAGAAAAAAGAAAATAAGGTAAGGATGAGGACGACCTGTCAGAAGCTTCAAACCCACTAGCACAATAGTTGAAAAGTAAAAGAAAAGCCCCCTGATTTTTACCACTAACAAGGGCCATGAATGAACAGACTAACCCAGGCGAGAAATCCAGGCTGACCCACCAACAGCTTTGCTGCTTTCTGAAATGGATGCCGGGATACCCTAAACCCCTCTCCCTAAAACCCTTAAAATAAAGCATCAATAAAAACTCAATAAATTCTTCAGCTTGACCCCCCCCCAAAAGGTAGGTGCTACTGCTGAGGGGAATAGAAGAACTAGCTAGCTAAGCTAACAACCGTAAGCAAACCCATTGGCCGCTGCCATTTTCTCAGTTGCTGATTTGGTGATCTTGGGGGCTTCACCAACTGAAGCAGATTTGTCATTCTCTTCCGTCTGCCTGCACTCTAGAAGTGCACTCTGGGAAGATTCCTTGTTAAGAGTAGCCGACTCCAGTGGATTCTCATTCTCCAACTTTGGTTTCCCATTGATAGCAATCTCCACCGTCTCATTGCCAGCAGCATCAACTGACTTCCCATCCCAGACCTGATAAAGTAAACAGTTCAATTAGCCATCAAGAAATAATAGAAAATAAAAGGACAATACGAAAGTCCCGTCTCATTTAATCCATAAAAAACCCCTCAATCATGGTGACTAAGATGTCAGAAATTTTGGCACGTTCAAACTTTAATCTTGCATGTTTTTGGAAATGCTGTTGTTTTATCCTCCTTTCTTGCATAATCTTCTGGCGTCCCTCATAAAACAAGAAGTCATCTATGATTGATGTCTTGTTAACATGTTCCTTGAACAGCTTAAGCATCTGAAGCCCCTGTGTAAGCTTGACCTGAGATAAAAAAGAGCACTATCAGTAAAACGTACAAGTAGCCATGCTTACCTCCTGAGTGTCTCTGCTGTTCGTCACTGGCTTATTGTCATTGTTCTCCAGCACTATATGCTTCAGCACACTGTTAGGAACGTCCTTCACAATGTGCCACTTGACAGGGAAACAGCCAGTCCACTTGCACTGCTGCCAATAGTCTACGGTTTTGTTGAAGTCAACAGGACCAACCATTTCACCTACACCAACAAATTGCCCACTTGTATTAACCTGAAAATTTTTTATCTCGCAGAGTCAGGTGGATGACCAATAGTTTAGCTTCATATAAATGCTTAAACTCTTACCGAGAAAAATAAGAAAATGGGGCAGACTCCCGCTTTTTCTTTAGACTCTCGGTAGGCAGCATCAAGCTTTTTGTTCCCGCTTGCAGTGCTAGGCGAGACATTATATTTGACGCTCTTATGAACATCATCCTCACTGTATGACTTGATAACAAAGAATTTAGCATCCACATATTGATCAGGGAAGTCCTCTTTGTTATACAGCTTTCTTTCTGGAACTGCACAACAATCTTCATTTTTGGCTCCTGATGAGAGGTTCTGCCCCTTGACAGCAATAGTCACATTAGGTCCAATTCCCTTTTGGCTTCTACGCCCAGCTCTAGGCCCTTTGTTTAGTTCACCCATACCGTCGAAATTTCCATTGACATAACCAAAAAACCCGTTGCTCCTACCATGGGATTTGTACTTTGTATCCATAGTCAACCAGCCATGGCAAGCTCTGGAATCAAATCCATTTGGTGAAAATTATAGGCCTGTTCTATATGCATTTCCACACTGGCCATACATTCTCATGTTTGGGTACAAAGTCATGAGGCCAGGAGCAGCCGGGCCCATTCCACAGTTTGGCCTAGGTGTATGTACACTCTGAGTCTGAGATCATCAACAAAATTTGATGTCATAAATCAGAAGCAGAACTGCTATCGCAAGAAAATTTGCATACCGAAATATGATTAATGGATTATTCAAAATTCCAAACTCAATAAATGATAAAGGAATGTAGACTAACAGAAGGTAAGGTGAGCCTGTGAGTTTTGACTCAACACTTACATGCAAGGCGATTGTAATTTGGCACACAGCAAAGCTAATAATTAACCCAAGAACCTGGAGTCAAATCTACAGCAAATGTAAACATCCTACAGCTTCTACTGTACCTAGGGGAATTCAGTTCTGAAGTGAATGCAGACCAGTAAGAAGATCATACCATGGGAGAGAAAGATCTCAGATTCTGACTTGGTGAAATGTTGCCTGCATTATAAGCTGATGATGTGACACAAGTTGTGGTTAGCATGTAGGACTATTTTCATAGGTACTCTTATTATAATACTATATGCTTTATAGCACTATTTTCTATAACTATGAAACGGTTTCCTTCATTTGAATTGACGAAGTTCCCAATTGAGATTATATATTTAGGATTAATTATCCTTGATTTATTCTGCTTTCACTTTGATGTGTTTGAAGAATTTTTTCTGGTGTCCTTAGAATTCTCAAATATATATTTTTATGGCATGTTGATTTTCAATGTGTTAGTATTTGTATTTTTGCTAGGTTGGCAAAGGAAAGAAAAGGAAAGCTGCATTTTTGGTTGGATATGTTAAAAGAAAGCAGGAGATTTTAGATTTGAAGGTATTTCATTTACTTTTGTGGGTTTTTCAGATTGTCAATTTTTTGTGGGTTCTATCATATACCAGATTTTCTTCTTTTCATATACTGTGTATACTCATCTGTCTTTGGTATTTAGATAATTTGTCTTATTTTAAGTCGTCTTAAGAAAATAAAGTATCAAAAAATCATGATCTGCTGTCAAACAATACACAGTAAAATTTGAAATCGTAAGACAAAGATAGGTCATGGTTTGATAGTAAAATACGTATTTCTGCTCTGCCAGAATTTATTAACGGACAATGTACATGTCATTGAAAAAGCATGCAATAAATTGTTGTTCCCTTAAAAGAAGTTATTTTATTATCATATGATGTACAAAAGGTACATGTTTGCTGCATGCATATGGTTAAATTAAGTGATCTTGAGTGGAGGATCAATGACCCCATGAAATTGAGAGGATTGCAAATAAAAATGATGAAATAAAACAAAATAAGGCAACCTAAAAAAAATCTGAAATATACAAAGTCTGAAAGACATAAAAATCTGAAATATATAAAAAAATCTAAAATCTGCAATGTGCGCAAAACCCATAAACCTGTAAAGCCTAAAAAAATCTGAAATCAGAACCTAGGACTGTAAAGTACAAAAACTGTCATATTAACTGGAGAAAATAACCTGAAATTTATAAAAATCTGAAAACACATAAAAAGCTGAAGTGTACAAAATATGAAACCTAAATCCGAAGCTTAAAACCTGCAAGTATTAAAAAACAAATCAAACCCGGCCCAATTCAAAAGTGGCTATTCATGGTTTTCTGAATTTGGATCAGTTCATAGTTTAAATTTATAAATGAAGTCACTAATTTAAGCTGCCATACAGTAGTGGTCTGTATGAAGATAAGTGATATCATGATATACTATTACTGAGTTAACTTGCCAAGGGTTTACCCCATCTATTAAATATGATGTTTTTGGGTTCCATGGGTTCGGGCTTGGGTCTGAATCAACCAGGTCCAAACCAAATCCACAATGGATCAAATTGGAGGGATTGGCTAATTTCAGCAAAATAATTTAAGATTTTAGAGTTTGAATTTGATTTTAAGATTTTTGAATTTGTTTCCATTTTTTATATTTTTAAATTTAGATTTTAAGGATTTGTTTCTTTTTATATTTAATACGTATAGAATTTATCTTCTATACATATTAAATATACATTGGATTATGATATATTTAAAGACATGCGTAATCCAATATAGGAGCTCACTCTCCAAACACATATTTTAGCTTCCAAAACACCATTCTTGGTGGTTACCAACCTCTCTCCTAGGGGAATTCCTCCTCGAGTGACTTGGTTTGTTCTGCCAAGGCCTCCGAAGTAAATCCCCGGACGTGAAGGATTCCCTCTTCAGCGATCGGGTAGGTTGTACCATTATCTTGAAAAACCTACAATCACACCCATTTGACCAATTAAAATAGTCGTATTCTATGTTGTACATATGTTCTATCCAATAGCTTTTTAATAATTTTCTTAATTTCTTCCTTTTAAATAATAATACTTGTTAATTGCTACATTTCAGCATATCAAAAAATGAGTGATGAAGACTATAATATAGAAACAAATGCACCTTCCGAGAGAGAAGGTATGGTTTTTATCTAAACTATTTATTTATTTAGTTAACTTTATTATTGACTCTGTCGTTTAAAAGTTATTTTAAGGAATAGAAAAATTAGAAGAAGAGAAGTCTTTGCAGAAAGGAAAAGGCGTAGAGTATTACAAGAGTTATCTATCAGGCACATTGTAAGGACTATTGCGGACTGTGTATACTGTGGAGCAACAAAGTTTGAACATGAACCTCCAACATTTTGTTGTTATAAAGGAGAAGTTTCCTTGAAGACATCAAATTTTCCTGAAGATTTATTGAAATTATACATGTCAAGTGATATACAATCCAAAGAGTTTAGAAACTCTATACGTGGTTATAACAGTGTATTTGCATTTACCTCTTTGGGAGTAAATTTGGATAAAAAGGTTGCAGATATGTCAAAGTACATTACACCTTCGCGCATTTTGGGTCAAGTTCATCATCGCATCCCCTGTTTAGTGTACTGAGAAACGACAATGTTGCAAGATATCTTCAACTATATTTTTACGACACGGATAATGAAGTGCATAATCGACAATCACATGCTCAAACTTAGATGCAGCAATAATTGAGAGGTTAGTAGGAATATTGCAGATAAATCCATATTCTATGTTCTTGAGAAATCTACATGAATTACCTTCCTTGGATAACATGGTAATTTCTATACGAACGGACCCTGGATTAGATCAGCGTGTTTACAACACACCAACTTCTGATCAAGTGGCGGCAATTTGGATTGAAGGGAATAATATAGAAGGGAGATATGTATCTGATATCATAGTTCATGGTAACGATGGAAGAAGTCATAAAGTACAATCATACTTTGGATGTTATGACCCACTTCAATATCCTTTACTTTTTCCCCGAGAGAAGCGGGTTGGCATAGAGGAATTAGGCGGACAAATTGTAGGTCAGATCATGAATATTCAAGAACAACAACATCAAATGATCATTACACATTCAGTGATATGGTGCAAGCTGAAGAAGGTATCTTCCAATTACTTATCAAATATAAACATTTTTTATATTTTATACTTATAATTCAGATAATTAATTCGACATTCGAAACGGATGCTGACTTCTCAAGGAGGGAAAAAATGTTTTATCTATGCTCGTGAATATTACGCATATCTTCTACAACAACGGAAAAATTCTTTGAATCATTTGTTGCTTGCAGGACGATTGTTACAACAATTTGTGGTTGATATGTACGTTAAGATAGAGACAGATCGGTTGGATTTTTATTATAGAAATCAACAACATATAAGAGCTGATCTTTACCAAGGAGTTGTGGATGCGATCAACGGCTTGGAGAGATGAGCTGCGAAAATATTGGAACGAGAATTATTTTGACTTCGTTCATTGGGGGCCACTAGAGACATGCGAAGAAGGTATCTTAACGCAATGGCTCTTGTACATCGATTTGGAAAACTGATATATTTCTCACCATCACATGTAACCACGAGTGGGAAGAAATAAGACAACAATTGCATCCATGGGAGGTTACATTTAACGGACCGAGATATTGTTAGTCGGATTTTCCGATCAAAGTTACAAGATCTAAAGCATTTGTTATTCTGAAAAATTTGTTTGGTAATGTTGCAGCTCATATTCATGTCATAGAATTTAAAAGAGAGGCTTACCACATGCTTTCGCTTCTTGATTATCTTGAAAGAAGGAGAGAAAATTGAGAATCCGAGACATATGATACATATGTCTCGCGAAGAATACGATCCACAATTTGACAACGAACTATACGAGTTAGTTTTGAAACACATGATACACGGTCCATGTGGATTCTTAAGGCCAACATCACCATGCATGAAAAATGGATTTTGCAAGTGTAAGTATCCGCGTCAGTTTAGTGAGGTCTCATTGAAAAGTATTAATTCCTATCCAATATATCGAAGAAGAGATGATGGTCGAAAGATTAAAGTTAGAAATCAATACTTGGACAATAGATGGGTTGTTCCATATAATCCTCTATTGCTTAAGAGATATAATTGTCACATAAATATTGAGATATGTTCTTCTATAACAGCTGTTAAGTATTTATACAAATATGTGTATAAAGGTCATGATCGTGTCTCTGTACATATCAGTGATGACAATGGGAAAAATGTAGTTGACGAAATAAGACAATTTCAAGATGGAAGATGGATATCACCACCAGAAGCAACCTGGAGAATTTATCATTTCAATCTCAACGAGATGTTCCCATCTGTTGTTCAGCTTGACTTGCATCTCCCAGATAAACAACTTGTCACATTCAGGAACCACGATAATTTGCACAACATTTTAGAAACAACTCGGTTGAAGAAGACAATGCTCACAGAATTTTTCACAACAAATGTGGTAGATGATGATGCACGGTTGCTATTGTACAGAGAGTTTCCAGAGAATTATGTCTGGAACAAATCAAAGTCGTGTTGGACTAGAAGAAAACAAAGGCAAGTAATTGGACGTGTCAATGCAACGAACCCATCAGAAGGAGAGAGACATACTTTGCGATTGCTATTAAACGTTGTAAGAGGTCCAACATCATTTGATGATTTACGTACAGTGAATGGGTTCACATACCCCTCATTTAAAGAAGCAGCTCAAAAGAGAGGTCTATTGGAAAGTAATCATGCAGTTTATACTTGTTTTGAAGAAGCTATTGTATACCAAATGCCTTATTCATTGCGTCGCTTATTTGCGATCATATTGGCATACTGCGATGTAGATAATGTTAAATTGTTGTGGGAACGATTTCATAAATATATGTGTGAAGATTATGAAAAATCTGAAAATATGTCACCTACGAATCAAATTGTGGCAACATTGAAGGATATACAAAGGTTTCTTGAAAATATGGGTAAAGATATTGCAGATTATGAGTTGCCGAAGATACCTAAACAGAACAATGTATCACACAATACATCAAGGGAAGTTCTAGATGAACTCTTGATTCATACTCCTCAAGTTGATATTCAATCTATCAATCTACTAAACGCAGATCAAAAGAGAGCTTTTGACATAATAATGGATATAGTCCATCAAGAAAAACATGGTACATTCTTTGTTGATGGACACAGGAGGCCAGAAAACATATCTTTATCGAGCTTTGCTTGCGAACATTAGAAGTCGTGGAGATATAGCCTTAGCAACTGCCACATGTGGAGTTGCAGCATCTTTAATGCCTGGAGGAAGAACGGCCCATTCAAGATTCAAAATTCCTTTGGATATCAAAGCATCATCTGTGTGTAATATAAAGAAACAAAGTGCACTTGCAAGTTTGATACGTTTGGCAAAGATAATTATTTGGGATGAAGCACCTATGTGTAAGAAATATGCTATTGAAGCTGTTAAAAGAACATTTCAGGATATTATGAATTCAGATCTTCCATTTGGTGGAAAGATAATGATATTTGGCGGAGATTTCAGACAAGTGTTGCCAGTGCTTCCAAAGTCTACAAAACAACAAACAATTGAAGCATGTACGATCAAGTCATATTTGTGGCAACAAATGGAGAAATTATATTTGAAAAGGAACATGCGTGCAAAAAATGATAATGAATTTTACGATTTTCTTATTCGCATTGGAAATGGAACGCAGAAGAAATTATTCATCGTGACTTAGTCCATATTCCAAGTGATATGTTGATTAAATTTGATGCAATTGAAGACATGCGGTACAAGTTGATTAATTGTATATATCCATGTATACAAGAAAATTACCAATGTCATTCATATATCACAAATAGGATAATATTGGCAACAAAAAATGAATTCGTTGATGATATCAATGAAATGCTTGTTAAATCATTTCCAGGAGAAGAACATGTGTACTATAGTTTTGATAGTGCAGTTGATGAAGCAAATACACAATATCAAGTTGAGTTTTGAATTCTTTAACACCAAATGGTATGCCACCTTCCAAATTGATCTTGAAAAAACATTGTCAATACTACTATTGAGAAATTTAGACCGCGAATGGTTTATGCAATGGCACAAGATTGATTTGTGTTGATTTTACAAAAAATGTGATCAAAGCACAAATAGCAAGTGGTCACCATGTTGGGAATGAGATCTTAATTCCTAGGATACCTTTATATCCGGCAGAAAAAGATAGTTATCCATTTCAATTTAGACGGAAACAATTTCCGGTGCGTCGCATTTGCTATGACTATAAATAAGGCACAGGGGCAAACAATTCCAAATGTTGGAATTTATTTGCCAGAACATGTTTTCTCTCATGGTCAATTATACGTTGCTTTATCACGGGGAATTTCTAGAAGTTCTACAAAGCTACTTGTCAAGCCTTTTGCGATGAACAATGAAACAATACATGAGTACACACGAAATGTTGTTTACAAAATTTATGATATCACTCCATGTGCGTATAATTATCTACTTTATTATCTTCTTCTCTCATTTTCCTATTCACATCATAATTTTTCTCTCTCGAGGATATGGCACGATCAAACATAACGTTCAAAGATTTAACTCCAAACATGACTGAATGGACGATTAAATGTCAATTGGTCGAAAAGAAAGCGCCATACATTTTCTCAAAGAATGATAGGCCTGGAAAAGTAGTTAATGTGTTTGATGGATGAGCAGGTAATAGTTACATTTTTTATATTAGATTTAATCTCTTTGTTTCTAATGTATTATGTTAAATTATTTCAGGGAACTCAAATGCAAGCAACAATGTTCTTAGATACAATTGGAAAATTTGATACCTTTCTAACAGAAAAAAATTATTACACCATTTCGAATGGTATAATAAAGTTGGCAAATCCAAAGTTCAATCTTGGATCAATCCCAACCACTGTTATATTCACAAAGGCTACACTAATCTCAGAAGCAGAAGCATTTCTTTCAATTCAAAAGGATCATGGAGATACAAGCAAATTAAGAACTATTCAGCAATTGTTTGATTCAAAGATCGACGATGAAGTTATCGGTAATTTTTATAATTTATATGTGTTTTAATAATAATGTTTGATCATAACATTACATTCTTTTGCAGATTTATTGTGTGTGGTTATCAATACGGATGAAGCAACAACCGTTTCAAGAAAAGCAGATGGGAAAAGCATTCAACGACAAACTTTAATATTAACGGATGACACGTAACATCTAATTACTTATTTATTAATTTTCAACTATTTGAATTTTGCTCATTTGTATCCATATCTTGTTATTCAGAACCTCGAAACTATCATGCTTACAATATGGGAAAATTTTGTCAAGAATGAAGGAGTACAATTATCTGAAATTATTCAAGAGAAACCTGTACTTTTAGCAACATCTCTACGCACTCATACATTTAGAGGTAAAATATTGTATCATTATCAAAAAAATATAATGTACAATATTCTAATGTAGCCATATTTTGATTTATAGAAAACTTTGGATTGAAGACAACTTTTGGCACCAAATTATTAATACGTCCCAATGCAAACAACGCCAAATTGTTGGAAAATGGTATACTACATTAAATTTTTTTAACTCATTTCATGTCATAAATATTGTATTACACTAATAAAATTTTAACTATTTTAGGGTCACTAACAACGTTGACGAATTGTCAAGAAGGTTTTGGTGAAACAACGAGAAGATGTAATATCAATAAAAGCATAGGAGATATCTTTACAAGAGATGATTGACAACAAAATAAATTCTACGTCTACTGATGTAAGTTTAACATATTTTGATTTTTTTTCAAATTATTGATATATTCATTATGTTTAATTCTCTTTGATATCACATGATTTTTCTATTATTGATATTTTGCAGGTTGTATCATATGATGTCAAGGTAAGAATACAAGACATAATTACAAGCAAGAATCCATGGTACATGGCTTGTCCATTTTGTGCACGACTTGTGAAAGAGGAGAGAAATATTTATACCTGTAAAATGTTCTAAAGAAGATATATGCCCAGAAAGGTTAGAGAAGGCGACGAAAATCAATATCATATCTTACTATACATGCATCTATATGCTATAATCATATTTTACATATGCATTTTCAAATCTTATTTGTAGATATTGTCTGCGTCTAAATGTTGCGGATCATACAACAAATATGTGGTTAACATTCTTCAGTCGCCAAGCTGAAGATATTCTTGGCGTAACAGTCCATACCTTGAAAGAAAAGAAGGTATGCGTTATTGAACTTTTAAACTTTCTTTATTTCGTATGCAATATATAATGTTATATGTTATCATGCAGGCAAAAGATCTTCCTACCTACTTGAACATTCTGCAGAGTTTGATTAATAAGAAATACATGTTGACTATAAAGTGTGTTAGCAGAGGAATCAATGATCCTATTAGTTACACATGTACACAAGTCAAGCAGATTCTGGAGATTGATGAAGCCGAAGATTCAAACTCTCGGCTGCGATGAAGTTATACAACGTCGAGGGAAAAAGCAAAAACTCATGTAACTCAACATGAGTTTGAGAGTCGAAAGTTTTAGAATATCATTTCATGCATTTAAAATATTGTTTGTTTTTACATGAATTTTATAACTATTTGGTTGACGAGTGTAGATTTAAATCATTTCGTTAATTTAAACTGTTTCGTTTATAACCTTCTGGTGCACGTAGTTGCATGTCCATCAAGAAAAAATAGTGCTATATATGTAGACTCCTGTTGTTTCATCGGTTACGTTGGCTATTAAGATGATCAATTCGTGATGATTTGTGGAAAACAACTCGCATATAAGCTTGAAATCATCGGGATAGTTGCTTGATTTTGCCAATAAAGATGATGAGATTCTAAAAATATGAAACTAAAAATAATACCGGAAATTAGCCAATTCAAAACGTTCCAAATGATTCATTCGTTTTGTCTGTCATTCACACGTTACGTAGTATATAATTTTTAGTTTTATAATTATTTTTTATAAATTTTTATAAATGTCATTTGTACTTTGAATCTGAATTACAATTTAATGTAGTTGTAGTGAAGTACATTAACGAAACAAAGCAAATATAGGAAACGGTGCAAATCACAAGTGAAATGATGTATAGTTAAAGAATTTAAAAAAATAACATTATAAGAAATATTCTTTGAACATTAACAAAATTTTGATTACGATTACTGATTTGTGTATATTTGCAAAAACAAAATAAAATATTTATAATATAACTTATTTTTATAATGTATCTATGTATCATATATGTATAAAAAATGTATTTCATTTATCATGTGATTTTATACTCGTATACGTGCGAAGCACGTAATTTGACTAGTACCTCTCAAATATGGCACCTCCAAGGGCCGTTTAGTGCCCAATAACTTATGGAAACTCTAGTAAACTTAATTTCCTATCTTCTCAAGTCATTAGATAGAGGTATTTATGTCCAAATAGGTAAGTTTATCAACTCCCCTAATTTCTCCTGGTTTTTCAGACGTGATGATCCTAGCATTTTTACGAACTCCAACCGGACTCTTTGGATGGCCAAAACTCATGAGGTTTGTGGCATTGGAAAGATATCATCTACAAGAATCAAGTAAAACTAATCACATACAATTTGGTATCTCATATGAACTATGGTGATCAAATCAAAATTGCTCTGTACATAGTTTCGGGAAAGCAAGAAATCACATGAAATCAAGCCAATTTCATGTCAAACTTAACCAAGGCTTCAATCTGGCTATGTTACCACTATAAGGAATCAATGCATAGCAGTGGGAAAAATTTTGATTCCTAGAAGTCATGATCTTTGCCTTGGTCAATGTTGAACGGGTAAAATCAAGAACCGAATATGAAATAGAATGAGAGTACCTCATGGGATTTCCAAAATCCCTTATCATGAATGAATAAAGGACATTCCTCCTTACTTAAAAATATTCAAGTGTACAGTCTCTAGTAGTAACCACATGATCTACTTCAATAGACGAGTTCTCCCTTCCTTTTGGTCTCCAGAAACCTTAAAGATCCAAGATTGACCATAGGAGATCACCTTCTAGATGAGATAGGAGAGAGAGAGGCTGCTTGGGATGTGCTCCAGTCCTATGACTTGTTAGGGTTTGGCTTCATAAGCCATTTATATATAGAAAATGGATTTTTTCACAAAAACCTAAAACTTCTATAAAATTACGTCCATGCCCTCATCTTATTGACCAGATCTAATGTGTGTGACCCACTAGGCCCAATAGTCAATTTGGTTGAAACAATAATTAATTTAAAAGAATAATTCTTTTAAATTAATTTAAAATTGTTATCCGATAATAATTTTTATAATTTTTTGATTATAAATGGTAAAATCCATATCTTATGATTCCAAATGATTTTGGGGAGTTAAATAACATCCATTGAGTCTTTCCATCATCAACTATCATACAGATTTAAATCTTCGTTCATACAATGTCCCTGTCGGTCAGGGGTTCGGCATCGACTGTCAACCCCTAAATATTTCGACTCTATGGAAAACTCATTTTTCAATTATCCTAAGTACCTTGGCCAAGGATTTAAAGTACTATCCCATAGGACATTCTCTTCTCCTACCGAGAGTGAACGATCCCTTATTGTCCGCTCAATTACCTCCATTGGGTTTCTCTTGCACACAATATATCAACTATATTGGACCCATCAAGATGGTGATCCATAAGTCAATAATCAAAGTACAAGATACATCCGGTAAGACATCTTTGGCGTCTTATGTCAAAGATCCAACCGTGCTATTAAGATGTAATGATAACCTGATAGACAGTTCGGTAAGATACCGATCAGGTTTTCCTAAATTGGTCAATTCAGTAAACTCATTTCATTAATGGACACCTATGTGTGTATCTCAGTTTATCTACACTGATGACCAATGAGATCGGTCATCCTCATCAAATGAGAAGACATCACATACACTAGTCTATCCGGATCCTTGATGTCCCGTCTCAAGGATTCTTTGACTAGGAACATTTAGATCACATATCTCTCGATGATCAATCTCATTACCATGATCTAATCATGATTCAATCATCATTACATGTGATTAAAGACTTCATTATGATCGCTTCTAATAAAAAAGTTAGTAATGAAGTTTTGCCTATTTAATTGAATAATATATTTCTAGAAATGTCTAATCATATCATATATGATTGACTTGTAGGGCATACATTTCTATCACATATAACATTCAATATAAGTCCATGATCTTCATACATTCGCACCATCAATCATCACATGTATATAAAGTAATTAAGAGATAATTATATGATAAAACACTTATACCATAAAATTATAATTCAATTTTTTAAATTCACAATTTCATGCCTATTGTTATTTTCATGAAATGTATAACATAAAAATAAAATATAAACAATTTAGATGCAATAAACAAACAATTCTAAACTATTTAAACTATTCATGCATACACAAGATTGTACTAAGTGTAAAATTGAGGTCCTAGTCACCCATATGCAAAGTCACATTTTAAACAATTAATTTAGATATTAATTTCATAAGTTTAGATTTTAAAATAATTTTAAAACCTAAATATGAATGATTATGCGACAACTAAACTTAAAATCATATAATAGATCATTAAACACTTTAATAATCTATTAAATAAAATTTTTAATGTTTCTAAAATTATTCTAGCAATTTTTTATGATTTTTAAATAATTTAAAAACTATGATAAAATTTAAAATGGAATCATGGATCCTATTCAAACCCAGAAACCCATTAATAGACCTGTCAATGGGCCATTCTCGGGTCAGATTTTTCAAGATCCGAATCCGAATCCGATAAGACAGATCCGAATCCAATAACATATCCTATACGTTATTACATTTCGGATCTAAACCCATACCCGGATCCAAAAATATTTTCGGATCCGGATCCATCTGTTAAGAACCCGATGAGTCGACGACGGTCGAATCCTTGCGACCCCACGTGCGCCTCTTCGTTGCTTGGCGAGGAAGCAACGAAGTCGCTGCTAGGCGGGGAGGGGATAGCGTGGCTTGCGGTGGGGGTTCGCCGGCGGCGGGGGCTCGCGAAGGGGGAAGGGGCTCTCGTGCGCATGGGGGGAAGTTGTGCAGTAGTGGGGAGGGGGGCGGAAGGCGGAAGTGAGGGGGCAACGCACCCCAGGTCGAAGGCGGAAGCATGGGGGGGGGGCGACGAGCTATCGCATCCCGACCGAGGGGGTGCGGAAACCGTAGCGGAGGGGGTTCCATTGGCGCCGCCCCCACTCCCCGTTCGTCCCCCTCCTCCATCGCAAAGCTCCCCACACCACCCGTCTCCACCGCAACGGTCGACTGCAAGCCCCAATGTCCGGAGAGCAACACGATCCGACGGCCGGCCGACGAGCACACAGAGGATCATAAACCCCTCTCCTGCTCCCGCAGGTGCCGACGTGCAGCCCTCCTCGCAAGGCCGCCCCTTCCACCGCACACGTCCCTTTCGTGCTCGCCCTCGGCTTCCTCTTTCTCCCCTTCCCGCATCGGCGCGCGCAAGTTCCGACTGGCCGAGTCGCTACTCGGGGCCTTCCGGCGGCGGCGGCGGCGCCGTCGCGGCGTTCGCGTCGCCGATTTGGGGCTACAAGGAAGAAGGAGAATGAGAAGGGGAAGAAGGCTGTAGCAGGCACACTGCACACAGGAGCCCCGGACACTTGCGTTGTCGCCGCCGCAGCCTCGTCGGCCGGAGCAAGTTGCAGGAGCTGCCCCGCACAATGTTTATTCGATTGCGGAGACGCCTGAAATCGTCGCGGGCTGTCGGGTCATCCATCGGGTTTCAATATTGAACCCGACAAATAGAAATCGGGTTTAGTTTAAATTGGATACGTTCGAACCCCATGTTTGAGATATTTCGGGGTCACCCGTTGAATATCCAAACCCTTTTTTTATTTCGGATTCGGGTTGAGTTGTTGGGTTGACCGTGTCCATTTACAGGTCTACCCATTAACGTGATCTGCAAGTGAAATACAGTCAAGTTAGATTCAAACCCATTTTCATCTATTTTTTACTCTCACCGGCGTTGTGCGCTGCATCAAATTGGCATAGTGCACTGCCCCCACCAGGCACAATGCACCTCGCATAGGTGGTATTGGATTCGGGAGGATCCCATGGCTGGTCTCTGAACCTAGGTCCGTTTGTTTGTCCCGAAAACTTCACCATAGAACAACTTTTCAGAAAAAATATTTTCAAATTATTTG
Organism: Cryptocoryne crispatula var. balansae; assembly: GCA_036172225.1. NCBI lineage: Eukaryota > Viridiplantae > Streptophyta > Magnoliopsida > Alismatales > Araceae > Cryptocoryne > Cryptocoryne crispatula. The sequence continues at coordinate 25,874,489 of CM069932.1, forward strand.
TTTATTTGAGTGTAAAAGAGGAGTCACCGTAAAATATTTTAAGTAAGGCCTCCGGCCAACTTGATTTTGGCATCCGATCCGAGGCCACGGACACCACTATCCGAAAAAAGGTGAATATGATTTTAGTTTATAAAAACATACTTGAAAATTTATTTATTAAGTAAAATTATTTAAGTTTTATAATAATAAATAAAAATTTTATTTATTAACTAATATTTTAATATATACTTATTTTCAAACATAAAATTTTCAACTAATAAGAAACTTTGAAAAAAAGTTTTATATACGACTACCCATGTAAAAGTATTTTTTAAAAAATAATTTTCACATTAAACAAATGATAGATCACATTTTATGTTTCATAAAATAGTATATTCTTTATATAAATATAGCATTTATATGTTTTACTTTGACATGTCATCAAATGAATCAAAAATAATATTTTTAAAAAATAATTAAATCACACATTCGGCTTCTCTAAAGGTATGATATTTTACAAGCAAAAGATAATTTTTAGAGAATAGTTTACAATGTTCAAATGAATAAATATATTTGTAGAAAAAATAATTTATGAAAAATTAAATTTTAAATTAGTTTTCAAGAAAAAATAATTACATGCAACCAAATAACATATTATGTTTTCAATTTTCTTGGAAAAGCTACTCCAAAGAAAATAGTTTACATCATTTTGTTTTTACATTATCCAAACGGACCCTAAAGTTTTCATGTATTGACTCATTCAAACTGTGCTAACTCCGAGTCAAACATGGGAGCAACATGGGATCTGAAAGGAGCAACTAATTGGGTTTGTCAGACTTGAGACTTTCCATCATTCCCTCCTAAAAACATCGAAAATGGCTCCTATTTTTCATTAGAAAAAGTGTTGTCGCTACCTCTTGGTCAATTTTTGCCATCCCATGGCACACCTGCGGATGAGCTCCTCCGGGTCCTATACATCTGGTATAATGACACTTTGATATCTTGTACTCGAGAGTGAATGTAGCGTTTGGTTTTTTTTTTAGGTTAAGAATATTATTTTTAAATTATTTTTGGGAGTGTTTTTATTTTATTTAGACTCCTTCCCTATTTATCCTTGACGTTTACCGTTTTTCCTCCTTCCTATACCCTAACACGAAACCGTCGCAACCACGTCGCTTTTTACCCTCTGGTTATCGCCTTCGCCAGCACCGCCGTCGGCCTCCCCGTTTCTCTCTCTCCATCGCCGTTTTTTTTTCTCTCTGTGCGAGCGCCCCCGCGCGGTCAACCGCGGTCGCCCGCGTGCATCGTCCACTGGCGCCAAGCGCCGCCTCGCGCGTGCGCGCGCGTTTCGCCTCGCGCGGCTCACCAGGTCAACTCCGTGCGTCGCCGCGCCGCCGTCAACGCCCCGCCGCACGGCCAGCCAGCCGCCGCCGCCGCGGTGCCGTGTCGGCGCCGCCACCGGCCAACGCCCGCCTCCGCGCGACCGGCCTCCCCCCCCCCCTCGGCGTGCCAGCCGCGTCGTCGCCGCCGCCACGCAGCCGCCCCCGCCCGGCGCGGCCAGCCTCTTGCGCGGCCTCCCGCCCTCAGCGCCGCCGTGCGCCCCCCCGGCCGCCGTGCGCCCACCGTGCTCCCGCCCCCTATCTGCCGTGAGCAGTCCCCTCTCTCTCCTATCTATTCTCTCTATCGTATTATCTTGAATAGTATTTCTCCTCAATTATTTTCTCAAAAATTTCTCTTGATCCAACAGCCTATTCTCCTTGTGTATACTCTTTTTCCAGCAGCTTGAGTGGGGAGAATTAACCCTTTTTGATCGGCTCGAGTTGTGCGCTACGTAGCCGACGTTCGATATCCTTTTCGGTCGCCGGTTCCCGATTTCTCCAACATCGATTCCGGTAGGCACCCTTGACGTGTCTATTATCATTAAAATTTCTATTTAATCCTCCATGACTTGTAGCGATTATTATTGATTTAATTAGTCGGTTTAGCATTGTATGTTGTGGTGAGTGTGGTTAGCGGCGTTGTTTCGTTCGTATGTATTGGAGGTCGTATTATGATTATTTTAGGTTGTTTACAATACGTTAATCATCATGTTCTTGACTGATTTTAGTCTCTCTTTGATAACCTATATCTAGTTAGTCTATGGTTATTCTTTCGAGTTAATATCATTGTATATATAAGGTGATAGGTAACTAAATTAGATATTGTTTAGCTAGCCTAATTAACTACTTGATTTCAGCCATGTTTATGTCTTTAAACCAAAAGATATGGTCTGATTGGGTCTGTTCATATCATGTTTTGATTGAGAGTCTGTGGTGGTATCATACCAACTCATATGTATTACTGAGATTTTATGGTTCTAGCATCAGCGAACATATTGTTTAGGTGTAGTTGGTCATGGTATTTGCATTGATGGTATATTTGTCATAGCATGATATGGTGTATGTCATTTATCTTATAAATGTGATCATGGCATGGCATGATTGAGGTGAATGCATGATGCATTGAAATTCTAATGGAAATAGCTACACCGTACTAGTTAGTCGTGGACCCGAGGGCAATGGAGGTTAGAAATCTCCAAGGCATCCTTCGATCCCGGATACCGCGGTTTGTCCCTGTGCCACCACTGCCTAGGTGCACTATGGGATTTCGTTTAGCTATATGGTACTGCTACATATGATAGATCTGGTGGTAGCTGGTTGAGGTGGCAAGACGACGCATTCCTTGCTAATAAGAAAAAGGTGTGGTTCTTATTAGAGGATAGGTGCATCTATGTTAATGTGGTTCTTCATTAGAGGATAGGTACACTTATTGCATGGTATGGTATAGGTGGTCTAGAGATGTATTTCATTTTTGTCAGTTGTCATGTTGGGTTGCTTGGTGTATGCATGGTTTGTCCCATTTATAGCATATCATCTTATGAAGCATATAGTAGGTGATTATGCATGTGTTTACCTCATCATTTCATGTCGTTTTAAGGTGTTTATAGGTGCTGGTTGGTGTGTCTTTAGGTGTTGGTTGGCGGTTTAAAACACATAGATTAAGTCAAATGTTAAATATATTGACTACTCTATATTTGTATATAATTGGTTGTAGGTCGGGGTACCTATTTAAATAACATCTAGGGCCTTTTGGCTATCCAATTGGGCGGATGATGGGGTGTCTACTGAGTCGTCGTACTCATTCCAATCCTCCTATCAATTTTCAGGTAATCAGAGTAGCGCAGCGGAAGCGTGGTGTATCGATTCTCGAGAAGACAATTAGATGATCTTTATGTCATAGATTGGTATATGTTTTATTTGATTGTATTATTAGCATGATATATTAGAAGGAATCTTGGGAATTGTGATATTAGTCTCATTTGTTCCAAATCGATATATTTTAGGGGTTTTTTCCCCCCGGTTACGTCGTCGGATTATGTTCCGCTGTGCAGGATTAAATCCAGGACGTGACAGTGAAGATCCCTTATTGTTCACTCAATTACTTTCATCGTGTTTTTCTATGTACTTGATCTATTAACTGTAATGGACCATCGAATTAGGTGATCCATAAGTTAATAACCAAAACACAAGATACTTATCAAGACATATTTGGTGACTCAGGTTAAAAGTCCAACTAGACAATCATAATGATAGAAAACATTGATTGAAAGTTAAGAAAGAAATCATTCATAATTTCTAATTCTACTAGTTCAATAAACCATTCCACTAATAAGTACATGTATGTGTAATTTCAGTGCTTCTACACTAATGATCAATGAGACTAGTCATTCTCGTCATATGAAAAGATATCACATATGTTAGTCTATTCGAATATTTAATGTCCTGTCTTAGTATTTTATGATTAGAAATATTTATATTACATATTTTTAGATGATTAATTTTATTACATTTAATGTCTCATCTCAATGATTCATAATCTCATTATATTTCAATCATCATTGTACAATTAAAGATTTATGATATACGTATTTATTAAGAGATAATAACGAAGATATATTATTTATATTGAATGAGTTGTTTTTAAGAAATATCTAATCACCTCAAATATGATTTACTCATGTGACATAATTTTCGGTCAACTTTAAGTTATCCACATTTTAGAAAATTAAGAAATAGTTAACTCGTAAGAATTTCAAAGCCTAGCAATGAAGATGAACTATGTAGTTCATTGACTTGTGAGGTCATTTTGAGAAGCTCGTTGAGAGGTTAATGACTCGTGAATCCTATAACTTCTAGGTCAATTGACCTTGAAGAGGTTAATGGGGTGTTTGGTTGCATGATAATTTTTTGTACATTTTTATGATAAAAAATTGTAATAAAATAAAAAGTGAACCAACTCATGACATAAAATTATCATGTTTGGAGGGATGTGATTACAAAAAAGAGTAACTACCACACATGATCGAACAAAGTGGGGGACCACAAGAAAAAAGAAAGAGGTGAGACCCTCTTTTTTTGTTTAAGAAGAAAATCATTTTTAAAACATAAAATTGTCATGGTTACCAAACACCTCTTTTGACAAGTTTTCTTACAATTTTTAAAAATTAAAACAAAAACCTTCGTTATCATGCAACCAAACACCCCATAAGGACTTAATGGAGATCAATTAGCTATATTAGAAAATTATTTTTAGGAAGTTCCTCCGGAAGAAAACAAAAGGCGTGAAAGTGTAAAATCTAATAGAAAGTTGAGTCAAGTGTTTTTGGTTCTATTTACTTTATTTTTGCTAGTCTATAATTTTGATGTCCTTAAATTACATTAAATCAAATCAAATCAAATTTTAAACACCCTAAAAACATGATAATTGATTTAGCTCAATGGAGTAATTATTAATATACCTTTTACCCTCAACGGTTGGATAAGTAATATTGTCGTGAAGGTGCTGGTCGAGCGTGGCTTGACTGGCACAGACCTGCGCCTGGGGGCGCAGGTCGGGGCTTCGATGCCTCCCAGCGGCAACTAGCCGGGCGTCCCCATGGGGGGTGACTTGTGGGGTTCGAGGGGTCTCGAACCCTCGTCACCCGCGGCGCAGCGAGAGTCTTGGCCACTGGGCCACGTGACTAAAAAAAATATCGTCGTGAGGGTAATTCGGTTAAGCACAAATCTATATAAGGATTTATCTAACATTTAGCATGTGATCAAAATTTGAACACCCTAAAAAAACATGAAAATTGATTTAACTCAATAGAGTAATTAGTAATATACCTTTGTTACCCTCAACGGTTAGATAAGTAATATCGTCGTGAGGGTATTTCTGTTAAGCACAAATCTATAGAAGGATTTATCTAACATTTAGCATGTGCGGCCCTCCTCTCCGTACGCTTCGGCTTCCTCTCGCCTTCCGACGCCGATCAGTTCCAATCATTGGGAGTAGCAGAACCATCACTTTCTCCTCTCGGAACGATGAAGGCGGTCGTCATCACGAGCCCCGGCGAACCGGAAGTGCTGCAGGTACAGCAGGTGGATGACCCCCCATGCGGCCCAGGCGAAGTCTTGATCCGTGTGGCTGCCGCCGGGATTAACCGTGCCGATACGCTCCAGCGGAAGGGATCCCATCCGCCGCCTCCGGGCACCAGCTCGTACCCCGGTCTTGAGTGCTCTGGCTTCGTTGAGGCCGTCGGCGACGGCGTTCAGCGCTGGAACGTCGGCGATCAGGTAGGCTATCGATCGGTGAACTTTGCGACCCATGCGGCGGTTTCACTGCAGATCGGATAATCGAATGTGTATTGAAAATTCGCGTGCTTTATTCTTCGTAGGTGTGCGCTCTGCTCGCCGGTGGTGGGTACGCGGAGAAGGTGGCCGTACCGGCGGGTCAGGTCCTCCCCGTGCCCGCAGGAGTCTCATTGGAGGAGGCCGCCGGGCTACCGGAAGTGGCCTGTACGGTATGGTCTACTATTTTCATGATGAGTCACCTCTCAGCGGGCGAAGCCTTCCTGGTATTTGACGATTTTCCTCAATCATCTCTTCGCGCTGAAATAACGATTTAAAAATTCAAAATCGTAACGTCGACAAGGGTTTGCTTTCTCGTTAATTTTAGCCTATGTTGATAAGGCCTTTACTTGCTTAAGGTCCATGGTGGTTCCAGTGGAATCGGAACATTTGCGATACAGATTGCGAAGCATATTGGTGCAAGGGTGTTCACCACTGCAGGTTTCACTGGAACATTTTTTCCCCTTTTGCGTGGTAAGGAAACGGTTATAAGGCCTCTGCTTGATACCAGGGAGCGCTGAGAAGCTGGACTTCTGCAAGAAGCTTGGGGCAGATGTGTGCATCAATTACAAGACGGAGGACTTCGTAGCAAGAGTAAAGGACGAAACTGGTGGAAAAGGTACAATCCTTTTTCTTTGCTAGTGTTGCTTCCTCTATATTGGAATTGTTCAGTGATATCTGCCCGGCTCCCAGGGGAAGTCTATTTAATGCTTGTTAATTTCCCTTGTGCAGGTGTTGATGTAATACTTGACAACATTGGTGGCTCATATCTCCAGAGGAACATAGAGAGTTTGGGTACTGGTGGGAGATTGTTCATCATTGGTTTTCAAGGAGGGACTATCACGGAGGTGAATCTGAGGCCTTTGCTGGCTAGGCGTCTTACTGTGCAAGGTGAGTATCTTATATTAATATGGGTTTGGCAGTCCTTACTGTAACACTGATTCAGCCAGCTGATTCCTGTGTGTTTTTGGAGTTCATGGTTCTGGAAGCATGAATAAGAGTTGATATATCGAAAGAAGTTTGAGAATGGCAATCATATGGTCCATGCCTTTGCACTAGATATTGAAATACATTAGTGCAGGGTATATTATTGAATTATATAGTATCCATTTAGGAAATAATAAGCTTCTCATTAGTACATTCATGGTTTCAGATGAATGGATAGTTGAGGTTTTGTCTTTGGGAGTGAATATATGATCAGATGCAACTGGAGAGTCTGAGAGGAGGAAAAGAGTGAGAACCTTGGTCGTTAGGGGATAGCAAAGGAGATAGAGGTTGGAGGCTTGGCAAAGTAGGCCAAATCTGTCTACCCTGAGCAAGATTTCCTGGTGCTTGCACGTCCCTGAGACATTTGTTCATCATGTCTCTGTAATGGGTACTTAGCTAAGATTATATGAAGATGTTGAAGCATTTCTGTGGGTCTGGGAGAGTGAGGCTTGTCTTCAGAAGTTTCATCCAGTTTTAGGGAGTCACAGATACCAAGAGCCAGGGAGGTTCACCTTTGACCGTCTAGTTGACATCCATCGGTGTCTATGTAAGTATTGGAGGCGGTAAATATGGCTTTTCTTCAGCTCTTCACTAGCCATTGCCAATGCTATTCTAGGAATTTGAGGTGATCTTCACTAGCCATTGCCAATCCTATTCTAGGAATTTGAGGTGATGTTAAGTTGAAATCCTTCTAATTACCTCGTAGAAGAATGGAGATAGACCTTTGATAGCTGTTTGCCAACATTTATGTGCTTGGGGATGGTGTAAAGACTCCTAAAGGAAGAAAGAAGCTTTATTTGTCTAGAATTAGAATTGAGCTCGAGACAATTACTTCTTTCCAGAAAAAGATGAAGCTGAGGATGGGGAGCAAGTCTTTCTTGGTGTTCATCCATGTCGGAGAACAACTTGGCATTCGCCATCTGGCCTTGGATCATGTTGACTAGTTGTGGTCTGAGTTGGCAGAGGCATTCGAAGAGTTCAGGGCTCGGAAACAATTGCAGTTGTCATCAGCAATCTTCTTTGCAAGGGATGGTGGCACTTGACTAGAGGCTCACCCCTCTTAACCGATATGGTTCATTAGTGTAGTTGCATGTACCAGATTTACTGATAGGTTGGATTGAGGTTTCATGTCTTGATCTAGGTGCAATTTAGTGGCGCAACTGTTTGGATTGGTGCCTTTGGTGTTGCCGCTAGGACATTGGGGAAGGCTCCATGATGCATTTTTCATGAAAGGGAACTCAAGTGGATTCGATGCATTAGTTGGGCACGATCGATGTCGATATTAACCTTATAAAAATATTTTATTATTTTTATATTGTTTTGCTTACTGACTTTTTGTTTAAGGGCGTCAAATCAAAATTAAAAGTTTGAAAATTTTGAAAGTAACAATTTATAGAAAGTGAAATATTTTTTGTTTTAAAATCTTATTAGGTCTAAAGTGTACAATTATGACTTTATAAAATCTTCCACCATGATCTCTCACTCTCTCTCCCCCACCTTGTGTCCTCCTGGTTTTTCTTTGATGCCTTCTAGTCCTTTTTCTTGTTTCTCTTCTTCTCCTCTCTCCAAAGTTTTCCTCTGGTTCTTCTTTCTATGCAAAACTGACTTTGTCTAGCCTATCCTCCCCATTGTCATCTTTCCCACCTTCTTGGTGCTCACCCTCTCGAGTTTGTGTTCCCCCCTATGCCACCAACAACATTAGTTCCAGTCCTGCACTAGCCCATCAGTTAGTGTGATCTCTGGGACATCTCCACCAGCCTTGCTGATGGGGACCGGTACGGACCGGATCGTCCGTTTGTTTGGAGATAGCGTCTTCCGGGTCTTGAGGAGACGACGTATTTATTTCTTTTATTTCGTAGTATTAGATTTTTATTTTTATGCATTTTATTTGAGTATTTAGAGTCCTTTGAGTCCTTCTTTTTATTTTAGTCCTTTAGAGGACATATATGTAATTAGGGTTTTTAGAGGGCCATCTTGTAATGTCCAAACTCTATTTAAAGAGCCCAAGTCTTTGAATGAAAGAGGGAGACGGATGTTTGCTCGAACCCAAGGAGAGAAGCTCCTTCCCGTTTTCCCCTTTCCTCCGACGTCGGCGTCGTTCCTCACCTCCGGTGCTCCCGGTTCTCCTCTTCCCTTCCCGGTGTTCCTCCCCACCCTCCGAGCTAGGTCCGGTCCCCTCTTCCCTATCCTCGTTCGTTTCCGCATTTACGTCGACACCTCCGTCGATGCCGCCCTAGGCCAACCGGACCTTCACCACCTCTTCCCTCACCCCTACGACCACCCTCGCCGGAAGAGCCGCCGCAACCCCCCTCGCCGGAAGGCCGCGACCTCCCCCCCCCCTTCCGGTGCCGCCCACCCCCGCGCGGACAGCGCGTAAGCCCCTAAACCGACCACCACCTCCGCCGGGACGCCACCCCCAACCACGAGCACCCTCCCACAGGCCTTTCGTCTCCCACGCGAGCCTTCCCGAACCCCCTTCCCTCCTATTGAGCCGCCGCGAGCTCGGACCCCAACCCCGCTTCCGTCGACCGTCGAAGACCCCGCGAGCGGTCCCATTTCCGACGGGCCGAGCCGACGACGACGGAGGAGGAGAGAAGAGGAGGATCCGGCGGCGCCGTCAAAGTCTCCGGCCGCCGCCGCCGCCGGCCGGCCGGCCGCGCGGCCCTTCCTCCGTTCCCGGCGCGTCGAGGCCGCCGCGACCGCCGGACTCCATCGCCGCGAGGCGAGGGTCCCCGCCCCCTTCAACCCTCGGGGCGCCGAGGAGACGCCACGACCCCCGCCGGGGATTAGTCGCGCGGTCGCGCGCGCGCCGCCCGGCGGCCACAACCCCCCCACGCGGCCCGGCGACGGCCGCCCGCCGACCGGCCGGGGACCGCCGGTTCGCCGCCCGTACTCGAGCCGGCCGCCGGTTCGGGGCCGGTTCGACGCTCCGAGGCCGGTTCGGACGGTTCGGCCCCGGTTTCACCCACCCAGAGCCGGTTCGGGCCGGCTTCGGCCCTTTCCTGGACCCGGTTCGGACCGGTTCAAGGCCGGTCCAGCTCACCCCTTCTCGGTCGGTTCAGGGGCCGTGGGACCGGTTCAGCACTTGCGGGGCCCGGTTCAAAGGCCGTGGGGTCCGGGCCGGCGTGGATTTCAAGCCCCGTTCGGCGCTTCAACTCGTTTGAAGCGGTTCAACTCTGTTCGATCCGGTTCAAGCATCCCATCAGCTCGGCACATCCTCCTCGGGCCCGCCAACGCGCGCGGGGATGGCGGCACCTCCTCTCCCGTCCCGCACCGCTCGGGTATCGCAGCCGGGCGCCGACTTGTTTCCACGAGTCGGGATCCTTACATTGCGCGGGACATCGACATTTCGGCTTCGACATCACATTACCGATGGAGGTGCGCACCGCGACATTATTTCTGCCCTTCAGCCGAGTCATCTCGCGCAGCCTTCTTTTCGAGTTGATCGCTCCCGCATTATCGTGTGGTCGAGGACGGTCGAGCCTTACATCCGCCGTCGCATCGTCGAGGCCGACTTAGACCACGGACTGCGGTATGTAGAGATGCTCGCGGGCGAGATAGTTTCCCTGCGGGCACTTGTCCCCATCCCGGGTTCGTAGTTGGTTAGCCGATCGGCGGTGCAGATTGGACACACACCGCCGAGAGCTTACCTTGCGGCCCAAAGAGTACGCAGCACCGAGAGAGCCGATCCGTACGGCGAACACCCACGCCCGCGGGCCGCTCGAGGAGCACCGACACGCCTTATCGAGGTAGCTTATGAGGCCACCGCAGCTTGCCGCAGTACGAGCAGCAAGGCACCATCGATGCCGAGGCGTACGAGCCATCGAGGCCGAGCCGACCGAGCAACTTACAAGATTGTAGCCGAGCCGACGACGAGCGCCGCGACACCTTGTCGAGGCCGAGACCGATCGAGCCATCCCGACCGAGTCGACAACACAGGCCGCTAGGAGCCGCCGACAGAGCCGACCACCGAGGTCGTTCCAGAGGATCCGCGCATAGTTGACTCGATAGAGTACCCGAGACCGGAGCTTGGACAACACTTACGACAATCGTCTCGGGTCACCTTCGCGGTCACCCGAGCTTCCTGGCCCCGCTCATCATCACCCGAGCTGCCCTACCGCCGTCCTCGCCGGTAGTGACCGTTGATCATACGGCACTACAAAACTCGAGGACGAGTTTTTCGCAACCGGGGAGAATGATGGGGACCGGTACGGACCGGATCGTCCGTTTGTTTGGAGATAGCGTCTTCCGGGTCTTGAGGAGACGACGTATTTATTTCTTTTATTTCGTAGTATTAGATTTTTATTTTTATGCATTTTATTTTGTATTTAGAGTCATTTGAGTCCTATCGACACCTCCGTCGATGCTGCCCTAGGCCAACCGGACCTTCACCACCTCTTCCCCTCACCCCTACGGACCACCCTCGCCGAAGAGCCGCCGCAACCCCTCGCCGGGAAGGCTGCGACCTCCCCCCCCTTCCGGCCCGCCCACCCCCCGCGCGGACACGCGTAAGCCCTAAACCGACCACCACCTCCGCCGACGCCACCCCCTAACCACGAGCACCCCTCCCACGGGGCCTTTGCCCTCCCCCGAGCCTTCCCGAACCCCCTTCCCTCCTATTGAGCCGCCGCGAGCTCGGACCCCAACCCCGCTTCCGTCGACCGTCGAAGACCCCGCGAGCGGTCCCATTTCCGGCGGGCCGAGCCGACGACGACGGAGGAGGAGAGAAGAGGAGGATCCGGCGACGCCGTCGGAGTCTCCGGCCGCCGCGCGCCGCCGCGGCCTTCCCCCTCCGTTCCCGGCGCCGTCGAGGCCGCCGCGACCGCCGGACTCCATCGCCGCGAGGGCGAGGGTCCCCACCCCCCTTCACACCCCGGGGCGCCGAGGAGACGCCACGACTCCCCGCCGGGGGGGGGGATTAGTCGCGCGGTCGCGCGGCGCCGCCCGGGCGGCCACGACCCCCCACGCGGCCCGCCGCGTAAGTCGGCCGGCGCCGGTTCACCTTCGCCGCTGGCCCGGCGATGGTTCGCCCGCCGACCGGCCGACCGCCGACCGCCGGTTCGGGCCGCCCGTACTCGAGCCGGCTGCCGGTTCGTGGGGCCGGCTCGACGCTCCAGGGGCCGGTTCGGTACCGATTCCGCCCGGTTCACCCACCCGGGGAGCCGGTTCGTGGCCGGTTCAGCCTTTCCCGGACCCGGTTCGACCGGTTCAAGGCCGGTTTCAGCCCTTCTAAGGCCGGTTCGTGGCCGTTTTGGACCGGTTCAGCACTTGTGGGCCCGGTTCAACGGCCGTGGGGTCCAGTTCGGTGGATTTCAAGCCCCGTTCGGCAGTTTCCAACTCCGTTTGAAGCGGTTCAGCTTGGTTCGATCCGGTTCAGCATCCCATCAGCTCGGTACATCCTCCTCGGGCCCGCCGACGCGTGCGGGGATGGCGGCACCTCCTCTCCCGTTCCGCATCACTTGCCCGCCAAGAGAGCCCTACACTTGCCATCAGGTGACTATCTTGACACTGAAGGCACACCCGGTATTGCTCATGAGTGTCAGTGATAATTTAAAGCATAAAGCATTTGCATATAGAAGAATCCTTAAGGTATGGATCGAGGTGTTGATCTTCTGCCATTAGGCATCATTAACAGTGCACTCCTTACAAAGTGGTCATAGATTCAATGATAGTAGTGATTCACTATAGGGAAAAAGTGTGTTCAAAATAAGGGTTAAGGTGAATGATGAATGGGAATGGGTTAAGGATTTTATGAAATTTTGGGTAGACTCAGCTAGAATACATAAGGGAATTTGTTTGAACTAGCACTTCTTTAAATCATCCAAGTCCATTAAAATAGGAGATGACTAGAATACCTTATTTTGAAAGGATTGTTGAGCATGACACATGGCATTGACTGATCTATACCTTGGCCTTTTGGAGATAGCTTATAATAAAGGCAAAAGTTAGGTCTCATTGCGAGGATCACAAGATCGGAATTGTGACCTAGATCGGTAGGTCCCGATTCAATCCATGGCTGATGTTTTGAGAAGAATCCTGATTTGAAATGGGTATAAATCAAGTTTTTTATTTTTATTTTAAAAATTCAAAAAATTCATTATAAATCATAAAAAATTAGAAAATAATTAAAAATGTTAAAAATATAAATATAACATTTAACACACTTTTATGTCAATATGAAATATTTTAATTTAAGTGGATATAAGATAACACCAATCATTCAAATAAAGAAAGAAAATAGTACAATTCACATTGAATATGAAAGATATTGATGTAACCTCAAAAATTTAAATATTTTAAAGATTTTGGTTTTGGAAATTCATTTTCCTTTTTGGATTTGAATTAGACCTTAGCATTGACTTCTTTAGGAAAATAGATGGTATTCCATAAAAGTACTAACTAGGGTCAAAATTATATGTTGAGGTTGTTAGGTTCTTTGAAAATTTGTTTTGACCTCTCCCCGTCGGATGGTGCGAAGATCCGACGTTAATTACATCGAGATACTCGAAAACCCTTGATTCTCCATCATAGCAATCCATTGGAGGTAGAAGACATGCATCCACAAAAATAAACCTTCACATACACACATAGGAGAAAACAGTCCCATGAACTTGATGGAATGCAAACACTTAATTTGGTTTGAGTTTAATTTGAGTTGAATTGAATTGATTTAATTAAATGTGTTGGTTTGAATTTTGATTTGATTAAATTGAATTTGTTTGGGTTGAAGTTAGATCTGTTCATCATCATTTTTTTAGTGAATTAATTTGAGTTGCTTATTGATTTAAGTTTGGTTCAATTTGAATTTGCTTGTTGATTTAAACTTGGTTTGAATTTGAGTCAGCAAATTGATTTGTTTAATTAAAATTTGAGTTTGTTTGGTTTACTGGTTTGGAGAATTGGACTTTCTCACTGGTTTCTGATTGGTTCAACCTAGTTTGAGTTGAGTTTGTTTGATTGAGAATGGATTTGATTTGGGGAAATTAAATCTGTTCTGATATTTGACTGAATTGATTACAATTTATTCATTAACTTGGATCTTTCAGATTGTATGGACTGATTTAGGTTTGATTGATTTGAGGAAGATTTGAATGTTTGCTGTCAGAACCAGCTTGGATTTGATCTTTTATGTGTTGATTGTGATTTAAATGTGTGTTCTTTTAAATTGGTTTGATTTACTTGGAAGTCTCTCTTTAAGATCATGTTTCATTTAATCTGAACCAACCCGGGCTTCTGTTACAGATTTAACCGAACCTGAAGTTTGTAAGTATTTTCGGTTCCCCTGAACCTTACAGATTTTTGAAATGTACTGATTTTGTACAGATCACAGATTTTCAGATTTTGGATTTTTACAGTTCCAGATTTGCTTATGTTTGGATTACTTAGAGAAATTTGATTTAGTTGAATTTGATTGATTTGGATTGAATTGAATTGGAATTGAGTTTGATTTGAGTTCAATTTTAATTAGGTTGAATTTAGTTCATTCGATTCATTGGTTTCAGTTAATTCAGCAGAATTTGTATTTCATGAATTTGACAGTTTCTGGATTTTCTTTTATGCAATTTCAGATTTATGTGAAATGATTTGGGGCGGTTTTGAATTTGAATTTTCTTATGGGCTTGAATGGTTTGGGACTACCAAATTGCGGATCAGTTTCTGACTTGTTCTGATTTAAATTTAAGAGGCTCATATTTGGAACGGGCCTGTGAGTTTCATGATTGCAACGTTCTGATTCCAGAAATTTCATACAATTAGTTTGCTGATTCCCTCAAAAACTTTTCTCAGATTTTTTATCTATGAATAAAGCTCAGATTTTGAATCTTTGAAATTCATATTTGAATCCTCAGATTTCATATTGCAGAATTTTTAGTTCGGATCTCCTGCAGATTTCAGGTTTCTTACAAATTCTGCACATTGCACATCTCTGATTCTCGGCTGCAGGTTTTATGGGCCTTAAACTTTCAGATTTCTTTTATTTACAGACTATTTCAGATTTCAGATTTCAAATTCTGTATCTTATAGCCTTCGGTTCCTTGTTTTAAATGCAAAGTTCAGATTTTGATCTTTTCAAATTTCAGACTCCAGATTTCTTGCAGATTCTGCATTTTTTTAATTGATTTCCAGATTGCAGGTTTTTAAATGGGTTCTGCACAAATTAAGATTTCAGATTTAATGGGGTATTCAGATTTTCAGTTTCTGGATTTCGTGCACACTTGCACATTCAAATTTCAGATTTTCATATTGCAGACCTTGTGTGTTTCAAGTTCAGAAGTTTTTTTTATTTCAGGTTCAGAACTTTTTACAGTTTTCAATCTTCGGATTACAGATTTCACCTTGACTGGCGTAGGCTTCCCTCTCTGATTTGAAAGTTCAATTAATATTTTTATGTTTGCATTCCGAACATTTCATGAGGTCATTGGACTCCCTTTCCCATTGAATTTGCGCCGAACATAATCTCCACATTGTTTAAAATACAGTATCGTGACATTCATTCTATCAACTTGCTATCAAGCATCTGTCGGTCTTCTGATCAACTTGAGTTTGTTGTCTTGAACATGCCCCAGCCTTTAATAGGCATCCTGAAATTTGTTCAATGTCTTGAGATTGAGCATGTCCCGGTCTTTGATAGACTTGTGGGAAATTAGCTCATGTCATTCCTCAGACTCCTTCATGAATTGATGAACTGTTTGCTGAACCGGTAAGACATTGGGGTCTGTTTTATAGACCTTTGGATGTCTTCCTTAAAAAGAGGGTCAGGAGGTGGGTTTAGAACCGGCCTCCTGGTTTCCCTTTGTTTTGAATTTTTTTAAGTTGAGTCGAAGCCATGAGGTGGGTTTAGAACCGGCCTTATGCTTGCCTCGGTTTGTTTGAATTAAATGGATTTTTATTTAAATTCAGTTGATTGTTTGTTTTATTTTTTTTTGAAATTAATCATGGGTCAGGAGGTGGGTTTAGAACCGGCCTCCTAGTTTCCCTTATGTTTTGAATTCTTTTAAGTTATGCCGAAGCCATGAGGTGGGTTTAGAACCGGCCTTATGCTTGCATCGGTTTGTTTAAATTAAATTGATTTGAAAATTTAAATTTCAATGACACATCACTGTTTATCCATGTCAAATGGGCTCCCATGGGCACCTGCGGCCCAACACGGCCTGCCCCTGCGCGGCCCTTCTCTTCTTCTTCCCTTTCTTTTTTTTTTAATAACTCTTTCTGGTGGGCCCCACCATTCTGTTGACCCGAGGGTCAACAGCCCTCACGGCCGGATCCTCGCGCGCGTGCGGCTTGTCTCACGTGGGCCCCCCCTTCACTGTTCATGTCCAGCTTGGACGTAAGTTGGGGGAAAAATAATCCCCCGACCCTCCTCCTTCATCCGACGACGGCAGCTCCGGCGGACAGCTCCGGCGGACAGCTCCAGCCCTCTCGACGACAGCGGCTCCGGCGGCTAGAGGAGGGGCCGGCGGTCCCAACCTTGCGGGAAAACAACCCCGATGGGAGGAGAAGAGGGAGACCTCGGCGGTGACACCGGGAGAAGCACAGTGGCTCGATGGCGGTGCGAACGGGAGAAGGCAGCTCGACGGCGGTGTCCGGTGGAGGGGAAGCCTTCGCTGGCTGCGTAGGAAGAAGGAGAAGAGGTTGACGGTGCGTATGGGAGAGGTAAATCTCCGCCCCGCCTTCTTTATCTCTTGCGGTCTCTTTCTCTCTCTGTTCACGATCTCTCCGTAGCTCCAATCTCTCTCCTCTTCCGGGCTTCCTCCCTCTTTTTCCTGTCCCTCTCCCGCGTGACTGCCCCGATGGGGTTTTATAGGCCTCCAGCTCTCCCTCCTCCGTAGGATACCTGCCGAACAGGAGCTTCCGGGCTCGAGCCGGACTCGGAGAGGTCCGGGATTTGTGGGATTTACTCCCGTTCTCTTCTCCAACTCTCTCTGCAGCGTAGAGTAGGATTACGCCCCCCTTCCTCCGTTAGGAGATCTGCCGACCATGAGTTTCGATCCGAATTGGACTCGGAAGGCTCAAAATGCGGGAGCTTGCTCCTCCCAACCGCGTCGGACTCCTTCTTGCGATTGAATACCTTCCGTAAAGTGGTATCCTGGTCCGTGAAGGACTCAAAACAACTTGGGACAATGAGACGACCCTGATAGGCTTGTTTAGGCAGTTCCTCCTGCCCGTAGGACTCCTTCCCCTCGGGTGAGTCCGAGCCAACGCGGGAGATTGATTCTGCCGCAGTAAATTTCTTTTTTCTTTTTATCTCCCTCCATTGACTCGTCATTGCTAAACTCCAGCCGGAATAATCTATTTTTACTATCCAGACCCTCCTTTTCCCAACATTCTCCACATTGACCGGATTTGTTCAAGGCCTTTTCAGTAGGCCACCGGACCTGCAGCGTACGTGACCCCTCTCCAGTTTGAGCTGACTGTACGCGATTCTGAGTAGCATCCCATCTCTGTGTCCTGACTTGAAGGTAACTTCCACAAGCTATTTTGGGGTAGACCACCCTCTTTGTTTGTTTGTTTAGGCATTTGATTGACTGTCTTCAGCATAAGTACGTAGCTAACAATATCCATAGGGTAATCATTGTACAATTTTCTTTATTTGAATCATATACCTATTGTCCGAAAGCTGCCAATAACCAACAAACTTTAAGCCTTCGGAAATCCTTGAACCTGATGATCCTTTATTGCTTGAAAAATATAGGTGTCAACAGATACCTTCATATCAACAATATCTATGGAATTGACCTTCATGGTTCTCGTTCTCTTGATTCTCTTGTATGTTTAATTGAGAATTGTCAATCATGATTGACTTGCATTTATATGAAAATAATGATTCAACTAGGTAAACCTTTTCAAATGTTACATTAAAAGGATGCATTGCTTTTGTCTTTTCTTCTATTCACTTAGACACTTGTAAGCAACAATAAAATTATCTAGAATAAATATATCGGGAATAAAAGTGGATTAGATAGTGTGGGCCAATTCATTAATGAACTTAGCCTAGTTGTAAGTACTTTAGGAACAATCTTATAACTATAATTAAAGACTTATGGGCCTAAGATCTGTAATGTTTTCTCTACACTCCTCCTTAGGTAATAGTATCATACTTATTGAATTGTAACGGATTAATGCATCTCATATCTACCTCAAATTCCTTGATAAGAGCCTTGAAGTCTTTCTTAATAATCTTTTTGTAGTGAGAGATGAAGCCAGACAAAAAGTCACTAGGCCAGGATTGACTAATGCCAATCTGATTCGGATCGGATCAGATTGAACTGATCTAGATTAAATCTTCAAGAGGAATCTCAATTCAGAATTGATCAGGATAGATTTTTTATTTTAATTTTTTAAAAAATCATGATAAATCTTAAAATATATGAGAGCACTTAGAAAAAATTTAAAAATTTTGAAAAATAACATCTAACACATTCATATGACTAGCACTCTCTACAAGGCATATTACAACAACTGGATATAAAATAACACTAATATTTATTCTATCGAAGAAAGAAAATTGTACAATTCATATGAAATTAAAAATGATATCTTCTTTTCACCACCATCTACTAAATTAACGTTTTTACTCTTCATTCTTGAGTTTCTTGAATGCGTCATTGAGACTAGCCACTCATGTTTAACTTGTACCCATATAAAAATAAAGACTTGGCTATCTGACTAAAATCATACACACTTAAAGATGCTGGAGGTGGGAATGAGGATGGATAACATGTCTCAAAGTCTGAAGTAGGTTCTTGATAATTTGTTGCCACGTGCTCATAAAAAAAACTCATTTGATTCCAACGTTGACTTCTTTCACTTGAATGTTATTGTTGACCCAAATCCATAGTTGTCAAGGCGACAAGGCGTCCAAGATGTTGCAGAGTGCCAATTCTGCTTAGGTGACAAGGCGTCCGTCTAAGCGTCGCCTAGGCAGTAAGGTGGGGTATGAAGGCAAGGTAAATTTGTATGACCATAACATGTATAAAATCTAATAACATGTACATACATTAAGTGCAAAAATGACATGGATTAATAACAAAATTTGAATAAATTCAGACAAAGTATAGAAAATAGACTTACCAATTAATATAAATATTTTTTGAACTTCTTTTCTTCTATAAAAACTTGCAAAGTATTATTCAAAATATATGCAAAATGCAAATACTAAGCAATCCAAGTTACCACAACACAATGCACTAAGGTAACGAGACATAAACATAAATAAAATACAAAATAACATAAAAAGATTAGGAGGACATCACAACAAACAACTAAAAATGTCACATCAACATCACAAAGTAAATTTAACTACGCCATATAAACTTTAAATGGTAAAATCTTCAAAAGTAATCTAGCATCACCAACTCAAAGCTTAAATCCAAACACAGAATTTTCAAGGTACTCAATATCTTTTGAATTGGCCTCTACATTTGTATTGTCTTCCTCATGTGTCTCCTGCCATAATGTGCCTCCATCATCATTATCATCAAGATCATCATCTTCACCTTCTGGAAGCTCTTCATCACTATCCTCATCTTTCTCTCATAGTACGTGATGCACTTGATTGTCTAATTACTCTTTGAGGCCTTCTCTCTGAAGCACCTTGATGTAACTTCGAAATTCAAAAAGATTTATTCTCTTGTTTTTGGAAATTCATTTTCCTTTTGAATTTGAATTTGATTTGATTAGACCTTAGCATTGACTTATTAGGAAAATAGATGGTATTCCATAAAAGTACTAACTAGGGTCACAATTTATTTGTTGAGGTTGTTAGGTTCTTTGAAAATTTATTTTGACCTCTCCCCGTCGGATGGTGCGAAGATCCGACGTTAATTACATCGAGATAACTCGAATACCCTTGATTATCGTCATAGCAACTCATTGAGTAGAAGACATGCATCCACAATAAACATTCACACATAGGAGAAAACAACCCCATGAACTTGATGGAAGGCAAGCACTTAATTTGGTTTTGAATTTGGTTTGAATTGCATTTTATTTGAATTTGAGTTGAATTGGTTTGATTAATTTGGATTTGGTTTGATTTGAATTTAATTGGTTGAATTGCTTTGAATTGAATTTAATTTGAATTTGATTGATTAAGTTTGACTTAGATTTGATTTGGAAAGTTTGATTTGTATTTGAGTTGACTTAGTTTAAATTTAAGTTTTATTTAAATTGGTTGAAATTTGGATTTGGTGTGTGAGTTTTAATTTGGTTTGAATTTGATTTAATTTGAGTTGATTAATTGATTTAAGTTTGTTTCAATTTGAATTTGTTGATTGATTTTAAATTTGGTTTGAGCTTGAAGCATTTTGTTTATTGATTAATCTTGAGTTTGGTTTATTTTGAATTTGTTAACTTTCGGTTTATTCAGATTACAGATTTGAGTTTCAAATTGCTTGTTGGTTTTAGTTTGATTTGATTTAAGGTTTATTGGATTTTACAGTTTCAGATTTGCTTGAGTTTGGATTATTTAGAGAAATTGGATTTGATTGAATTAGAGTTGAGTTTGATTTGAGTTCAATTTTGTTCGGTTTAGATTTCAGTTAATTCTGCAGATTTCACAAATTTTCAGATTGCAGACCTTTAAAGAGGTTCAATACAAATTCAGTTTTCAGATTCCAAATTTTAGGCCTCGGTTCCTGCAATGCCCGGATTTTCTGATTTTTTTCAAATTCCAAACTTCAGACCTCTTGTAAATTTTGTGTCTCTTCGAATTGCAGATTTGTTCTTTAAGCGGGTTTCTGCACCAAAACAGATCTTCAGATTTTCAGGCTCTGCACAAATTCAGATTCATTAAACTTCAGACTTTCAGACTTCTGCACTTCAGATTTTGAAATGGGTCCCAGCTTCTACTTTTCGGTTTGCTTCAGATTTGGGTCACAAGTCTAAGTCTGGCCTTAAGGATTTGAGAATTCAACTTGGGTGTACGGCTCCAGAATTCAGATTCTGCATCACCCCAAATTCAGATTTTGGTTTCTCTCCCAATTCCCAGATTTTTGCAGCAATCCGGATTCCCTTTCTTGTTTTGAATTTCCCGGAATTCAGATGTTGAATCTCTAAATTCTAGATTGCAGAATTTCAGACTTCTTTCAAATTTCAGGCTTCTTGCAAATTCTACACATGGATCCAGATTTTTCAGACCCTGTCTTAAACTCCAGTTTCAAGTCTTAAGCCTTCTGATTTTGCAGATTCTACAAGCTACAGGTCCAGAATTTGATTTTTAGAATTCAGACTTCTGTTTATGGATTGAGTTCGTGATTTGTTTGAGTGTTTTGATTTGGGATTTGGTTGTATAAAGATTTAGATTTCAGATTTACATGTTTTGAAATTTTAAAGTCTTTTACGGGTTCAGAATTTTTTAGGTTATTTGAATCATTTGTTAATTTTTTTGTTGTCTTGCATTCCAGAAATTCCATGTGATTGTCTCTCCTCCTTGAGACATCAATCTATGTACCGAACATGAAGTTCACTTGTTCTCTCAAAAATATGAGACATGATTTACAACTTGAATAGCAACCCGGTTCCTTTGAGTCCTTGATGAACATGGAACTTGTTTGATCAATTTGAGATGGAAAAACACCCGGTCTTTGATAGACTTGTGGGCATTCCTTTCGCTGATTTGAGATTGAGCATATCCCGGCCTTTGATAGGCTTGTGGGGACTCATCTCCTTGCCTTGAGATTGAGCATCCCGGTCTTTCATAGACTTGTGGGAAATTAACTCATCTCTATTTTCATGGCTCCTCCATGAGTTGATGGACTTGTCAATTCATGGGCGGCATGTACCCGGTCTTTGATAGACTTATGGGCATCCCCCACTGTTTTGATGATTCCATTAGCATATAATTGGCTTAACGGCATGCTGACCATGCACGGCCTCATATAGCTAAAAAAAATTGGTAAGACATTGGGGTCTTTTATAGACCTTTGTATGTCTACCTTAAGGACGTAGGGGCGGATGGTTAGTACGACCCCCCCAACTAGTCCATGTTTGAATTCTTTTAAGTTAAGCCGAGACGTAGGGGCGGATGGTTAGTCGACCCCCAACTAGTCCGGCTTGTTGAATTAAATGTATTTTTTTATTTAATTTTCACGTTTTGTTTGTTTTAAACAAAATTTCTTTTTTTTTGGGTCAAGAAGGGTCCCTCGCGCGCGCGCGTGCGTACCGCGCAAAGGGGGAAGGTTCGGCTCTTGTTGGACCGGCCGGCTTGGTGTCCCGGACCGGCGGGCCAACTCGGTGGAGGGAGAGAGCCGGCCGGCTTCGCCCGCCGCGCTTCTCTCTCCCTCTTCTTTTTTTTTCGTGCTTTTTCCTCCCGGTGGGCCCCACTTGGTTTTCCTCGTTGGCATATGATCCGGGATATATTTCCCCTTGCCAGCGTTGTCGATCCGACGCTTCCCGCATCCTCGCCGCACCGCGATGGCCTTTGCGGGGGGCTTCCGGCCTTCGTTCTACGGCGACGGAGACCGGGAGAAGAGGGGAGGAAGTCCCGACGGCCGATAGGGGAAGGGGAGGAGGCCTCTCCGGCGGTGCTCGAGGGTCTTCCGGCCGCTACGGCACCCACGGCGTCCGGAGGAAGAAGAAGAAGAAGGAGATGCTTCGCGCGGCTCCAACGGGTCTCAGGGGATTGGTAAGCTTCCTTGCCCTCTACGACCTCTCCTCTCGCTCCATCCTTTCTCCCCTCCCGCCCCGTCTCCGTTTCCTCCCTCCGGGGCTCGGGGGGGGGGGTCTCTCTTCTCTCCTTCCGATCGTCCCGCACGGGGCTCTTTCGGGGGGGGGGGTACTCGCGCGCCTCGGGGGTATTCACGCACTCTCTCGCTTAGGGTCTTTTGCACCCGGATGCCGGGCTTTTATAGGCTCGCGCACGCCCCGCCTCCGCCGGAACCTCCCAAAGTTGGGGTTGCGGCTCCGAGAGGACTCGGAGCAATCCCGAAATATACGATCGACCCCCCTTCCTCTTATCCGCCTGTGCCTTCCTACGGCCGCTTCCTCGCCATCTCGGCTCTCGGAGAATCCGACGGGAGTCGGTTTCCTTCCCTTCCTTCCCTAATCCGGCAGCTTCTCTTCCTTTATTTTTTTCTTTTCTTTTTTTTTTTGAATGGGCCAGTCATATGAGATGGGCGTGAATGGGCCTGTTTGGGTCGAGCATGCCATTCTTTTTGTTTTCTCCTCTTTTTTTTTTTTGAAAATTTTTTGGTTACAACACACCTGTAGCATCATCCACATCTTTCCACGTCAGATCTTCCCTTTCATGAACCACATCTGTATTTTCCCTTACTATCCACTCATTTCCCCAATCTAAGTCATCAAAACAAATAGGATCATATATTTCAGGATCTTTCCTTCATGCTATGAATCTTTCACGAAGACGACGATTGTATTGGACATATACCAAATCATTCAACCGCTTGTGTTCCAAGTGGTTTCTCTTCTTAGAATGAAACTGAAAATAAATAAACACAAAATTGTTAATTAAAAAGCAAATTATTAAATGTAGATCACATAATTCACCACACAACTTTAGAAAACTTACAAATTCAAAAGTACTCCAATTCCTTTTACAACCGGATGAGCTACAACAAAGGCCTAAAATCCTTGATGCAAAACTCCTCAATTCTGGAGTCTCTCCACTGTATTGTGTCCACTAATCAGCTATGTTGGCATAAAAACATAATATGGAGTTAATATCTTACAAGTTAAACAAATAAGAAGCATAAAAATAAGGATGAGAGATATCTGATATCTCCTTACTTGGAAGTTTTTTGTGGCGTAACTTTATAGCAAAGGAGAGGCCAAATGTGCCTCTTGATTCCAAATATGCTGGAAGCTGATCATCAATCTTTTCTTGTAATTCAAGATTTGCCTGCAAACAAGTGTAAAAAGAACTTTTCATCTTTCCAGCTGCACTTACATCTCTAACTTTAGCATCAAAGTAAAACTTTAGATTTATAAAATATCTAGCCAAATGTAAGGGATGCTTCATTTGTACCTCTCATTGACGATCTACAATTTTTAAGATGGGAGTATATTTTGCTTCCGTTCCTGCAAAGTTTTCAACATTTTTTTTCTTTGCACATTCTATTGCAGCATACAAATAGCCCGTTGCTGTTTTTTCATCTCCATCCACTATCCTTATAACTTGTAGGATAGGCTGACATGTTCTTAAAATTTCTTCCACTCCATGCCAAAACTTTACTTGAAAATTATAGGAAGAAACAATTTTTTTCCCATATTTGTCTTCGCCCACACACTTTTATGCCAAGCATCGGAGGAGAATTATCTCCTAAGTCCCCTTTTAACTTCATCATCATGTAATCTCTCCGAAGTGAGGAAAGATGTAGCAAATTGAGTTACCCCACATCTCATAAGTTCTTTTCCTCGTGTTTCCTTTCTCATGAAATCCAACAAATGTGAGTGATTATACATGTAGTTAGTTGTCTTTTTTGCTTTTAAGATAGTAGTTGCATAAACTTTCAACTTATCGATATCCTCCAACATTAAATATAGACAGTGAGCTGCACAAGGTGTCAAGTATAAGTGCTTTCTTTTGTTCATTAACAATCTCCCAACTGCAACATTGTATGCCGCATTGTCTGTCACAATCTGAACAACATATTGTTCACCAACTTTGTCAACCATTTTGTCTAAAAGCTCATAAAGAATGATAGCATCTTCCTTGCGGTCGAAGGCATCTATGGACTCTAAAAAATAGGTCCCATTTGGACAATTGACCAAGGAGTTGATCAATTTTCGATGTCTTTTGTCAGTTCAACCATCACACATGATGGTACAACCATATACTTTCCAACATTCTTCATAGGTTGAACGCAATGCATTAGTCTTCTCAACCATTCTCTTTAACAAGGACATCCTTAAACTATGATAACTAGGAGGCTTACAACTTGGTCCAACTCGACCTGCAGATTCACACATGATCTCAAAACTTCTCAACTTTGCAGTATTAAAAGAAATGCCGGCTTCATAGAACCAAGTTGCTACATATTCTTCAAACAAATCTTGCTCTTCTTTCTTCAATTTGTTATTCAAAGTGCTTTGATATTTTTTTTGATTCCTTGCATCAACAAAATCCTCCACAGACATTCTTGTAAAAGCATCCATTGGACCTTTATTTTTCTTACATTTTTCGGAAAGAAGAACTAAAGATGTAGTTTTAGCACTTCCTTTCTCTGATTGTTATTTGCCACAATCTTGGGTCTCTTTATCACTTTGGAAAGAATCAACTTCAGTGTCTATTGTTGTGGAAGATGTAATTTTTCTCTTTTTATTTTTGTTCAACCAAGCTAACATCTCATCAGTAATTTCTTTTGTCGTCTTCGAGCATTTCTTGACGTCGCTAAACCCTCCAATCAGATGTTCTTTTTGTCTTTTGATCCCACCATTTGTCATCAATCCACACAACTCACATTTAACTCTATTCTTGTTATTTTCATCGGGCCAATATGTATATTTTCAACCTGGATCCTTTGACTTGGCTCTCTTCTTTTCAACCGTCATGTTAATTGACCTCGAACCTGATTCCATTAACAACACAAACCCAATGGAAGATGCACGGGCTGAAAACATAACAATTCTTGTAAGCAACTGATCAATTATATTAGGCTCAGTGCAAACAGTCAAAATGGTATAAAAAAGATGCACTAATTAGATTTTAACTCATTCAAAAGACTCAAAATCATCAAAACGCAATTCAAACTATACAAAACATATTTTAAATGACATATCAACTAATCTGATTAGCTAAAAAACTGTTTGAAGAAAAAAAACAATATTGGACAAGTTTGGAAGTTATTGACAGACCGGAGACGTTAAAATCTTACTATCTTCAACATTTAAACAGCCGAGATGTAGACAAAGCATAAAGACATTATAATACATGTTTTAAGGTTCAACTTCATGGAAGAAATGAGAAGAGATTCGTGGAAAAATAAAAAAACGAAAAACCTAACTGTTTACGTAATAAGAAAGCCGCCGAGAGAACAAGTGAACAATCCTAGAAGTTTGAGGGTGCTTACAGGCGGCGGCGACCACTGAAGGCGGCGGCGGCGACTCCGGTTGAAGCCTCCTCTAGCTTCGGCGATGGCAGGTCATCCTCCAGCTCTGCGTGTCGTCCTTTAGTAGGTTACGACGAACAGAGGGTGGGGCATCGGGTTGGCTGGTCCCGACTTAAAACGGACCTCTTTTAAGCCCATTCGACCGGCCGGTTCGGGGGTAAAAAAAAAAAAACCGGCCCGACTTTTCAGCCCGGGCGACTAAGTGACCAAGGCATACGCCTTGTTTGGTTTGAGCATGGCGCTCAATCCAGGCGCCCATTCGAGGGTCGCCTTGTGCCTAAGCGGCACCTAGGCGCACGCCTTGACAACTATGCCCAAATCATTAGGCTATACCACACTCGTATGTGCATTATTGGATGTTGAACCACCTTCTTCTCCTCCTCCATCTTCACCTGAAACACCTTGATTTTGTTGTTATGTGAGTGGAATGAACTCTTCCTCTTCATCATCTGAGGAGGGTGCCTAGGTATTGTCACCTAGACTTACAGGTCTTCGCTTAATAATTAGTTTTCTCCTTTCCGCTTCCTCTTCTTGCAGTATTTATCTAATATTGCATTAGTACACCTTAAACAATTTGAATCCTTTGAATCTTTTTTTTCCGTGTACTCTTTTGGACAATAGGACCTGGAGCTGTGGCTAGAGGCTTTGGAGTTGTGGTTTGAGATACATCCTACTGGATTGGAGCAAGGACCGCAGGATTGGAATTAGTTTTGAGATCGATGACCATCAATATGATCTGGATCGGATTGGATTGGTCAAGACAGATCGGACGATCCTCCAAACTTAATGTTAATCTAAGATTGGTTTGGATCGGCTAACTTTTTTTAAAAAAATTAAAAAAATTTCAAAAATCAGGAAAAATTAGAAAAAATTATATGAATGAGTAAAAAAATA
Organism: Cryptocoryne crispatula var. balansae; assembly: GCA_036172225.1. NCBI lineage: Eukaryota > Viridiplantae > Streptophyta > Magnoliopsida > Alismatales > Araceae > Cryptocoryne > Cryptocoryne crispatula. Next base: position 25,901,121 of record CM069932.1, read on the forward strand.
AAAACAATGTGAATTATATTCTACTAAACAATGTCATACAAAATAACTTCATTCCAACAAATTGTAATATAACTACAAAGTATCTTCATAAACACCACAAAAAACACACCGGTAAATTACATGAATACATTGTATGAAATTAAATGAGTACAACACTATATGTGAAATAACATAGTAGAAATTATACTTCACTACCACAATCACCACCAATCCTAGAATTGCTCTTCATATTCATACTTTCTGTCCTCTTTCTTGGTCTTTCGAATTATCCTCTGACCTTGGTCAATCATAAATGCCCATAACCATAGGAAAACAAGGAGTCCACCGTTGCACTGAAGTCATAAACTTCACCTTCAACTAAAGGTGGAGAGAGGGTGGATATCAAGGCTCATAATCTAAAGCGGGGTCTGGTTGATGCAGGACGGTATGGGTAGACTGACTGTGGAGCACTGTAGAAGGGGTTAAGGAGCTCAAAAAAACTAAAAGGTGGTGGAAAATAAGCAAACATGGCTCAAAAAGACCCAATCGGGCCCAAAACACTCAAAACGGGCCTAAACCAGTCCCAAAGTTACTGGACCAGCCTGAATCGATCCAAAATGACCTGAACTGGCCGGTTAAGGGGTTGAACTGTCCCTGGACCACTTGAACTAGGCCGAACTGGGTCTGGACCCAGTCTGGGAGGTGAACTAGAGTTGCTGAGCCGATCAAGCGGGCTGGCTGGCTGGGTGTGCGTGAACCAGTACATGAACCAATCGGGCTGGGTCGAACTGATGCCGTCTTGGGTTGGTTTGCAACTTAAATGGGGGGGGGGGGTTATGGCCGGTGGAGAGTGGCTGCCGAGGGGGATCTCGAGCGAGCGGCTGTGGGTGGTTTGTGGAATCAGTCGATTCTCGGATTGGATCGGACCCTAGCGATTTGATTCTGATCTGAGCTACCGATCCTACCTAGATTCTGGACTAGATCATCCAAAATCGATGGGATCGGTCGATCCTTCATCGATTTACCTAGATTGATTTAGGAATCAGTCGATCCCGACCGATTCCCATGAAACCTGAAACGTTTGGAATCGATCCGATTCTAGACACTTTAACGTCCAAACCCCCTAATAAGGAGGAAATCGGACAGATTCTTCCCCTCCCAATGTTCATTCCCCCCTTGAAGATCTAGTGCTCTGGCTCCCCCGTGCTCCCCCCCCTCAGCGATCACCCCTTGGTAGCGGCCCCTCTTTTGCCTTCCCTCCAACGGCAGGCACCCCCTTAGGGGACGGTTGCCTGTGAGCACCCTTTTGGGGGTGATCATCCGTCGCCCCCCCCAAATGGGGTGTTAATTTACCCCCTTCGAGGATGACATTTCTCACCCCTAAAGGGGTGACAGAAGGGTCACCCGATTCGGGTGATCGTAAGATCCCTCCGGGGGGAGGGTGTTTCACCCTTTTAGGGATGATAAACAGTCACCCCCCAAGGGGGTGGTTGTGATCATTGATGAACCACCCCTTCGAGGGTGATTCTATAATTTTTCAACATTCTTCAAGGGGTTGATCATGTTGTTAAGCTGTTTGATTTTGTTAATTTGTTAATGTGATGTAGATAGCATGTTGAACGAGGAGCAGAATATGGTTACATTGGATGACAACATGGCTATTTACTTGATGCCAAGAAAAAGAGGGTTATATACAAATGGTGTCAAAAAGATATGAATGGAGGTGTATATCACCTTAAGTAACATATATCCAGCACGGGTGGTAATGTCAAGAAGTGCGATAAAGTCCTTACTGAGCTTATGGAAGAGATGAGAGCTTACTTAACTAGAAAAACTTCACAGAGGGAGGTAAGAATTGGACACAGACGAGAACTGCATGACGAGTTGCTAGGCGGAGAGACACCAATCATATATTAGGAAAGAGTAAAAAAGGAAAATGACAAGCATTTGTCCAATTTGATTCATCATCTTTAGAAGATGAAGAGGAGGCTCATATGTGGAGCAAGGATTGCATAATCGGCCGATCCGGATCGGGATCGGCCGATTCTTGGATCGAATCGGTACCCACCGATCTGATTCCGAACCAAACTAGCGATCCAGCCGGAGTCCCGGTTGGATCGGCCGAAATCGTTCGGATCGGTCGATCCCGGATTGATCTACCCGGATCGATCTCGGAATCGGTCGATTCAGATTGATTCTCCGGAAAACCGGAAGACCCGGAGAATTGGGGGAGATCGGATCGATCTCTGGAATCAATCAAGGGGATTGATTCCAGACTGTTTTAAGGTCCAATCACCCCCAAATTGGGGGAGATCGGACCGATCCTCCCCCCAGCACGCCTCTTCTTGCTTCCTCTCCTTCCCCCCAAGTCCCCTTGGAGATCTAGGGCACTGCTCACCGACGATCCAGCCTTGTGAGAGCCGATCCAGCCTTGTGAGGAGCCAATCCACCCCTACAGCAGGTTTGTAAGAGAGGGGGGGGACCTCCGATCCCTCCTCCCCCCCCCAGCCGGCAGGCCCTCCTTCCTCCCCTTCCCCTTCCCCATCCCCCGATCCTTGGCCCTGCAGGTTTGGGATCCCCCATTGGGGGGATTATTTCACCCCCAATGGGGGTTGAATTGCACCCCCGAAGGGGTGCTAATCACCCCTTCGAGGGTGTTGAACAGTCACCCCCCTTAGGTGGGGGTGTTGAACAGTCACCCCTGAAGGGGTGATTGTTCGGACAGTACCCCCCCTTAGGTGGGGGGGTTGGGAATTAAATCCCCCATTGGGGGGGATTATTTCACCCCCAATGGGGGTTGAATTGCACCCTCGAAGGGGTGCTAATCACCCCTTCGGGGGTGTTGAACAGTCACCCCCGAATTAAATCCCCCATTGGGGGGGATTATTTCACCCCCAATGGGGGTTCAATTGCACCCCCCGAAGGGGTTCCCCTTCGGGGGTGACTGTTCGGACAGTACCCCCCCCCCCCCTTAGGTAGGGGGGTTGGGAATTAAATCTCCCATTGGGGGGGATTATTTCATCCCGAATGGGGGTTGAATTGCACCCCCAAAGGGGTGCTAATCACCCCTCGGGGGCAAGGATTCCGGAATCGGAATCGGAATCGGAATCGGTTGCGATTCCCAGAATCGGCCGGAATCGGCCGATTCCTGGGAAGGGAATCGATTCCGGAATCGGTCGGAATCGGTTTTTTTTTTGGATTTTTTTTTCGTCAAAAAAATTCAAAAAATTCAGAAAAAATTCTAAAAAAATAGGAAATGAGTTAGAAAAATTTTAAAAAATCACCAATGCATGATATCCACAAAACCACATCATACAAATACTAATGAACACCAATTGAAGACTTGAAGACTTGAAAGTTAAGTACATATTCCAATTCCGTTTATTCAAATATCAAAGAGTTGATACATCATCAAAAAAAAAATTACATCATATCAATCTACTACCAATATCTAGGATAAAGATGCGGGTCGTCCTCCTCTCCCGTCGCCGCGACGCTCCTCCCTCGCGCTCGCCCGAATCGTCCGGACCATATCCATATGAAAATAATGCCGATGCCATGCCATCAAGGTCGTATGGATCGGACCGCGGGACGATCGGGACGTAAGCGAGAGGACGGTGGAGCTGGTGGTGTAATCTACCGCCGGTCAACCCGGCCAAATGCCGGATACCGTGGCTCCATAATATAAGACCGCGGTGTCCGCTCATCCGCCGTGTAATACGGCTTTCGAAACCGTGAATCGGTGACTCACCGCCGCCGATGGCCGCGTCGGCCGTATACACTCCTCGTCATCATCACCTCGAGGAGCGAGAAGGAGCTCGCGCACCGTCATCCGGGCCGACAGACGCCCGACCTCTAACTTCCTTCTCTTTACCTCTTCACCATCTCTCGAACTACCGTAAAGTCCGAACCCAAAGTTTTTTTCAACTTTGCAAATCCTCCCATTCTCCGTGCAGTCACCTTTGTTTTCGTTCTCCCCGACCGCGAACGGGCCGGCAAGCGGCCGCCGGGACCGGAGCCGGAGCTTCGAGCCGGGGGCAGCAGTGGTCGCCCCATAGGCCGGCGAAGAAGGCCCTGCCTGAGTCGTGGTAGTAGATGGAGGTGGAGCTGGAGCATCCTCCTCGGCTTCAACACCATCCAACTCTCCTTCTGCCCAAGTAGACAACCCAAGTAACACACCATTCGGTATGTTTAAAGGGTTACGTAGTTGCCGGAAATCGTCGCAAAATAACGTACGGGATATCCGGAATTTTTCCCGTGCAAAATGAACTTAAACGGATAGTTTAAAACTTGGACGGACTAATTCGGTCGGAAATCACAAGGTTTAACGACGCTCGGACTCGTCGGAAACGCGTAAGAATGGACGTACGAAGTGTTCGGCGAAGAAATCTTACCAAAAACTGGTCAAAGATCGAAGAAGACGTTGATTCAAGGCGGATCGGAGCTTGGATCGGCGGAATCGGCCGGGAATCGGTCCGAATCGCCGAATCGCCGAATCGCCCAGAATCGCCGAATCGCCGGAATCGGTGCCGAATCGCTCCCGGATCGACGGATCGCTCGCTCGAATCGCTCGATCGACGCTCGGATCGCCGGATCGATGCCGGAATCGCCGAGGAATCGCCGCGAATCGCCGGAAATGAGCCCTACCGCCGCGGGATCGAAGGAATCGACCGCGGCGGCCGATTCCGGCCCTTTGAGCCGGGAATCGGTTCGATTCCCGGTCCGTAATCGAACCGGGAATCGAACCGGGGCCGGTTCAACCGGTCTTCCATCGGAATCGGTCGGATCGACCGATTCCACAACGAATCGGTCGGAATCGGATCGATTTCGACCGATTCCAGTCGATTCTTACCGATTCCGCGGAATTATTCCCGGAATCGGTCCTTCCGCCAGGGATTCCGGAATCGGTCGGAATCGGTCCGATTCCACCGATTCCGTAATCTATGCTCGGGGGTGTTGAACAGTCACCCCTTCGGGGGTGACTGTTCGGACAGTACCCCCCTCCCCCCTTAGGTAGGGGGGTTGGGAATTAAATCCCCCATTGGGGGGGATTATTTCACCCCCAATGGGGGTTGAATTGCACCCCCCTGCCCAAGGCTAGTGGTGGATTTAATTGGCCTAATATTGTGTATGATTTTATGTGTTGTAGATAAGATGTCGGACGATGAGCATGGCACTGGCTCCGCAAAATTTCGTGACATTGGATGGCAACATGGCCATCTCCTTGATTCAGAGAAGAAAAGAGTTAGATGCAAGTGGTGCCAAAAAGATATGAATGGAGGTGTGTATCGGCTAAAGCAACATATAGCCGGGATGAGTGGCAATGTAAAGAAGTGTGATAAAGTACCGGCTGAGCTTAGGGAGGAGATGAGAGGTTATTTAACTGGAAGGGCATCACAGAGGGAGGTGAGAATTGGTCAGAGACAAGACCTACAGGACGAGTTGCTAGGTCGGAGAGACATCGATCTTATGGCCAGAAAGAGTAAGAAAGGGAAAGGACCAGCACATGAAATGGTCCAAGTTGATTATTCATCTTCATCAGATGAGGAAGAGGCTCAGGTCAGGAGAGCCATACACGATACTAGGGCTCAGGCCCGTGAGGATGAGGAACGAAGACGAGGAGCAGGAGGTTCGACTACGAGACGATCTGATGTGGGGGCGGGCACACGCCTAGTTCGAGAGTCTGAAATCCGGATGACACATTCTGTTCGGCCGACAGGAGACATTGCCATGTATAGGGAGAGTGGCAGAGGTCAGAGGTCCATAAAACAAGCGTTTAAAGGGGTGAAGGCCTCGACGGGGGCAGCAAAGAAAGCCTTAAAGCATATGGTTAAGTTTTTTCTACATGCAGGTAAATCTTTGATGAAGTTGTGGTTAGCATTTGCTTGTTGATATGAAGTTGTTGTTACACGTCTTTATTAACAACGCTCTCTTCTCCCTTATCTTGTTTTTGAATTTGTAGGTGTCCCGGCACATGTAGCCATGAGTCCATATTTCCAGACTATGGTTGTTGCGATTGGTGAGGCTGGGTCGGGGTTGAAAGCCCCCACATCAAAGTACATATATGAGACAGGCTTGTATGAGGAGGTCGATGAGTTGACCTCATAGATAGATGGATTCAAAACCATGTGGAAGGAGAGGGGGTGCACTGTAATGTGTGATGGGTGGACTGGAATCACAAGGAGGTCACTTATAAACTTCCTTGTGTATTGTTCTGAGGGTACCGTATTCCTTAAGTCGGTTGATGCATCAGGTCAGGTGAAAAATGCAGAGTACCTATTTGGGTTGATGAACACTGTGGTGGATGAGATAGGGGAAGCCAACATTGTGCAGTTTGTCACAGACAATGAGGCCTCATATAAGGCTGCAGGAAAGAAGCTCATGGAGGCTTGACCTCACTTGTTTTGAGTGCCCTGTGCGGCACATTCTATTGACCTGATGTTGGAAGATATTGGTAGGGATCCTAATGTCAAGTCCTTGGTCAACCAAGGAAAGCTGATCACCTCATTTATCTATGGCCATCCACGACTTTTACATATAATGAGGCAGCACACCGATGATCATGATTTGATCAGACCGGGTCCCACCAGATTTGCCACCCATTTTATTGTTTTAGAGAGCCTATACAGGTACAAGGCTAGTTTGAAAAGGTTTATCCTCTCCGCTACTTATTAGGAGTATATGGATACATACAGGAGCTCCTTGGATCAGTATGAGATACTGCTAAAGATGGAGCAGTTGATAGAAGACAACAGGTGGTGGGAGAAGGTGCAATACTACTTGTCTGTCATAGAGCCTTTGGTGCAGGTACTTAGGTTGGTGGATTCAAATGACAAAAATCAGATGGGGTACCTGTGTGATGCTATGGATAAAGCTAAGTTGAAAATTAAAGAGAAGCATCCCGAGGGTTACAAAAAGTGGTGGAAAGTGATTGACAACAGATGGGACAAAACCCTACACCACGACATTCATACTGCATGTATACTTTAGTAGTGAAATTTGATTGTATTACAACTAATATTCTGTGTATTACCCCCACTATCTTTATACTAATGGAGTATTAATGCCGTTACAGGGTACTTCTTGAACCCAAGGATACAGTATGGTGGCCAAGTATGTAATAATGGTGAAGTATTATCAGGCACACTATCTGTAATTAAGCGACTCTGTAAGACCCAAGAAGACAGAACTTGCGTTGAGGTTGAAGTAAGTAATACGTTTAATATCAATTAAACTTAGAACTTTATCTCAAGAAGAGAAGATAACGGATTTATTTTGGATTTTTAGATGACTTCATACAGGCACAAGATTGGGGTGTACGGGGATCCTGATTTGCAGTACTCTCACGATAGGGTCCCTCCTAGTAATATGCTTATCCGAATTAATGACTTTTTGCTTATCTGAATTTTTTAAATAAGTTACTGATGCATTTAATTGTCTTCTTTATGATTACAGCTGAGTGGTGGATTATGCATGGAATCCACTCGCATCCGTTGCAATTCGGGTGCTAAGTCAGAGCACTTCCTTATCCCAGTGTGAGAGAAGTTGGAGCACTTTCAACCTTATTCACACGAAGAGGAGAAATAGGTTGAAGACAGAAAGATTGGAGAAGCTTGTCTACTGCCATTACAATATGAGGCTGAGGATCAAGAATATCAAAGATAGGCAGAAGACATCGGAGCAAAGATTTGTACAGTTTACAGGTGGATTGTATCAAGAAAGAGCACAAGCCCAAGCTACTCAGGGCTTGTCCCAGGCAGTTGTGGACTTGGAATATCTATTCCAAGAAGAACATGCACTTGCAGCATGGGTGGAAGACAAGGATGCTGAGGGAGAGCCAGAGTTCGACCCGAATGACAGATCATGGGCCGAAGGAGAGCTTGACAGCGTCGTTGGTGAGGATGAAGACATGCAAGAAGGTCAAGAAAGTCAAGTTCCGTGCACAGCTCCACTTCCTGATCCACCCCGGACTACAGCTTCTCCAGAGAGACATCCAGCCCCCCCGGCCACTACAGCTCCAGCTCAGATTCCAGTTGCGGGTCCATCTACCACCACCACCACTTAGAAGAATGGTGGATTATTCAGGGCTTTAAAGAAAGTTTGCTTACCTTCACAGCAAAGTAGTCAAGGAGATTATACACTGAAGAGGAAGAAGATAAGTATCAAACGGCGACATCATCTCCTTGACACCGAGACCACTCAACCACCTTCATCAGATGAGGATGAAGAAGAATTTGTCCCACCCACACAACAACAACGTACAGGAGGTGGAGGTGGAGGTGGGGGTGGCAGCATAGGTGAAGGTGGCGCCTCAGGTGAGGGTGGCTCTACTAGTAGTGTACGCACGAGTGGAGCAGGTCCAGATAATTTGAGTGATAAAAGACACTCATGTTCGAGTGGCAGGGGCAACGGATGCTGGACGAGGATGAATGTTTTTTGACGAGCTCGTATCTTCCTATCCAGAGCCTGCCTCAGACACTGAGCCTGGCTATCCACCATCTTTTCCAGCTCCACCTCTGACTGATCATGGAGTTTATGAGTTTAGCGACATGGCCCGGTCTTTATTTTCCTATGGATACGGGCCAATTATGACTGACCCAAATCAATGGAGATTTCAAGACAATCAGAATGACCAGGACAGAGATCCAAATCCATCCTACTTAGGACATTACCATAGTTGGTGGTGATGGCATATGTATTTGTTTATTTATTTAACGCAATGTAATATGAGTGTTAAGAAGAATATGTGTTGTACTATTATGTGATTGGATATAATTGATTGTTTGATACAAATATGTGTTTTATTTGATGTATGATGTGTGCTATTGTGTGATTGGATATAATATGTGTTCTATATGATTGATTGTTAATTTGTTATATGACTGATTGTTTCCTATATTTTTTTTTACATTTTTTCTGAGTTCTATGTATTTTTATTGATTTTTTGGCGATTTTTACATATTTTTTCAGAAAGCCAAAAAAAAAAAAAACTGATCCAGACCGATTCTGGATCGGTCTGGCTCCCAGAGGATCGGTCTAGATCGGACCGAATCGGATCGGATCGGACCCTACCGATCCAGGGTCCGATCCCGATCCAGCGATCCTTGATGTGGAGAGCTATAGATGCTAGTAGGGCTCAGGTTGGTAAAGATGTAGAAAGAAGACAAGAGACAGGTAGTTTAGTTGCCTATGCTAAACGTTTTGATGTAAGGGAGGGCATATGCTTTATTCGAGAATTTGAATTCTGTCGGACACATTCAGTTTGGCCGACGACGGTCATTGCCATTTATAGGGTGAGTGACAGAGGCCAAAGGGGTATAAAACAAGCATTCAAGGGAGTGAAGGCTACAACTAGGGTTACAAAGAAGGCACTTATCAACTTCCTTGTGTATTGTTCTGTAGGTACCATATTTCTAAAGTCTGTTGACGCATTAGGTCAGGTCAAGAAAGCAAATTACCTATTTGGATTGATAAACAGTGTGATGGATGAGATAGGGGAAGACAACATTGTGCTATTTGTCTTTGACCTCTCTAGATAATCAATGAAAAAGCCACTGGTCGTTTTGAGATCAAACGGCTTTTCCTGTGGACTATATGGCCTAGCCTCAGCTGGACATCCCCAAGTGCGCATATAGCTCACTGAGGGTTTCCTACGACACCATGACTCATAAGGAGTTTTAGGTGCCACCTTCATAGGAACTTTATTTATGATGTGCGCAACTGTCTTAACGGCTTCGTCCTACAGGGATAAAGGTAGGGTAGAGTGACTTAACATTGTCTTGACCATCTCTTTAAGCGTCTGATTCCTTCTTTCAGCAACTCCATTCTGATATGGGCTACCAGGGGTGGTGTACTGTGGTACAATACCCTTTTCCTTAAGGAATCGAGTTAATGGTTCCGACTTTTGTCCCATCTAAGTATATCTACTATAGTACTCGCTACCTTTATCAGATCTGACTATCTTGATTATTTTACCTGATTGTTTCTCTACTTCCTTCTTAAAAACTTTAGAGATGTCAAAAACATCTCATTTTTCACAAAGTAAGTAGAGATACATAAATCTAGAATAGTCATTTGTAAACGAGGCATCATATAAGCCTGCAAGGAAGAAACTCATGGAGGCTAGACCACACTTGTTTTGGGTGCCCTCTCTGTGTGACACATTCTATTGATTTGATTTTGGAGAACATTGATAAGGATACTACTGATCAAGTCTTTGATCAGTCAAGGGCAACTGATCACATCATTTATTTATGGACATCCCTGACCATCACTTGTATTTTTTCTTTTATGGGCATTCCTGGCCATCACTTGTATTTTTTCTTTTATTTAGTGGAGTGTGGAATGAATATTAATGACACTTTGTATTGTATGATTGTATAATACAATTTGTACCCACTTGTGTTAAATTGTCTCGTAGACTCAAACTCAAATTTATGTGAAAATGTGGAAGAGTGAACAAAATTCTTGTGTTCTTCTTTTTAACAAGTTTATATCACTTTTTAAGATTTTTTGGATTTTTTATATTTTTATCAAATTTTCTTATTTTTTTTAAATTAACCAATCTTGATCACTTCTGGATTGGTCTGATTCTTGACAGATCGGTCGGGATCGAAATGATCCGATCCGATCCAAATCAGATCAGACCCCTCCGATCCTGATCCCGTGATCCTTGGGGCCACGTACCCCCATTGGGGTTCAACCTCGTGCGCTCACGAGGGCATCCATTCGCAGGCTTTGTTGACCACGGCACGTGGGAGGAGTTAGAGGAGAACTCGAGTGGGCCGCTGCCACAGTCGGAGGGGAGGGGGTTGGAGGGGGTCCTTCATCAGCAGCATCAACAACGTCCTGTTCTTCCTCTTACTTCCTCTTAGTCTCTATCTGCGTCAACATTTGGAAAAGTTTGCCTGAAGAGGGTTTAAACAAGTGGGAAGGGGAGTGCTACAATAGCCGAATGGGCTTTGGGGGCTCCGCGAGGGGCCAATTGGATTGTGGGTAGGGGCTTGTGGGGCTAGGGGTGTCGTTTGGGTGAGGGAAGGTCTATTTAGGGTAGGGGGTGTCTGACTGCATCTAGAAGGGGGTTTCGGGGACTTCCAGTGCTGAAGGGGGGTCCAAATAGGTAGTGGAGGCTGGGTGGAGGATACTCTAGGGATTGCTAGAGGCTGGGCTGCTAAGATAGCGACGATCGACGTAGTTAGAGGGTGTTAAAACAGACGAAAATGGGGGTGAATGGAAACATCAATAGGGTAACCTCGAACTAGTGAAGGGAAAGGGGAAGGGGAATGACTCGAAGGCCACTAGAAGGAGGAAGAGGGGAAAGCATCCAAGCTGGAAGATTTATGAAGGAGACTGATCCTCACTGGAGGTGAAGTTGAATGACCTCTATCGAGGAGGGGGTGAAGGCGAAGGGGGGCAGCCCCCCTGCATAGGAACCAAATCCTTAGGGCTCTAAAAATTGAACATTAACTTCTCTTCATTCTAATAAGTGAGAAGGACTTTCTAAATGACTATTTACATACATGTCCTCGTGAGGACCCAAATAAAAAGAAAAGACTACAAATAAACTTCAAATATTTACAATGAGGTCTAAGAGGACGTAAATACAAATAAAACTCAAAATGGATTGGACCGGGTCCCCATCATTCTCCTCCACTAGGAGAAAAGTCCTCCTCGAGTATTGATTTGCTTTCCAACGCCACCATCACATCTTTCACCGAGCGCCGCTGTCACTGGAAGCATCCCATGAGTTAGCTCATGAGAATGGCCAATTCTAGGCTCTAATACTAATTTGATGTGGGACGGCACAGGTGGACCAACGACGGAGCACTACAGAAGGGGTTAGGGAGCTTAAAACAAACTAAAAGGTGCTGTAAAATAAGTAAACCACACTCGAAATGGCCTAATTAGACCCAAAACGTGTCGAACTGGGCCCAACACACTAAACAATCTTGATCTGGCCCCAAAAGTTGTTGAACCGGCTTGAATTGGTCCAGTATGACTTGAACTGACCAGCTTAAGGGCTGAACCTTCTTTAGACCGTTCGAATAGGGCCAAACCGACCTTGAACCAAGCCGAACCAAGTCTGGACCTGGTCTAGGAGGCGAACCAGAGCCGGCTGAGCTGATCGGGCAGGCTGCCCCGCCGAGCACGAGTGAATTGGTTGGGTGGGGCCGAAACTGCATTGGCTTGCCCTATTTTGCAACTTAAACGAATGGAAGGCTCGTGGCTAGCGGAAAGTGGCTACTAGGGGGGTCACGGGCGAGTAGCTAAGGGCCGCATACCCCTGTTAGGGCTCGACCTCGTGCACTCGTGATGGCTTCTATTTGTGGCTTCGTCCATGACGGCTTCGTATTAGAGGAGGAGTCATAGGAGAACCCAAGGGGGTTGCCACCATTGTCGGAGGGGAGTGGGCCAGAGGGGGTCCTCCATCGGCATTGTCTTCTTCTTTCTCTTGCTTCCTCTTCGTCTCTGTCAGCGTCAACTTCCAAAAGGGTCAGCTGAAGGGGGGTTTAAACAGGTGGGAAGGGGAGCATGATAGTAGTCGGATGGGTTCAGGGGCTTCGTGAGGGGCCAATAGGGTTGTAGTTAGGGGCTTGTGGGGCTAGGGTTGTCATCCTGGTGAGGTAAGGTATGTTTAAAGTAGGGGGTGTCTTGCTGCGTCTAGAAGGGGGATTTCGGGGACTTCTAATGTTGAACGGGTCCAAATAGGTAGGGGAGGCTAGGTGGAGGGTACTTCGGGGATTGCCGAAGGTGGGGGTGCTAAGACAGTGACAATCGATGTTGTCGGAGGTGTTAAAATGGACTAAGACGGGGGTGAAAGGGGACATCAACAGGGGAGGTAACCTTGAATCAATGAAGGGGAAGGGGAATGGGTCGGAGGCCATTGAAAGGAGGAGGAGTAGGCATCCACATCAGAAGGTTTGTGAAGGAGACTGGTCCTCACCAGACGTGCAGTTGGACGAGCTCCGTCGAGGAGGGGGTGAAGGAGAAAGGGGGGCAACGCCCCCTGCACAGTAACCAAACCCTTAGGGCTCCAAAAATTGAATATTAACTTCTCTTCATTCCAACAAGAGAGCTCCTCTTAAATAGAAGAGCCAATTATAAATAAGGATATTCTAAATGACTATTTACATATATGTCTTCGTAAGGAGCCAAATAAAAAGAAAAGACTATAAACAAACTTCAAATATTTACAATAGAAGACGAAAATGCAAATAAAACTCAAAATGGATTGGGCTGGGTCTCCATCATCTGTCCAGATGTTACATGCTTCTCAAAGACATTCGTCTGACTCCAACGGTCAATACTTTGTCCACTCGTGAAATGTCTCCTACCAGTCAGTCATCCAACTCATACGGTCCCACTTCACTCGTGCGTGCACTATTGGTAAATCTACCTCCCTTCCCCCTCCACCTTCACTTGAACCACCCCCATCTTCTTGTTGTGAGTGGAATAAACTCTTCATCCACCACAGATGATGAAAGTGGTTGAGTAGTCTATGTATCAATAATATGTCGGTATTTTGTACTTAAAACCTTTCTTTTCTTGCCACTTTCCTATGTGCTTTGGCACCCTACCTCTAGGTTAATGTTGGCGTCAGAATTTTTAGAAAAAAAAAAACAGGAGGGGGGCAGCAAAAAAAAAAAGAATAGGTTCAGGCCAATTTCTGGCTGGACCGACCCTCAATTGGGTCAAATCAGGACCCAAAACAGGTCCTGAATTGGGCCCATTGGCACAAATTCCAGCTGGCCCAGTCTTTCTTAATTTAATTAACTGAATTCCAGCTCCTATAACTCACCTACGTACAGGCCCATAAGAGAGGGAAGAAGTGGGCCGCAGCCATTAAAAAACAGGCCCAGTTTTGCCACCTCAGCAAGCCTTGTACGCACATAACCTGCCACCTCCTCCTTGACCTATTAATTGGAGGGGGGAAGCCAATGAGGCCAGCCTACGTGGGAGATACCAAGGGTCAGTCCAATATTAAAGACTGGTGGGAATTCAAAGAGTTGGGGAGGCCAAGGGTCACCTACGTACACACACCTGCTGGCTCTTCATCTGCCCTCTTCACTCTCTATAAAAGGGAGAGGGGTGCGCACAAATGAGAGGGGCTTCTTCAGACGCCGATAGGCTGCCGGTTTGTCCACTGCACCTGCTGCCCACTGTGCACTTGCTGCTGCTGCTGCCTTGCGCCCTGTCCCCTGCACCTGCTGCTGCTGCCCCCTCTGCTGCCCTCTGCTGTGTGCCTGCTGCAGAAGCCCGTCTGTGGCCAGGAGAAGAAGAAAAGGAGAAGAAGAGAAGGAGAAGGAGGACAGGTGGGTAAGAAATTGCATAGATATGTAGCCCTTTATGGGCACCCCCTCTTCCTCTCTCTCTTTGACTACTCTACCTCCTCCCATGGATGGGTCGACCCAAAGTTGCCCCAAATAGGACCTGCTTTAGCCCATGGAGCACCCCCCTTTAGCAGGCCATTTCTGCCCCTTTGCGCACCCCTTGGGCAGGTGCAAGGCCCCTCTGTTCGGCCCATGATCTGACCCCTGTTCAGGCCCCCAATGCCAGCCTTGTGCGACCCCCTGCATAGGCCACCTGCGGTCCATCCAATAGACCCCTATGCAGGCCCAGAAAGGAGCCCACAAACCTGCCCAATTGCCTGCCCTTCTCGCAGCCAAATCAAGCCCCTATGTGGCCCAACCGAACATATATCCTGCAGGTCTGAAATAGGCCCATATTCAGGCCCACCTGCAGCTCCTTCGCAGCCCACCAGGAATGGTCTAGTGCAGGTCCAAAGAGAAGCCCATGACCGGCTCCCAACACAGCCTGCTATCAAGGCCTCTCTGCGGCCCATTTAGCAGACCCCCTGCAAGCCCACTTTCGGTCCAGCCAAGTGCCCTTGCGCAGACCCATTTCGGCCTCCTGCCCAGCCCACAAACAGGCCGCAGCCAGGTCCATCCCCAGCCCACGTCTGGCACCCAGTCCAGGCCTTCAAAAAAAGGTCCACTTTTCAGCTCCCTTGCATCAGGAAGTGAAAGAAGCAGTTGCAGCAGCCCCTTGTGGCATGGACCGGCAAAGTGAGGGATGAACCTCAACGGCCCTTTCACGGGTCCGGTTCTCCCCTCAATCTATCAAGTGAGGAATGAACCTCAACGGCCCTTTCACGGGTCCGGTTCTCCCTCAACACATCAAGGGACAACAGAGCCTTAACGGCCCTTTCTCGGGTCCGGCTTTCCCTCCTAGAAGCTGCCCTCCCAAATTCAAGCAAGAAATGAAGCCCGGCTTTGAACGCCGAAGGAATGGACCGCCGTAAGTGCCCTTCATAAAATCAACAAATAAAAAATCAGAAATGCGAAAGCAACATTAAATTAAGGACTTCACCCCTACCGGGGGAACTCCACCTTGGGCGGAGGCGCGGGCATGCATCCCGTAGCTTACGACCCGGACGTCGGCGCGGGCATGCTCCCGTAGCCGATGATCCTTCCCCCAATTTTGGCTAAGTCACCGACTAGCCTTGTTGGATGGGTAAACTTTGCCAAGTTAGAAACTTGTCGGCATGCCGTTGTAATGCCGAAATTTTTCTAAGTCGGTGAAGAACCTAAATCGGGGAAGGGTCACCACATATTGTACACCGATGTACTTCATCCTATCTTTCAATGAATAAAACTCCGATGTTCATATTGATGCATGAAACCGGGCATTCAAAGTGACCCGATGGGTCGGAGGCGATGCAAACCGCCAAGCTAAATTAAAACCATCAATATGAAAATTCAAACAGAAAAATCAAAAAACAGAAAATCAAACCTAACAATTCAAACAAAAACAGAATTAAATCAAATCTGAAAGTCATAAAATCAGAACTAAACAAAAATCTGAAATTCAACTTATTCCGGTTCAACCAACAACCGATCTTCAACAAGATTGAACCGGTTTTGAAACAAACCAAACCGAAATCAGATTTCAAATAAAAAATCTGCCAAAACAGAAAATTCAGATTCAAATTAAATCTGTCAACAAAAAAAAACCAGATTTCAATCTGCAATAAAAAAATCAGATTTGAACAATCAACTAAAACAGATTCTAACTGGCTCTAAAAATCTGATTTTTTAGCAATCTGAAAATCCACTTAAAATCCATTAACTTCTTCCCAAAAGAAATCAAATAAACAACATTTCAAACATCTCAAAACATGGATCAAAATCCACCTAAAACAAAAATCAACTCAAAACCAAAAAATTCAGAAATCAAAAAAATCAAAATCAACCAAATCAAAAATCCAAACATGTTTAAAACTTTAAGCACATCAAACTGAAATCAAAACAAAAACTTGAACCAATCAAGTCCAAAATCAAAATCAAAACAGATTCAAAACAAAACAACTTGAAAAAACCAAATCAATCAAAACAATTGATTCAAACTCCAAAACTCAAAACCGACTTTCAAGTCAACCCAAAAGTCAACCAACAAACAAATAAAATCAAACCCGAACAAAACGGTTTGCATCTGATCGGACCCAAAAGGCCGCTGCCCTTTTGAGTTCTTTATTTTATATTGTGGATGTGCATATCTCCGAAAACAGGGTGCCGCGACGGTTAATCAAAGGCGTTCGAGCCGTTGCTCGATGTAAGTTAACGCCGGATACTCGCACCATCCGGCGGAGAAGGGTCAAAAAATGAAATTTTCAAAGAACCCGAACCTCGGTTCTAATATTTTTAAAACTATCACCGGACTACTTAATATTTTTAGGATACCACATATTTTCCTAGAAAAGTCCGGAGATGTCTTTCTTTCTAAAGAACAGACGCAGAAAAAAGAGGTTCACACAGTTAACCACTTTCTTTAATGTCTTGAATAATGAGGTAGGAGCCTTCTTGGTGGTAGAAGGTCCTAGAAGTCTAACTGAAGCTGTGCCTAGAGCGATATGGGGTTAAGGGGCGGATATGGTCTGTGGTGGATCAAGAAGTAAAGATGTGCATGGCACCTAGGTGTCTGCATCCTATATGTAGTCATCACTCATGACACTGTTAAGTTCACCTTCGGCCTACGATCTGTCATTAGGGTTAAACTATGGCTCTTCCTCAGCGTCCTTCTCCTCTATACATGCTACAAGTGAATGTTATTCTTGAAATATATATGCCAAGTCAACTTCATTTTGAGTGGATCGGCCATCGTATCTCTCCTAGTACAGTCCACTTGTAAATTTTGCAAACCTGTCCTTTAATAGGTTCTGTCTCTTCTTGATATTTTTTATCATCAATCTCATATTGTAGTGGCAAAACACTAACTTTTATAATCTCTTATTTTTAACATGTTCCTTCTCTTCGTTTGTATTAAGTTGAAGGTGCTTCAATTCCTCTCACATTGGCTTGAGCTAGTGCTCTGACTCAGCACCTTGACTGCAACAACAACTAGTGGATTCCATCCACTCCTGTTGTTCACCTGTGTCCACCAGTCAGCTATAAAAATACAAGCACACCCGAAATTAGTATGTGTAAAATCTTTATATAACATTGTTTGACATATAAATGTGTAGTAACTTACCAAAAGAAACCTTATCATTTGAGTACTATAATTCTGGATCTCCACGGACTCCAATTTTATGTCGATATGATGTCATCTGAAATACAATTGGAAATATACTTAACTTTTATGACAAATTTCTACCCTTACTAAATTATTAAACAATACTTACCTCAATCTCAACTTTGGTCCTATCCTGCAAAGTCCTGCACAACCTCTTAATGATAGATAAGGTGTTAAAAAGCACCTCCCCATCATTACACACCTGCCCACCATACTGAATCCTCAGATTCAAAAAATGTCCTATCACAATTAAAAAAATCACCTAGTTAATACATCAAATATTAAACTTAAAGTACAAGGCAAGAATTAAATTTATACTTGCAACATAAATGTCATGGTGAAGTGTCTTGTCTCACCTATTGTCTATAATCTTCCACCACTTTTGATATCCTCTATGATGCTTCTCTTTGATCTTCAGCCTTGTCTTATACATAGCATCGTACAAGTAACCTATTTTATTTTTGTCATTGGAGTCCACCAACCTAAGGACTTATACTAAGAGCTCTATCACAGATGGGTGGTACTGTACCGTCTCTCACCACTTATTATCCTCAATTAAGGACTCCATCTTCATAATCATTTCATACTGATCAATTATGCTCATATATGCATCCATGTACTCTTGGTAGGCTGTAGAGAGTATGAATCTTTTTGAGTCATTTTTATACCTATATAAGCTCTCTAATGCAATAAATTGTGCAACAAATCTAGTCGGACCCGACCAAACTAGATCATGACCATTAGCGTTGTCCCTCATGATATGCAGTAATCTAGGATGTCCATAAATAAAAGATGTGATCAACTACCCTTGGCTAACTAATGGGTTGACAGATGGACCCCTCCTAGTGTCCTCCCACGTGAGGTATAGGGAGTGTGTAGCATAGGGTACCAGAAAAAGTGAGGTCTAGCCTCCATTTACTTCTTTTATGCAGTCTTGTATGAGACTTCGTTGCCCATCATAATCTGAACAATGTTTTTCTCTCCAACCTCGTACATCACGAAGTTCATCAGGTGAAAAAGATAATCTACAATTTTCACCTCGCCTGTTGCACCGATAAATTTTAAAAATATGGTTCCCTCCGAACAACACACAAGGAAATTTATGAGAGACCATCTTGTAATAGCTATCCAACCATCACACATGATGATGTAGCCCCTCTCCTTCTAGATAGATTTGAAATCATCTAACTAAGTGATCAACTCATTGACCTCTTTATCCAACGCACTCTCATAAATATCCAACAACTAGCTCAACACATTTATGTTGATAGTGGATGTTCTTTGAATAGGTATTCTAAGTCAACATTCCTCTATGAAAGTCCCTCTGCATTATGTCTTTGCTTATGTGGCCCACTTGTAAATTTTACAAACCATTCTTTCGAAAATTTTTGCCGCAACATATTATAATGGCAAAATATTAGTTTATCCAATCTTTCACTCTTTAACATGTTTCCTTTTTATGTGTATTAAGATTGAAAGTGCTCTAGTTCCTCTCACACTGTAATGAATATGTCTATAGGTTTTCATGGGCCATACTAAGCGTAGACTTAGGATTGGTTACATGGTCTGGCCATAGGTAGATGCTGAGGCTTGACTGGGACAAGACTTAAAGGTGAAGTCGTAGGCCTGAGCACGTCTGATTTGGGATATACATGGATAGATTGCTACATGAGCATGGCAAGGAATGGCTTGGAGTATGGTTTACCTTCGGGGAAGATTTGGTGTTGATCATAAGATGTCTATATTGTCCGAAATAGGCTCAATTTTAATAGGAGCATAGGCCATAGTCCTAGGACATGTATGTGGTTTAAGACATGTTTATCAAGAAGAACACGTAGGCCATGAGAAAGGTTCTATATAGGCATGATACCAAAGCCATCTGGTCACCTCTTTGGCTCAAGTTATTAAGCATTTGAGGATCAGATATGGCTTGGTTTCTATAGCTCTAGAGGCTACACGTGTAGGTTATGGATAAGCCTAGGTATTGGCATATGAGATGGGTTTGGCAGGGGCTGTTGAGCTAGGCCATTGGATCATAGGCATTTAGGTGGAGAAGAGATGGTATGTGCATGTTGGCGTACATTTTTTTCAAAAAAAGGGAGAGCAGAAGGGCTGACTTAGGAGCTGGGCCAACAGCCCATTAATCAGCCACAATTGGGCCCAATTGGACACCCCAGCAGGGGCCGGATTCATCCAGCCCATAATTGGCACAATTGGGCCAAGTTCAGGCCTTGTGCGCAGCCCATAGGAGGGCCTGGGCCTCCTCTCAGCCCGCTGGCCCAGAAACCAGGCCCAATTGGGCCAGGCCCACTTCAGTGGCAGTCTAAACAAGGCCCAGCCGCACCCACCTGCCACCTCAGAAGCCTTGTACGCACCCAGCTGCCAGCACAGCCCCCCAACAGTCAGTTGAAGGAGGGGGAAAGCCAAGGGACAGCCACTCAATCAATATGATTAAATGGAGTAACTCCCATGGGGGAGGCCAAGGGACACCAGCGTACATGCACCTCATGGCTCTTCATCTGCCCCCTCACTCTCTATAAAAAGAGAGGGGCGCACCAGCCAGAGGGGGGGGGGAGACCAGGCCGACAGGCTGCCGGTTTTGCTGCTGCCCTCTTCTGCCTTGCTGCTTCCTTGCGCACCTGCTGCAGAAGCCCATCTGTGGCCAGGAGAAGAAGAAAAGGAGAAGAAGAGAAGGAGAAGGAGAAGGACAGGTGGGTAAGAAATTGCATAGATATGTAGCCCTCTATGGGCACCCCCTCTTCCTCTCTCTCTTGGACTACTCTACCTCCTCCCATGGATGGGTCGACCCAAAGTTGCCCCGAATAGGATCTGTTTTAGCCCATGGAGCACCCCCCCCTTTAACAGGTCATTTCCTAGCTCTCTGCGCACCCCAATCCAGGCCCATCTCCGGCCCATTCAAACCCATCCAAGCAGGTCCCCTCGTGACCAGTTTCCTGCTCCCCTTTCAGCCCGCCTGCCACCTCAGCAGCCCCTCTGCGGCCCACCAGGACAGCCCACATGCAGGCCCAGAAACAGGCCTATAACCAGCCCACGCCTGACCCCAATCTGGTCCCAAATCAGGTCCCCAAAATGCCCATGCGCAGGCTTACTTCAGCCCGACCAGAGCCCCATCAATCAGGCCCCAGCCGGTCTCCAAACCAGACCCCAAACAGGTCCATATACAGCCCATATCAGGCCCCAGCCGGTCTCCAAACCAGACCCCAAACAGGTCCATATACAGCCCATATCAGGCCCCAGCCGGTCACCAAACCAGACCCCAAAACCGGTCCCAAATCTGATCTCCAAAATAGCCCTTTGTGCAGGCCCATTCTGGCCCACCTAAACCCAAACCAAAACAGCCCCATTGTGGCCTACTGAGAGGACAACAGTCCAGGAAGCTCCAAACAGGAGGACAGCAGCCAGAAGGTGGGCCGACTTGAAGGTGACGGCCCGGCACCCCTTGGAAACCGTCCGACGGGCCAAGGGCATAGCCGGGTGGCCTTCCAAGTCGGTCCTATCCAGCAGCTCCTGCAGTGCAGCAACTTCCCAACAGGCCCATCCGGCCCAAAGACAGTCCAAGATAGGCCCGGCGGGCCTATGAAGATTGAAGGTCGGCTCGGAACGCCGATGAAATTGAACCGGCCTCCATGGCCTTTGTTCCAAAAAATGAACAAATAAAAAATTCAGAATGCGAAAGCAATATTAAATTAAGGAGATCCACCCTTCGCGGGGACTCCAACCTTGGACGACTCCCCCCGGGTCCGCCCCGGAATGTCGATCCGGACGGTGGCGCGGGCATGCTCCCGTAGCCGCGGTTCCTTCCTTCCCCCAATATGGCTAAGCTAAGGCTGGCTATTTTGGATAGGTAATTTTTCACTAAGTTGGAAAAATAGCCGGCATGCCGTCGTAATGCCAAAATTTTTCCAAAGTAGTGAAGATAAACCTATATTGGGGGAAGGATCAATCACATTGTACACCGATGTACTTCACCCCATCTTTCAATGAAATGAAGTTCAATGTCAATTTGGAATGCATGAAAGTGGGCACTGATTGGCAGCCCGATGGGTCGGAGGCGATGCAAACCGCCAAACCAAAAAATAAAAAATCATTTCAAACCTAATCTGGAAATTCAAACAGAAAATAAAAAAACAGAAAATCAAATCTGAAAGTCATAAAATCAGAACTAAACAAAATCTGAAATTCAACTTATCCTGGTTCAACAAACAACCGATCTTCAACAAGATTGAACCGGTTTTGAAACAAACCTAACTGAAATCAGATTTCTAACAAAAATCTGCTAAAACAAAATCAGATTTCAACTAAATCTGTCAACATAAAAAGAAATCAGATAACCTGCCAAAAAATCAGATTTGGACCGAATCCAAAACAGATAAAATTCAGGTTCGAATTAAATCTGTCAACCATCAAAAATCAGGTTTCAATAAAAATTTGTCAATCACAAAAAACCAGATTCCAATTAAATCTGCAACCAAAAAATCCAAATTTGAACAATCAACTAAAACAGATTCTAACCGACTTAAAAAATCTGATTTTTGGCAATCTGAAAACCCACTAAACTTCTCCCAAGAGAAATCAAATAAACAACTTCAAACACCCAAAATGGATCAAAATCCACCTAAAACAAAAATCCAGAAACCTGAAAAAACCCAGAACCTGAAAATTCACCAAACTCAATCTAAAACAAATCAAAACTAAACCAAAACAACAAAACCAAATCAATCAAGACAATTGATTCAAATCCAAAACCCTCAAAACCGACTTTCAAAGTCAACAAAAAAAATCATAAATCAACAAACCCAAACAAATCGGTTTGCATCTCATCAGACCCAAAAGGCCGCTGCCCTTTTGAGTTCTTTGTTTTTGTGGATGTGCATGTTTCCGAAAAAACAGGTTGCCACGACGGTTAATCAAAGGCGTTCGAGCCGTTGCTCGATGTAAGCTAACGCCGGATACTCGCACCATCCGGTGGAGAAGGGTCAAAAATGAAATTTTCAAAGAACCCGAACCTCGGTTCTAATATTTTTAAAACTATCACCGGACTACCTAGTATTTTTAGGATATCACCTATTTTCTTAGAAAAGTCCGGAGTTGTCTTTCTTTCTAAAGAACAGACGCAAAAAAAAGAGGTTCACACAGTGCACATGGGTTAGCATGTCATCATGAGTCATGACAAGAAAAGGAGTGACAAATTGGTCCATCTTCATTAGAATAGAGCATGGACATGTGAAGAGAAGAGGGATGGCAGTCATCTAAACATGCTAGTAGCTCACCTTTTTCTCCTTCGGATCTGCTTTCTCTGGTGCACAACAGTTAGTGTAGAGGGCTTGTCCCTGCTCCTTCCTTGGCTTCTCTTCTTGCACAGGTGACAGCCACAGCTGGTCCTCCTTCCCTTTGGAACTACCACAACCTCTCTCTGGTGATTGGAACCTAATGCAGTCCCCTTTGACCTTCTTTTATAGAGGAGTAGGCCAAGAGTCTGGATCTTTCGTTCATCTGATGCATTGTAGAGATCATGGGAGGAAGACTTAATCATAGCTCCCTATTTCCCAGCACATACCGCAGCCAATTTGAATTTTGTCTGAGCATCCTGCCTATGTGGACAGTCCTTATTGGAGGACTCTCCAAAGGAGGACCCGGTCAAGTGCTGTGAGATATTTTTCCATCAGACTGGTCCCACCTTTTCCTATCTTTTGGGCTCCTCTAATAGACTATTTTGACTTGAATTAATTGCGGTTGTGACCTACATCTTAGGCATATCTGATGGCTGTCCGGTGGAGGTATTACTTCAGCTTTAGAAGCTCTTGACGGCTACATCTTTGACCTACCATCTTATACATATATGATATAATCCAAGAGTGTATAATTGACCATCGATCCTACATTTTGGTACCATTAATCAGCTGTACAATAACCATTGAGTGGGCCATAATTTAGATCTGATATGGGTCTGATTGCATGTCAAACTAAGGGGCCCATTTTAAAAGAAACTTAAATTTGCACGATCAACCTTTAGTTTCTAAATCCCCTTAAACTCGATTATGTATCTGTGAAACCTTGATTTTGGAGGGTTTTTCTTTTGGAATTTCATTTATCCTGAGCATAGGAAAATAGGTGATATCCTATTAATAGTACTAACTAGTCTGTGTGATGTGTAGAAGTATAGAATCGAGGTTATCGAGTTCTGTGAAATTTTGATTTTTGACCTTTCCATGTAGGATGGTGCGAATATCCAATGTTAAATACATTGAGTAACAACTTGAAGACCCTTGATTAACCACAATAGCAATCTATTTGGTAGAAGATGTACATCCACATAAAATAAACACAATGGGCTCGATGAGATGCAACCAATTTTGAATTATGCTTTGGTTGATGTTAAATTTGATTTGATTTGGTTTTATTTTCAGATTTGATGTTGATTGTATTTGAATTTGTTTTTAGGTTTTAATTTATGTTCTGTTTGTTTTCAATTTGAATTGGGTTTGACTGGAATTATTTTATCTTACTTTTATTTTTGATGAGTGTTTTGAAATTGATTGGTATTGAGATGCCTTAAATTTAAAATTTCAGATTTTATGATATTTTGATTGTCTTTATCATAATGAGTGACGGTTTTCATGTTGGATTTCAATTTCGGTATGAATGTTTTGAATGTATTTTGATTTGAATATTTTGAATATGTTTTGATTTATTGATTTGAAATTTGATTTTTTTTATGATATGTTTTTCTGTTTTGTTGTTGATTTCAATGCTTTTTGAAGGTTGTTTATTTAATTTTCTTGGAGCCATTGAATTACCATTTAGTTTAGGATTTTAATTCCATGAATTAAATGAAATTTTACATGAATTTCGGATTTAATGTCCTGTTTTAAGGTATTTTTCAGATTTATTCAATTTTTTATGTTTACTTTATCTTGTTTAATTGGTTCGAGTTTACATCACATTGAGTCTATTGAGGTAGCTCTTGAATGCCCAAGATCCACATTGTTGTCGGCACATGTAATTCATTTCATTGATGAGTACATCGATGTGCGACATGTGCACCATTAACATGAATATGATGATGTCAGTTCCGGACAAACATGATGGTGGAATTCTGTCCCTCGGGTTTATCCCCATAAGATCTAAGGAAAGGGGTCAGCATGACGGCATGCATGCTCATCCTTAATCAAATTAGATTACCTTCTTTGTGGATTAAGTCTTTCAACTCACCACATTAAGGGAAGGATCCGTTGACAATGGGAACTGGCCCACTGCTATATCCAGGATGCGACATACTGGGGCAGGCCTGGGCTAGCCGTTCAAGGTGTAGCTTAATTCTCACTCAAGTCAAAATTCACTTTGGGCTATTGCTATGTCATCCTAGTTGGATTGAGATTGAAGTTAATCTAATTCACAATGTGTCTGTATTTAATTCCCATAACTGGCCCAGTAATAGAGGCCCATCTTGGTGTTAATCTATATTGAGAAATGGCCCAAGTTAATACCCATTTTCGCAGTCCATCCCCTACACATTTATTGGGCTTAGTTTTAACCCCAATCCAGGCCCACTTGGGTGTCAGCTCTGTCCCATGAAAGCATGTGTGCAGCTACCCTTAATCCTGCCAAGACTGAGCATCCTCGGTGGCAGAAAAAATTCCAAATTCTATGCAAGATGCCAGCAAAAAACATCAGTGGAAGATTGCCTGGAAAATCATGGTAAAATAGCAAGGTTACATTCATTCTTCCCCTGATGGATCAAATCTGCCATGAGGAGTAAATGGGGACCACCCTAGCCCAAGCCGAAGTCAGCGCCTCCTGTTTTGGGGGCCTGCAATCAACTGGAAGAAACTAGCAACAGTAGCCTGCGCTTCCTCATTTAATGAGAGATTCTTCCACCAAGGAAGGGATTTAAAAGACTTCAAAAAATGACATTCACTGATGACAGGCGAATCTAGCTGAAAGAGTATCAAAGGCAGGAGGATCCGTGAGATCCTTCCACAATTAGTGCAGGCCCCAATCAAAGGATGCGCCTACCATTCTAGCCCATGCCCTGCCATTCTTCGAGCCGCAGTTATAATTTCTAGATCTTCTGAAGTTAGCTGGCTATCCACTTCATTAATACATGATTGTCCCACCATGATGGATATTTAACAGTCCTAAAAATGCCACCTTTAAGTCATCAAGGACATCTTGCTGAAATGCTATCTAGGGTGGGAGGATCCACCGGATTCTGCCATAGCTAATGCAATTCTCTATTGGAGGATAGGTCAGCCCTGCTGGCCCAGGCCGAAGATGCTCTGATTGGACCTTATAAAAGGGCATCCTTGGATGATGTCCAAGAGGTTAGAAGGGGACCGGGCTGAAGAAGATACAGATCATGGGCACCCAAAGTTCAGATTTGTTGCCGCTGTGCTCAAAGAAGAAGAGGATTGACTTGGAGGTCGAATTCAACCACTACATCTGAAGAAAAGAAGAAGAATACTGACCTTGAGGTTGAATTCAGCCACATTCCCTTGCTATATCCCATAGTCCTACGCCCTCACCCACAGTCCCCCATCATCTAAACATTACCATG
This sequence comes from Cryptocoryne crispatula var. balansae, assembly GCA_036172225.1. Classification (NCBI taxonomy): domain Eukaryota; kingdom Viridiplantae; phylum Streptophyta; class Magnoliopsida; order Alismatales; family Araceae; genus Cryptocoryne; species Cryptocoryne crispatula. Next base: position 25,927,249 of record CM069932.1, read on the forward strand.
CTCATCCCAAGGCTATATTGAGATGTCCTTCTGTCTACTTCTATTCATACCTTTTGCATACCAATTCAGGTTTTGGGTTTACCCAGTCTGATAATCTACAACACAGCTGGGAGAGACCCTTTTAATACACCTAGATCTGTCACCCAAACCCCTCTCAACATATTCCATAGAACCTGCCGATAGATGGATCCGAAAGAGAGACAATAGGGTGATCACCATCTAGATTCTAATAGCTTGGCGCAACTACATCCAAATGCTTTGTGTACCAAACATCTAATATGATGGAGTCACCACCGATCATACTAGGACAAATAGCCCCCAGAACAAACCATGACATATTCCCCAAAACCATGTTTTAATAGTCACCTAAAAGTTCACGTTGTGCAAACTAAAAACAACATACATATCAGTCTGAAACCCTCATGAATTATCTCATTCAAATGCCTTGATGTCTTACACGTGCCTGCCGGACCGATAAGTTATGAGCATAAGCATTCTCTGAACATGTGAGCTTGATCGGATGCCTACAGATGCGTCTAATTAGACCGCGGGAATCCCATGCATCCAGGGTCCTAATCCCCTTCTTCCAATCCCCATAATCCCCAAACCCTGCCTCCATCCAGCCACCAAACATCCCGGCTCCAGGGTGCATGGCAGCAGCAGTGTGCAGGTGCAGGAAGCAGTCTGACCAACAGCTGGAAGGTGCAGAGGATAGTCCAATTAATGGACTGACATGTTTGCGGTAGTCCTACTGGCCCCCCCAAAACAGATGACATCCGGCCCTAGTGGCCATCAAACAAAATAAAACAAACAATCAACTAGTTAAAGCTATGTGCAAGAGTAGCTTCAAGCTACGCCCTATGTCTTAATTAAATTTAAATAAATATTCATCACATAATTCAACAATCAATACTAATTGGGGGGCAGTCCTATGGATTGAGTCCTACACTTTTGCAAAAGTTAAATTGATGGGGAACAAGGATCTATACTTATGGATATTCTGTTGCAATGCACTTTAGAGAACTAGTGAAACTTTCAATTCAGAAATTCAGGAATTCAACAAAACAGGAAGAAGCTGTTACAACTAGAAATTGAACCAAAATACTATTCCAAACATGCTAATTTCAAAGGATTGTAAACAACAAGCATGTAGTATCATGAATTACACTCCAAACTAGGCAAGTTTAAAGAATTAACATCCAAATTTTAAGCTTGAGATCAAGGTCACTAATTTCTCACTTAAGAAAACAACCTACAATGCTAGAGGAATCTGGCTAGGATCTATCACTTATGAATTATGCACAGCATTATGAAAACATAATAGAGTGTTATCAAACAAGAAAAAGTGCTCCAGGGAATTACCTCCTCACTTGTACTTTGGGAGAACACAATTCAGAATATTAGAAATACCTCTGAAAAGCCAGCTTCCGTAGAGTTGTGATATGTCGATAGAATATGAAGTTTCCAACAGAAAACTCAGATCACAAATATTATTTGTGACATCATTGTTTTGGCTCAGTAGTCATCATAGCCTGGTGAATCAGATGAAATCTTCAACAAAACTATTCAGTATCTTATCAAAGAGAAATTCAACAGCAAAGGATTTGCCAAAACAAGTATCGGCATCTTTTAACAAAGTCACCAGGGTACTTTAATGAAGATGTTATTCATCATATTCATCAGTCGGATTCCAACAATGCCATATTCAACATTTTCAACAGTTTCCTATCAGCAGAACCGGAGGAACCACCACAATAGGAGTCAAATAGATGGTTCCTCAATGGTCATAGCAATACAAAATGAACATGAACCAACAAATAACCATGGAGAAGGGACTATTTTAAACTGACTGGCTCAGTTGCACATCACAACCGTAGTAATTAACATTTTCCATAGTCAGAAAGAAGGAAAAGATTGAGCTGAGTTGAAAACTGAATGAACCTATATTAAGTCTATCAATGGACTGGAAGGACCAGTCCTCATTAACTAATCAATTCCAGCATCAGTTTTAGACAACCTTAGTAAGAAACCGAAATGTAAGCAACTGGGCCAAACAACCTCGAGAAAATGGCGCAACTAGTCAACAGCTCAACAGATCTACAGAAATTGAACTGGAGCTTGAACACTTGGACTGGGAATGGACCAGACCTCTGATACGAATCAACAATGCTGAATCTGAACTTGAAGTCTATTGGCTGTAAGCATTGATTGCAGAATCGCCGAAATCGAATCGGAATCGCTGGAATTCCTCCTGGAATCAGCCCTTCCACATGGAATCGGTTGATCCTGACCGATTCCGCCGGAGACCGGTCTGGCCGGTCCGGTTCGATTCCCAATTCGATTCTGGACCGGGAATCAAACCGATTCCGGCCCTTTTAGGGCCAGAATCGACCACTGCTGGTTGATTCCGGCAATCTAGCAACGGCGACGACTTCTTTCGGTGATTCCAAGCTCCATCAACCCTCGGAATCGAGGATTCCGACAATTCTGAGCTCGATCCCAGCTTCTTGTGCCAATTCCGGTGTGATTCTAGCGATTCCAGAGGCGATTTCAACGATTCCAGCCGATTCCTTCAAGGGATTATGCCGATCTAAACTCCATCGGTCTCGATTCAACCTCTTCTTCGATCCGTGGAAGATTATTGGTAAGATTTCTTTGCTGAAAACCCCGTATGCCTATTCTTACGCGTTTTCGACGACTCCGAGCGTGGTTAAACTCGGTGATTTTCGACCGAACAACTCCGTTTAAGTTTTAAACTAATCGATTGGATGTTCTTTGTACGGGAAAAATTCTGGACACCCTGTACGCCTATTTTTACGCATTTTTGACGACTCTAAGCATGGTTAAACTCGGTGATTTTTGATTAAATAACTCCATTCAAGATGTAAGAATATCTATTGTATGTTCTTTGTACGAGAAAAATTTCGGATACCCCGTACGTCGATTTACAACCATTTCTAGCAAATACGTAACCCTCTAAACATACCAAATAATGTGTTTTACGGGCTGTCTACTTCTCGAACAGCCCTGGTGAAACCTCGAAATTTAGAAAGATGTAAAAGTATGGGGTGTTGTATGGCATGGTTTGAAAACTCATTTGACTTCCGTTTATTTGGGAAATGAACTTTCATTATCTTATCTTTGGCTTCTATGAAAATATATGATACTTCATAGAAAATATTAGCCAAAATATGTGATATGCATAAAATATCGAGGTTAGGGTTCATAAAGTTTGTCTTTGGACCTCTCTCCATCAGAAGTTGCGAATTTCCGATGTTAATTACATCGAGATTCTCGAACACCCTTGATTAACTGTCATAGCTACTCGTATATAAAAGGAAACAATCATCCACAAAACATAATCACATCATCATGTGGGGAGGCTTATACATAGCCATAATCCCATCATACCATGTTATTTCGTACATCTTACTTGAGAATATCCCGTCTTATATAGACATGGACTTTCCACTTAAATCATAGAGTTTTGGTCTATAATTGACCTCACTCTAGATGAAGTGGGAATTTCCACAATGGATTGAGTGTACACTCTTCCCACTTTGGGATGGATCGATGACACCGAGTGCGTGTTCGAGCCCCGTCAGGACCCAAACATTTCGGGACGTACCCGATAATATTTGTTCAAGTATCATGAATATTGCCTAAGTATAGGCTCATGTTATGCATCTTAAATATTTTTTATGTGTCAAAATATTTAAGATACATGATTTTTATGTCATTTGGGCCACATTTGGCCTTGTCATCATGTCATTGTCATATCTTGGTCCAGGTGACCAAGTCTTCGTCATCTTTTATGCCCATTTGGCCATGTCTTCATATGCTTCATATCTTCAACTTCATGATATCTTGGCTTCATTGAGGCTACTTGGGATGGCCCTTAGTCCATCGTATAGGTTCTAAGGGGGGCCGGATATCGCTTTATCCCTTGGCTGCAGTCCATCTTTCTTCTCCATGTAGATGACAACATCGGGAGAGCGTTTCGCAACCAGTGGGGATTTATAGAAGGTTTGAAGAGAACATTATGGGGTTCATTATGGGTTACGGATATGTGACCTTTATGGGGTCAATATAGGCTAGATATATGACCAGCTATGGGGTTGATATATAATTAAAAAGGTGACCTTGTATATAGGTCGATAGGGACTGAATATGTGACCGGTTATTTGTATATGGGGTGATGAGGGGGCAGGTATATGACCTGTGTATGGGTTGATATCTCGGTCCACCTGCATATGGGTCAGGTAGAGGGACTGTTTTGCATGGGTATGTGGCCGGTTATGTGAGTATGCAAAGAGGTAAACGTCATGTATCTGGGTTGATATCGGATCATGTATATGGCTGAATAGGGGGCTTCGTGGGATCGAACAATCATCGAACAAGGCTATGTGAAGGCTTGAAGATGTGACCGATTATGGGGTCTTGGAGGGGGGCAGAAATTTGACCGATTATGGGGTCAACGAGGGCTGATATATGACTGTGTATGAGGTGATAGGGGACCGGTATATGACCCGTGTGGAGTTGATAGGGGCTGGATATGTGACCTGTTACGGGGTCAATAGATGGCTGAAAAGGTGACACTGATATGTGGGCAAATAGGTGACACGTATATGGGTCGGATAGAGGATTGGATAAGTGACATGTATATGGGTCAAGGGAGGTCAAAAGTCCGACCTATTATGGGATCTCGTAGGCATGTATGGAGGTTGAAATGATGACCTGTATATAGGTCAATGAGAGGACAACAACAGACCTGTATATGGGTCAGTATAGGGCTATTTTTATGTGCCTTCGGTCATTGTATATGGGCATAAGCATGCTGTCCATGGAAGCATTACATGGTCATGGAGGGAGGGTCAAGTATGCTCCTTGGCCATCAATATATGGGCATCAACATGTAAGTATCATTCATGTCATATGGTGTATAACATATCACTGTATGGTGGGGTTTAAACGTAACCACAATTTCATCATCTCGTGGTCACCTCATCCATCTTGCAAACATAAATCTTCTTTAAAGAAGAATGTCATTCTAATCATGGAAGTTTGGTCCATGATTGGCCTTCTTTCTATGTGGAACTATCATCCTCTTTTGATAATTGAGCTCATTTGCTCTCTCTATTATGAGATGGACCAGGAAACTGAACATATGACTTTAGTCCTATCCGAAATGTATATATATTGGGCAATGCCCAAAATATGCTACTGTCCTGCCCTGATATAGGCATTTGTCTTCTTATAAGCTATCTTGGTCTTCTGGTTTCATGAGCTTCAAGCTGACTGAGGCGGTAGATAGTCCCTCCATATTTTTGTGCTCAGCTGGTATGAGGTCTTCAAGGCCCTGTTGGCCATCCTCTTTTCACATTCTTTGCTCTGTCAGGGCTACCCGGGGGTCTTTGGTCCATCATGTGGGTTCCAAAGAGGCCGGGTATAACCCTTATTCTTGCTTGATGACATGAAACATCCTTGCAATGTTGTCGGAATAGTGAGATTCTGAGGGCCATCCTTCATGATTCCAAAGCCGGGGAAGGCTGTCAAAAGAGATATGGGGGAGAAAGGATAGACCTATTCATGTGGTCTGGTACAAATGATAAAAAAAGGGGTTCATAAAGGTGATATAGGAGTGTATCCAGGGAGCAATATGGGCTCAACTATGGGGCCAATCAGAATATTTGGACATGGCTTCCATCATGTCTAGGATCAGGCCCAAATATGTCCGAAAAAGTGAAGGAAGATGGTCACCAATTTGGTAATATCATGGCTACAGGAATCAACCCATGAACATAGTCTTTAGTTGCTTTCCTTGATGCCGGGGAAATAAAGGTTTCCTATAGACATGAGCTCCGGATGTAGCTCATTACAATATATGAAAATTTAAGGACCAATTTCAGGCTTCGGGTAATCAAGGGGGCCTGCGGAATCCTAGTATATGTATAGGAATCTCAAGTCCAAGCAGGGTGATATCTTGCTAGTATTGGAGAGGAATCAAGGGGATTGAGCTCATGATGGTTGTAGCATCTAAAGAGGGGGACGGATTAGGTAATGACCATGGTATCTTACCTTAAACCCTTCGAGACCTACCCTTATTTTTCCTGCAGAACAATGGCCGCAGAACCTCTTCACCTACTGCTTCTCCTCTGAATTGCTCTGATGGTGCGCAGGTATCCTCTTGGCAGAGCCTCCGCAGACCTTCTCCCTCTTTTCTTCCTGTCTCCTCTTCCCCCTTCTCTCATGGGCGGGGACTGCCCCTTTTATAGGCTGCTGGATGGGTGCTGCTCACCCGAGAGAGAGGTTCGTTAATGTAGTGTGCGCATGAAGAAGGTGGGGCCATGTTCTCCTGAACGTGGGGGGAGTGGAGCTTGACCAAGTCAGGGCTGTATCTGAAGGATCCCGTCCATTGATTGGCTTCAGCTATGGGCCTCCCTTCCACTGATCCAATGAGCTCTCTTGATGGGCTCATTGCATAGTAAGTATTCATCTTAGCCCTTGATTAGATGCCCTCGGATCCCATTTGATAGCTCAATCCATGCCTTCCCTTCATTGGTCCTATCGATGGCAGATTATATGCCATCCATTGACTAGTTGGAGCTAGGCTTTGTTGCCTACGTGAAGGGAATTAATCCATCTAATCAAATATCCAATTAAGGATGGATCCAGTGGGTATTGTCCTACTAAAGATCCAATTAAACCATCTCAATATACTGTCGGGGATCCAAAATATTATGAATCCAATCAAGCCATCCGACAGCTAAATCTGGCCTTTGGACGCATGTCTTTTCCATCTCAGCCCTCCATTGATTGTCTTGAGTATATGGTCCACCCGGTTGATGGAGATCCCATTTAATCTGAGCCATCGATCCTCTTATTGGATATTAATCCTATTAAGGATCCGGTGGACATTGACACCCGGTAATTAAACCTTATCAAGGATTATCCATCGGATATCCCACTATGGTGGATCCATTGGATATTATCCCATTAAGGATCCAATAAGATCATCTTAATGAACCGATGAGGATCCAAGATTCAATTAACTTATTGATTAGCCAATCCTGGCCATTGGATGATCTCGGCTTTGCTTAATGGGATCTTTTTGAATTGCGCAACTGTTTTCCCCCCGCGGATCCTCCTCGTATCGATTTTTGTCAAGTCTCCTAGTTGGAGACAAACTCCTCCACCCGCGAGCCTTCTTACCGGTCTTTCCTCCTCATCCTGTCGCACCTTCCCTCCTTGACAGGCTTTTGCTGCAGCTTGGGTATTGTTGCAAAGAGAAGCCACCGGACCCTTTCTTGGAGCTCCCGAGTGCCCTCTTCTTCTTCTTGGTATTGATCCGTGAAGGTGGACCTCCTCTCGATTATATCCGGGTGAGTAAAGTCTATGGTGCATCATGTATGCTAGCTTCCTCTTCTATCTCTTGTCGGCGGCACCCCCAGTGCCCCATATTATGCCTTGCACTTTGCAAATATGAATGTGGCCGGGTGTCTTCAGGATGTCCTTGTTTTAAGAGGGGCATATTTATCATGTGCGCGGGGGGGGGGGGCCTGTCTCCTTTGTATGTCACCCTTGGCCGGGGCTTTCTTCTCAATTTCCCCTCTATTTGTGTCAACCAGAATATATGTTTGAAGATCCGGCTTCTCCATATGTGCTGAATTGGGTCTTCTTTCAACCCCCCCTTTTTTTTTGATCTCCATTTATGGACCTAGCCTCTTCATAGGCTACATTGACCTGCCTTTTACTGCTTGAACAGGAGTCTATGAGCTCCCGGATGTCTGAACCCCTTTGAATAAGAATTCAAGGGGGCAGGATATATTTCATTGACGGCCTCTTTGTCCCCTTCTCTTTGCATCTAGGACCACCTGATCTGGTTGAGTTTTTTGATTTTCCTTCCTTTTGCACATATGATTATACACAAGGAGGGATAAGTCGCGGGTCGCGACCGGGTCGCGGGACCCCCAGGCCGACCCGGTCGCGACCGGGTCGTGACCCCTTTTTTCAATATTTTTTTTTGAAAAATTTTAAAAAATAAGAAAAATGCGAAAAAAAATCTGAAAAAATACAGAAAAATTGGATAAATTAAATGACATGATTTAAATAAATAATGCATCAATTTTATTCCAACGTGATGTGTTCTACACTTTGTAGGTAGTTGATGTACTCTCCCAATGTCATTTGGGTTGAGTACAAAGCTCAGATACATGTACACGACGATCATATTCGTCCGTCCCTCGGGAAACTATCCTAAGACTTCGATTCAAACGAGTCACCATAACTATAGGTTGATTGGATCGAAGTATCCGATGACTCCACATAATTCATTCCACAATACTCTTCGATCGTATGTAGGGGAACCAAGAGCTCTTGGGATGAATCATACACATAGTCGGAGGCATCACGGTGATTCCGCTCCAACTCCACGGCTACGATGACCTCCTCTACCTCGCGGCCTTCCACCACGATCGGTATCTTCGGGTCGCAAGAGTATATCGCTCCTCGCCGGTAAAACGTAACGACGTTGTAGGAGATATGGGAGGATCCGAGGTCCACTTGTACTTGTAAAGTGTTCGCGCCCCCGTATCCGGCACCATCATCGTCGCTACTCTTTGATGACGAATCCTCGGACGTCCGTGTACCGCACTCGGATGTTCGGCTCCGGCGTATCTTCTCGATCGTCTTCGGCCGTATCAGCATCTGCAATATCAAGAGGATCAGTCATAACTTATTTACCTTTTCGAGTGCTTTGCGTACCCTGACTAGTTCTGTCTACGGGTCTCTGGGGCTTTGCTAGTGAGGGAGGGATCTGAATTCTTCGGCTAAAGGGACATCGTCGAGCACTCTCTTCGGCCCATCGTCGGCCTTGGGGTTGAACTCCGGGTTCTCCCAACCCTTCTCGGTCGTTGACCCAAGCTTCTAGGAGTTCTTCTCGTAGAATATTTGATCCAAATCGATATCCTCCTCTTCAATTGGCGGCTCGTCGACCGAACGTCCCGCTGTCTGTGCTGTCCAACTCTTTTGTTCCATCTGGTTCTGCTTCATTCTCTCCAAATTCCTAAACTTTAACCTCGTACGTTGTAGCGACAATACACGAGGTCTTCAAGCCTCCTTGATGTCAACCTATTTCTGCTTTGTGTGAATCAAGCCGAATGTAGACCAATTTCGCTCTGTACCGAAGCCGAAGTGGTTTGACTTAGGACCACGATGGCTACGTCCGCCAAGTCCTCGTACCCGGTACTTTACCATGGTCCATCCACCAATCGCATAAATTGAATGTCGTACATTATTATCTAAGTAAGCTTTGATTAATTAAGCGATGAAAAACATTTCTACGTACCCGGACTTTGTATCATCACGGCTCGTTCAACTCTCGCTCGTTCCAAAGTGAAAACTCCGCATTCGTAATCATACATCTTGTTGCAAGCCGATAATAGCTCGGTCGTCGTCACCAAGCAACCGTCGGACGACGCTCTTCACGTCATCTAATAGCTCGTTCGTCGCCTTGAAATGTGGACTATAGCAGTATCTTGGGTTGAAAAAGTAACCTACGAACCAAATAGTATTAGTAAACAAGTTATACACAACTTTGATTAATAAAAAGATTAGTAAATGTTTAAGAAAATATACCGTACATGTAATGGGTTGATGTAATGTACGCTCCCGGCGACGATCTATAATATCCCACCACTTGACGAAGTCGGACACGGTCTTGGAGATTTCTTCTTTGGCTCTCTCAATCGCATCAATAAATACCCATGTACGCTTTTCTATCTCCGTCAACTATCCTAGTACCTTCACTATGGGTTGGACGATGTCTAACGTCTTCTTTACAACTTTTCCAAAAATCACCACTCTCTATCGTCTCTTCTATTTTTCTCCCCTTTCTCTTATCCGATGGGTTACATCTAGCCATCCAACTACCCCAACCCGGTGAAATGACCATTTCGAGTTAGAGCTCTCCTTTCGACTCAATAAACTTTCTAAGGAAATATAATGGGAGGCGAACCGGGTTGCACCGGGCCGTAACAACTCTCGCCTCTCGGTGTGTTCCTCGTAAGTGCAAGGACAAAGTTGTGGTTATAAATAAATGAAGAAATAAACTCCAAGGCTAGCTTAACTACCCCTGTCTATTCGAGGATCCTTGCATATATCCTCCAACATCAAGTCTAAAGAGTGGGCGGAACTGAGGGTGTCCAATACAACTTTGGTCTTTTGACCGTAAATGCTATCCGACCGGCCGCTTTGTATGCCCGCATTGTACGTGACTACTTGAACTACCGGCTCTCTCCTATTTCTTCTATCACTCCATCTATCAATCGCAGTAAAGATACTCCGCATTCTTTACTGTACGATGCGTCGACCGACTTCCAAAAGACCGTGCCGGCTATTGACCGTACACTAGGAAATTGATCATTGTCTTCCTAGTTATACCGTTAAGTATAAGATATTAACTAAGTTATACCAAAAAGAATGTTAATACATCTAATATAAATGAGTAAAAGAAAATTTAATTACCGGTCCATCCGTCGGTCATTAACGTGCAACCTCGTTCCTCCCATATGCGTTCAAATGACTGCACGTACTTCTTTGTTTCTTGCACTTCCATAGGAAGATACACATTGTATATCTCCTTTGGGTTTGGACCGCACTCCCCTCCCGACGTCCTCGCGATCGTGTCGATCATGTTCTCGTAGTATGGTCCATTCGCGGCATTTCGTCGGAATGCCGTGGTGAAAGAACCACCTTGACGTTGCCCGCCAATCCTCTCCTTACATAATTTGAGGTTCTTCATCGCCGTCGTGATTGTCTTTTGACGTTGTCGTGATGCAGTGATTACGGGATCCCACGGGACCCTACCGCCGGGTCGTTGTCTCTGTGTGAGATCACGAACCTCATCTTGCGGTTGGTTGTTGGATCCTCTTCCGCTTCCTCGACCACTCCCACTTCCGGACTTCGACCCATCATTCGGCCGGTGCGTCTATGAACTCTTCCTCGGCGAATGATCTTCGACTTGCTTCCATTCCCCGTGAGAGTTCATCTTTTTAAAAAACATTTAAGTATTTAACTACTTAATTATCCTTTAAAATAGAAGAATGAACAACGTTTATGAGTAACACCTCCCATACCTTCGTACTCTTCGTCTCCAAAATATCCGGCCTCTCTTGTCCGGTTCCGTAAATGTGTACGGAACGTCTCCCCGGTTGTTGTAATTCTTCTCGGACGGTCTCTTTATGCCGTTTGCTAGTTCCCTTCGTTTGCTCCATCGCTTGTAGGTGCCTACGAAATTGAGCTCAGACCTCCGGCGGAGTCCGTGTGCAAGGAAGAACGTTTCCCTTCATGCCTGCAAGATGAAATTTTAAACGATAAATACCACCGAATATTACTTTGTCGCAATATTTACATTGCACTTTTCTCTCCGCCATGGAGATCAAATTGCAATGCAACCAAGCCGAATCACTCCGGGTCGCGCCGGTAGTTTGGGTTGTTTGGCTTGGAGAAGACATTTTTTTAAGTAAATAATTACTTAAGTAAGTAATTAATTATTTAACTAGCTAATGTCGTTAATTAGTGACTACTAATGTAAGTATACTTTTATTTATATAAAATGAATGATTAACTAAATATATGATTAAGTAAGTAATTAACTATACCTTCAAACTAATTATGTGTTAAGTAACTACTAAACTAATTATCTAACTAATCTTCTAGCTAACTAACTATGCAAGTAAGCAAATAAGTATTAAAAAGAATAAACTACTTAACCCACTAATCAATGGAACTAATATTAAATAAATATACTAAATGAACTAATGAAATGCTTGATGAAATAATTAAGTAAATGAGGAACAAAATGAGAGCAATGAGAGCAATGAGAGCACAAATGAGAGGTTGAGAGTGAGAGTGGGGGGGTGGGAGTAAGGGGAGCCCCTTGGGGGCTTTAAATAGCCCCCATAGCCCCCAAGGGGCTGAATGGGGGGGCTGCGCCCCCCCCATGACCGTTGGCAACGGTCTTGAGACCATTGCCAACGGTCTGGCAACGGTCAGGTGACCGTTGCCAGACCGGGTCGCGCGACCCGGACCCGGTCGGCCGGGTCGCGCGACCCGCGCGACCCGGCCACGACTCCGCGACCCGGCCGGGGGAGTCGCCCCGACCGGGTCGCGACCGGGCCGGTCGGGCCTAAACCCGACCGGGTCGGGGCCGGGTCGCGACCCGGGTCGCGACCCGGCATTCCATGATTATACATATCAGGCCTCAACATATGTGTTTGATTCCTTTTTTACCAGGCCTCTTTTCTTATTTTACTCTATACAATGGTGGTGAGGTGCAGGGAATTAAATATTTCCTTGCTTTTCATTTCCTTTTCCCATCCTCTCATTACACACTGATCTTATAGTGATCAGGTGCTGCAGCTTGTACTGATCGCGGGCTTCTTTTGGGTCTACAACCCTCTACCCTTGCTTGGACATATATCCGCCTAAGCTGACCGGGTATACTCTTATATAGCCTCATCCTCTTTATGATTTCCTAATCCCCTATTTTCTGGATTCCTTCCAATTCTGCCCTGATTTTGGTCTAGCCGGGTTATGTATATATGCTGTGTTACTTTTAATCCCTTTTTAAACCTTCTCTTGATCGGTGGAGGTAAGCATATGTGTTGGATCAAATCTCTTCTCTTTCCCCCTTTTCATTTATATCCAATTATGTATACCTGTCCTCGATTATATGTGTTTGAGTCCCTCTTTTATAGGTCTCCTTTACTCATTTTGCTTCACATAATGGTGTTGGGGGTGGAGGGAATTAAGCACTTCTAACTCCCTTTTTTATATGTCTATGTTTCATATAAAAATTCTGAGTGCCAACAAGCCCCTAAAGCAATTTTTATGTTGCCTAATAATTTTTAATGCATTGTTTACAATTTTTGCAGGTAAGCAATGATCGATTAAGGTGATGCAACACCAGCACATCCTTTTGACGTGGGTTGGGAACACGGGCATATGGTAGACCCGGTCAGAAAGAGAGTGCAATGTAAATGGTATGGGAAGGAGATGAACGGGGGGAGGGGTGTTCCGGCTGAAACAACATATTGCCGGAACAAGTGAAAATGTAAAAAAATGTGATAAGGTGCCGAGGGAGAAGAATGAGGAGATGATAGGCTACATGACATGTTGAGCCTCTCAACGAGTTGTTAGGATTGAGCAGAGGGAGGAGTTGCACGATGAGCTACTCCAGAGGAGGAGGGACCGAGATTTGCCTACTTGAAAAGGGAAATGCAAGGGGAAGGCACTAGCCGAGTCGGAACTAGAGAGTGAGTACGACTCCACAGACTTTGAGGTTAGACATGCTGCACACGCTAGTAAGCGTGCATTTGCTGCGGAGGAGGACAACAGGAGGGGAGCAAGAGGGTCAGGGTCCAGAGCTGACCCAACTTTTGGCCGATCAGCATCGGCTTGCCCTACCCGGGACTAAGAGACGGAGGGATGGAGGCAGGAGCCACACCGCCATTCTGCTAGTACTCGGTTTACACCGAGTGATGAGTATTTATTTAGGAAACAGAGTGCTAGGCAGATGGGGATCAAACAAGCTATGAAAGGGGTGAAGGCAATAGGAACAACTGCAAAGAGAGCCGTTCGCCACATTGTGAAGTGATTTTTGTATGCAAGTATCACTTTTAAAATGACATTTATGTGTGTTTTATTTACTTAAGCTTAATTTTTGCCTGATCTAATTTTTGTTTAACTTGATGTAGGCATCCTAGCACATGTAGTCACCAACCCCTACTTCCAGATGATGGTGGATGTCGTGGGTGAGGCTGGACTGGGTCTGTAAGCTTCGGGCACCAGGCATATATATGGTGCTAGGTTGGATGAGGAGGTGCATGAGTTGAGTGGATGGATGGATTCAAATTGGTGTGGAAGGAGAGGGGTTGCACGATTATATGTGACGGGTAGACAGGTATCACCAAGAGGAGTATGATAAACTTCTTGGTGTATTGTTCTGAGGGGACCACGTTCTTCAAGTCGGTGGATGCTTCTGGGAAGATTAAAAATGCCGACTTCATTTTTTCTTTGATGGATGCGGTGCTAGAGGAGATTGGGGAGGATAATGTGGTTCAGGTTGTCACTGACAACGAACCTTCATATGAGGTGGCTGGGAAAAAGTTGATGGAGAAGAGACAACACCTGTTCTGGGTGCCCTGTGCGGCACATTCTATTGATCTCATATTAGAGGATATAGGCATAGAGGAGAGTGTATCCACTCTTGTCAGGCAGGCGCAGACGATCACGCCATTTATTTATTCGCATCCCAGTCTGCTACATATTATGAGATCACACACAGGGAGGCATGATCTTGTCAGGTCCGGTCCTACACATTTTGTCACGAACTTCATTGCACTGAAGAGTTTACACTGGCACAGGTATGCATTGGTTAGGTTCACGCAGTCCGATGAATATAATAATTATACGGTGGACCACCTGCACAACAAGCAAGATCAACTAGAAATTCTTGTCAGGTCTAAGAAGCAGATCACTGACGGGAGAGAATTGCCTACTACTTGGCATTCATTGAGCCATTAGTAGTTGTCTTGAGGTTGGTAGACTCATATGACAGGAACCAGATGGACACGCTGTACGATGCCATGGACCGAGCAAAAATTGAAAATAAAAGAGAAGAATCCTAGAGGTTACAAAAAGTGGTGGAAGATCATAGATGACCGATAGGACAAGACTTTGCACCACGATGTCCATGTTGCAGGTTAGTAGGTTCAAAAAAATATTTGTGCTTACCTACTTTAGTTTAGTCAATAATTATCTTATTCATAATGTTAACTATTAAATTCTTGCAAGATAATTTTTGAACCCTCGCATCCAATATGGAGGATAGGTGGTAAACGACAACGAGGTGATGTGAGGTACACTAGTTGTTATTCAGCGTCTCTGCCGATCTCAGTAGAATAGGATAGAGGCTAAGATAGAAGTAAGTTGGAGTTTATTTAGTACTTTGGAGTAGCTAATTATTAGACAACTAATGATTTTTTTTTTAAATTTTTTCAGTTGCAGAAGTATAAGATAAGGGTCGGCGTATACTCAGATGCTGATCTGAGATATTTGTGCGACAAAGTGTCACTTGGTATACTTATTTATGTTGAAGATTTTATTTTCTTTTCATATAAGTTATTGAAGATGATAGGTTGGTTGTTTACCTTTTCTCTTTTTTTTGTAGTTGAGTGGTCGGTTTAGGTGAATACCAGGAGTGGATGGAATTCACTTGTTGCCTTAGGATACTTAGCCAGAGCACTAGTTCTTCTCATTGTGAGAGAAACTGGAGTACGTTCAACCTGATACATACAAAAAGGAGGAACAGGTTGACCTCAGACCGGTTGGAGAAGCTGGTCTTCTGTCATTAGGCTGTGCATCAAGAATATCAAGGATCGACAGAAGATCAGTGAGGAGTGATTTGCACGGTTCACAGGTGTTCCATACGAGCAGAGGTATACCTTCGCCACACCACCATCTAAGGAAGTGGACATGGATCATATATTCCAGGAGGAGCATGCATTTGCCTCCTGGATAGAGGAGAGGGCAGCCAGGGATCATCCAGCTGAGTTTGATCCCGATGACCGTGCGTGGATTGAAGGAGAGTTGGATGTTGTTGAAGCTGAGGAGGATGCTCCAGTTCCAGCTCCACCTCCACCTACTTCTTAGGCTCAGGCAGGGCCTTCTTCTACCCCAGCAGCTATGGAGCAGTCACCTCCAGCTTTAGCCCTTGCTCCAGCCCCAACCGCTGCTACCCAACCCATCCCATTCGAAGTCCAGGGAAAATGAAAATAAAAGTGATTGCACGAAAAATGGGCGGATTTGAAAAGATAAAAAATATTTGGGTTCTGGTGGAACTTTAGAGATGGCTAAAAAGGTGAAGAGAAGGAAGCTAGAGATCATGCATCCTGTGAGCCCAGATGACAGTATGCAGGCTCCTTCTTACTCCTCAGTTGATGATGACGAGAAGTGCATACTAACGATGCAGCCATCAGCAGCAGTCCAGTCACCTGATTCATGGCGGCCAAAGCCGTATTGCACACTGGATGAACAGATATCACAACATCATTTTATAGAGCCACAATATCCAGTATTTGACGAGGCTCAATGGCAGTGGATTCCTCCACCACCACTAGCTCCATCAGAGTTTGCCTACATCCCGTAGTCTGATGCCTATGACTTTAATAGTATAGTATTAACATTATTTTCATATGGATATGGTCCCGGACAATATACATGACTGGGCACAACTCAAGAGCATTGACAGCAGCAGGAAGAGGAGAAAGGCCAATATTCATATCATAGATATTAGTATTAGATTGATATCATGTATATTCCTATTTTTTATATTTTCATGATGTATCAATTAATTGGTTTTTGCATCTGAATATGTACTTAACTTCATTTCATGTTCATTAGTAATTATTCGATGTGAATGCATGCGAATCTTATTTTTAGATTTTTTCTAACTCATTTCCTATTTTTAAGATGTTTTTTTTGATTTTTTTGATGAAAAAGCAAAAAAAATTTGATTCAAGCTGATTCTTTAATCGATTCCCTTCTCAGGAATCGGCCGATTTCGACCGA
This sequence comes from Cryptocoryne crispatula var. balansae, assembly GCA_036172225.1. Lineage (NCBI taxonomy): Eukaryota > Viridiplantae > Streptophyta > Magnoliopsida > Alismatales > Araceae > Cryptocoryne > Cryptocoryne crispatula. The sequence goes on from CM069932.1 coordinate 25,943,881, forward strand.
TTCCTAGGAATCAGAATCGGATCGGTCCTCATTGATTCCGATTCCAATTTTGATTCTGCTATCCTTGACTGTAAGCCTATTTCCACTTTCAATCAGAAAGTAAACAGATCGTAAATGACATTCAATAATGAGGCTACCGTCGGAATGACAGATTTGAGACAACACTCCGTTAGGCTATTCCGAAAAAATCCAGTAGCCAATATTGACTCCAAAACCACACAACTCAAAGAACAGTTCCTTAAGAAGGGAAGACTAGAAAATGCCATGAAATTGTACAGAAACTAGGCTCAACTTTTCAAACTAGTTACCACGTCACCATCTGTGAAACTAGGCTCAACTTTTCAAACTAGTTACCACGTCACCATATCTGTGAAACTAGGCTCAACTTTTCAAACCAGTTACCACGTCACCAGATCCAAGGAAGGCAGGATCCTGGATCGCGACCGGGTCGGCCCGGCTCTGGACCGACCCGGTCGGACCGGGTCGCGACCCGGGTCGCGACCCGGTCCGATCCGAATTATTTAATATTTTTTTTTTGATAATTCGAAAAAAAATCGAAAAAATGTCGAAAAAATTCGAAAAAAATCTGAAAAAACAGAAGTATAACAATAAAAATATTTTCATTCATTAACATAAACTTTACCCAATCGTTTACATAAACTTGACTTGTTCTACATTTTCTACTTCGAGCCTTATACTCTTCCCACGACATTGTATTATATACGTACGATGCCACCACGCCGATGAATATTATATTCTCGGAGTCCCTTCTACAATGACCCTAATGTCGCTACTCGGGTCCTAAAAAACCACCAAAGTAATGTTCATATGGGATCAATCGGGGTGTCCATTGGTGATCTATAACTCATCCCACTCCACTCTTGGTCATTTCGTAGGAAACCAAGAGCCTTGAGAGATGAATCATACCCGTAGGTCGGTTGTTCATATCCACGGCATCGATGTCCACCATGTCGTTGGGTACGTCGAGTTCCTCCACCCCGGCGACCTCGCCCCACGGTTCATGTCTTGGGTCGCGCGGGTATACCGGTCTTCTCCGGTGAAGCGTTCCCGCCGTAGTAGGAGCTCTCCCCACATCCGCGGATCTCTGCCTACTTGAAGCCGTGGCTCCCTGCCCCTGGTGACCCACTCCATCACCGCCGCCGCTCTCCGAAGCAGAATCCCCCGAAGTTTGATACTGCAGCCGGATGTCAGGCTCCGGAGTGTCTTCCCGATCCTCGTCGAGTGTCTCTCGCATCCGCTATGTCAAGAGGATCGCTAAAATTTGCTTACCCTTTCCCTTACTCCGTGCACCTCTCGCTGGATCCTTCACCGGTCTTCCTTCTCTTCGCCACGGCGGAATCGAAATTCTTGGCGAGAGGGACGACGTCGTCAGCACTCCTTCACCCCATGTCGATCTTCGGGATCGAACTCGGGCTCGCCCATCCCTCCTCGATCATTCACCCACGCTCCTAATGGATTTCTCTCATCAAAGATTCGATCCAAGTCGATGTCTTCCTCTTGGATCATGGTTCCTCAATTTCGACCACCGAACCGGCCGTCCTCCACCGTTGTTCTTCCCGTTGATTTTGCTTCATTCTATCTAGATTTTTCAACTTCGAGCCTCACGTTGTAGCGGCAATACACAAGGTCTTCAAGTCTTTCGGACGTCAACTCGTTTCTCTCGCTGTGTGGATCAGCCGAACGTCGACCAATTTCTCTCGCGGCCTCCGGATGCCGAAGTCGTTTGGCTAAGCACTCGATAGCCACATCTCGCCAAATCTTCATAACCGGGTGCTTCGCTACGGTCCATCCACCAATCACCACAAGCGTAACTACGTCAGAGGGATTAATAATCAATGTTAATATAAAGAATTAATGGATAAGGACTCGGACTTAGGAGCATGTAACAATCGCTCCACTCGCTCGTCCCAAAATGATTAGACCGCATCCTATGATACATCTTGTTGCGTACGGTGCAATTATTGCCCGATCATCATCATCAAGCATTCTTGTGGTGACCGTTTTGCCATCATCAAGTAATTCATTCGTTGCGCGGAATTCTTGACTGTAACAGTATCGAGGGTTGAAGAAGTAACCTAAGCAGAAACAAGTGTTACTAATCAATCAAATCATATTTTCAAATACAAAAGAATGAAGTAAAAGAGAAATGAAATATACCGAAGCATGTATTGGGTCGATGTAATGTTCGCTCCCACCGACGGTCAATAATGTCCCACCACTTATCGAAGTCGACACGGTTTTGCAATCTCATCCTTTGCCCTATCTATCGCATCGTATAGTATAGCCCATGTCCGCTTTTCTATCACCGTCGACTATCCTTAGCACCTTCACTATGGACTTACAATGCTCAACGTCTCCTTCACACCTTTCCAGAAATCTCCACTCTCAATTGTTTCCACACCTTTCCTCCCTTTCTGCTTATCTGACGGGTTACATCTAGCTAACCAAGTACCCCACCCCGGTGAGATGACCTACGCGACAAAGAGCCCTCACTATGAGTTAATAGACTCTCAAGGAGATATAATGGGAGGCAAAGCGGGTGGCACTGTGTCCGAGAAGCCTCTTCCTTCGTATGTTCCCTCAATTTAAGGATGAAGCTGCGGTTGTAGATGAATGATGAGATAAATTGGGCTAACTTCACAACCCGGTCTATTTGACTATCTTTCGTAAATGTCCTCTAACATTAAATCTGTAGAATGCGCGGAACATGGTGTCCAATACATTTTCGGTCTCTCGACCATCAACATTTGACCTCGACCGCTTTAGAGAGTGTACCGCGTTGTCCGTAACTACTGGACAACCCCGTCCTCCCCTATCTCCCGGATAACTCCATCTATCAACTCAAAAAGATATTCGGAGTTCTCGACCTTCCCCGATGCATCAACCGACTTCCAAAACACAAAGGCCGGCTTGACAATAAACTAGAAAATTTATCATCGTCTTTCTAGTTATACCCGTTAAGAATAATATTAACAAATTAGGTATAACATAAAACAAATTAAGTAAAATCGTTTGTAAAGTGAGCTTACCGGATTCCAACCATCCGTCATCAACGTACAACCTCTTTCATCCCAAATCCTTTCAAAGGACTTGACGTACTTTCTTGTATCGTCCACCTCCACTGGAAGATATACGTTGTATATCTCCTTTCGGGTTAGGTCCGTGCACTCCTTTTTCCAACATCACCGACGGTGTCGATCATGTTTTCATAGTACGGTCCCTCGCGCATTTCGCCGGTATACTGATGGAAGAACCACCTTGATGTCGCCGTCCGATCTTTTCTTTGCAAATTTTCAAATTCTTCAATGCCGTCGTTATTGATGTTTGGCGTTGCCGTGGTCGGGTGACAACGGGATCAACAGACCCACTCTTGGGTCATCATCTCGAGTGAGATCATGAATCTCCTCCTCCAGCGATGGGTTAGATCCCCTTCCACTCCCGGATCCTTGACCAACCGATCGGCCGGTGCGGCGCAAATGGTCTTCGCCGGCGAATGACTTCCGACTAGCCTCCATAGCCCGATAAAGATCCTCTAATTTTCAAACATAGAAGTAAAGAAGGTAATAAACTTATTAGGGAAAGAGATAAATAATACATAATACAAACCATCTTCGAGGCCTATATCACGACGAATGTTCGAACGCTCTTGTCCGGTTCCATATACGTGTACGGAATGTCTTCCCGTCGGTTCGGCAATTTCTTCCCGAATCAGTATCCTTACGTCGCTTTGAAGTTCCTTCGCCGCTTCCAAATCTAGTAGATGATGTCGGAATTGTGCTCTTACCTCCGGTGGAGCACGAGAGCACGGGAGCACATTGCCCTTCATTCCGGCAAGGTGGTGTTTTAATCTAAAAATACCACCATGCATAACTTTATCACAAGATTTACATTGCACTTTCCCCGGCCGTCATGGACAAGTAGTGCAATGTAGCCAAGCCGGATCATTCCGGGTTGACCCAAGAACCCGGTGTCACCACTTGGAGAAGCCATGGTGAACAAAAGTAAACAACAAGGAGAAGAACAATAAAACAAGTTAACCTTCACTAAATAAAATAAGGACCTTGGGGGTGGGAATTAGCCTTAAAATGTAAGGCTTAAGAGGGCTTAGAATGAGGGGGGAGGGGTGGGTATGAGAGCCTCCCTCGGGGGCCTTATATAGGCCCCCAGGGGCGCAAGGGGGGCATCAAGAACCCCTCAGCTTGCCCCCACGGGAAGCACCATTGCTTCCGTGGGGCAAGGATCCCCCGCGGGATCCTCGGGGTCGCGCGACCCGGGGGCCGGGTCGCGCGACCCGACGATCGGGTCGCGACCCGAGGGGATCCCCCGCTCGGGTCGGACCAACCGGATCCCGATCGGGCCGGTCGGCCCAAAATCCGACCGGATCGGGTCCGGGTCGCGACCCGGATCCCGATCCGGCATTCCATGACCAGATCTGTGAACCGGAAGCTGGAAGATAGCTTCGTGGAGTTAGGGTTTACTAGACGTCTTCATAAAATAACAATAGTGGAGGAGATCTCCACCCCAAAAGAGATCAAAAGAAGAGAGACAGATCTGTCTTCAATAGCTCCTGAAATAAAAGCTCAGCACGAAGATCTCCCGTTGTGATGAACTTATTTACCAATGGACCAAGAGTTGGCTTCTCCAATTAGAGAAAACTTCACGGAAGGAGTTGATGAGCTAGAGGAAGAGATCCGGGGAAGTTATCATCACTTTCAGCAACCTGTGTAGAGAACTCTGAAGAACGAAGTCCATTGGAACTTGGACAATAGAGAGAAAGGTAGAGGAGAAGGTGGAAAATAATTTTCTCCAAAAGAGCTACCGGAGAAGACCATCGGAGAAGGAAATCAAGGAAGAAGTAGTTCTAGGGTTTTGCCATCGCCGGAGGGGAAGAAGCAGCAGCAACATCTAAACTGATCGAGCGAAGAGAGAGAGTGAACCGATAGTGATATTGCATTTCAGTAGAGGGGCAAAAAATGGGAAACAAATGGTGGGAGAATGCACTAGAAGAGAACACAGGGACAAAGATGGAATCGAACCAACTTTCAATTATTTTCATTTCATCATATCCCTTGTATAGTAGCCGATGCCCCTATTTATAGGAGAATAACACAAAAAAATGTCTGAAAATGCTCGAAATTGGAAAAAACCTCATGAAAATGTCCGAAAATGCCCATAATTACCTGAAAATATCCCGATTTTAAAAGAAAACCTTTTAGGACTTAGTAACTGACTAAAAAAAGTATTGAAGACCTCTAAAAATTCCAAAGAATTCACAAATGGAACTGAAACATGATCTAACTAATAGATGGACTAAAATTCAAAAATCTCTCTTCCTATGGTGTCCTCACCATAAATGAATGAAAATTACTCTTAAGGATGACATGTAAAGGTCAATTCCACAAAGAGAGAATGACACCAATGCCGTATCTTTTATCTTACCTTACCCCCATGACATAGATTAATCTATGAGCAAGGGAGGATCTAACCCATTGTGCTATGGGGAGGCTATGCATGTTTACATACATACATGCCAAGCCATAAGCCAACAAGGTAAATCAATGAGAAGGATCCCTAATGCCAACCAAAGGTTAAGAGGGTCCTATCCTGATTCAAGGTAGGGGAATTATGGCTTCTATGCCTCCTCCCACATATACATGTATTCCAAATTGTTCAAGCAATGGAGAATTTCCATGCTCAATGTTACTTGTGATGTGAAGGGGAGTTTTATTCAGCCACATTGCCCTGATGGAATGCGAATAATAGAAAGAGGGGAAGAGAATCCTGAAATTCAGCAAGTTTTTCCGAATTCTGGAAATCCCAAAAAGTCTAAATGCTGATCCGAAATCCCAGTCTAGAATCTATTAGAACTCAAATTTTGTTGGTCAAAAAACCAATCACTTAGCAGCAAACCCGGACATGGGCAGAATCTGATCAAAGGGCTGGCAACTCCGAGTCTAATAAGTCTGAAATTCTGCCACCGATGGCTCGGATTTCAAACATGAAAATAAAAAAAAAATCTTCGAGTTAACTTAAAAGCTGTGGAGTGGGGAATCTGAAAAGAAATTCTAAGATGGGAACTTGGAATATCAACCAGCTGGATATTTTTTACGAATAAGGCTAGATCAATGATCCCAAAATCTTAAATTGGAGACCTAAAAGGCTTCTAATCTGAAGAATCAGTTCTAAAATTTTAACTCTAATCTTCAAAGAATCTGAAAATTCAAGTCTGATAATCCTAAATAATAAAATCCCTTAGATTTGAAACTTCAAGACCCAAATTAAAAGTTGAAATCTCAAATCCCTAAGCCAAAGATGAAATCAAGTCCATGAAATCTTCAACCATTGAACATGGAATTTGAGTTTAAAACCTTAAACTCAAAAGCATCAATCCTAGAACCTTCAAGATCTGAGGTCTAAAATTGAAATTTGAAACATTGAGATACTTGGGATTCTGAGACATGAATTCTTCCAAATAAAAACTTTCTTATTTAATGTAAAAAAGGAAAAAATGAAAGACACGAAATCCTAAATTAGTATTATCAGACAAAAAGGAAAGATGGAAAAGTCATCAATTCTAAAAAGAATAAATAAATCAAGAGCATAAAAATAAAGAAACTGAAATTTGAAATCTAGGGGGCTCGAAACCTAAAGTTCAAGTCTCAAAATCCTTTAAATATAAACTTCTACTCAACTCAACTCAACTCAACTCAACTAAAGCCTGTATCCCAAATTACTTGGGGTCAGCCATATGGATTCTCTTTCTTCACTCATGTCAATTTTGTGTTATTTCTTTAGAGATATTTAAACTATCTAAATCATATTGAATTACCCTCCTCCAAGTTAACTTAGGTTTACCACGCCCCTTTTTATTTGTCATTTTAATATTTTCTATCTTTCTAACTGGAGCCTTTTTAAGTCAACGTTTAATATGTCTAAACCATCTCAATCTTCCTTCTTTCAATTTGTCTACAATTCTCGTTACTCCTACATTTTCTCCTTATTTTATCTAATATAGTGTGACCACTCATCCATCTTAACATTCTCATTTCGGCAACACTTATTTTATAAGTATGTTTTTCTTTTATTGTCCAACATTCACTACCATACAGCATTGCAGGTCTTATACTTGTACGATAAAATTTTTCTTTCAACTTTAATGAAATTTTACAATCACATAGAACCCCTGAAGTCAATCTCTATTTCATCCAACCTGCTTTAATCCTATGATTAACGTCTTCATCACATTCTCCATCTTTTTGAATAATTCATCCAAGATACTTAAACTGAGTTTTTAGAGACAATATTATCCCATCTAAACTGATGCCCTCACCTACGTCTCTTTGGTTTTCATTAAATTTACAATGCATATATTCTGTTTTAGTTCTACTTATGGTTTATAGAATCGGTGGAATCGGTCCGATTCCGACCAATTCTGGAATCAGATCGGTGGATTCCCTGCGGAAAGACCGATTCTGGTAGGAATTCCACGGAATCGATAGGAATCGGTCGGAATCGATCCGATTCCACCGATTCCTTGTGGAATCGGTCGATCCGACTGATTTCGTCGGAAGACCGGCTCAAGTGGACCGGTTCGATTCTCGGTTTGATTCTGGACCGGGAATCGAAAGGGCCGGAATCGACCGCCGCGGTCGATTCCGGCATCGATCCCAGCTCCCAGCACCGATTCCACAAGGATTCCAGCGATTCCAGCACCGATTCCACCGATTCCGGCGATTCCGACGGCGATTCTGGCGATTCCAAGCAACATCTTCAAGGGATTCCGCCGATCCAAGCTCAGATCGGCCTCGAATCAACCTCTTCTTCGATCTTTATAAGGTTTTTGGTAAGATTTCTTCGCCGAAAACTTCGTACGTCCATTCTTTCGCGTTTCCGACGAGTCCGAGTGTCGTTAAACGTTGTGATTTCCGACCGAACAAGTCCGTCCAAGTCCTGACCTATCCGTTTAAGTCCATTTTGCACGCGAAAAATTCCGGATATCCCGTACGTCTATTTTTACACGTTTCCGACTACTTCGAGCAGAGTTAAACTCCCTGATTTCTGATCGAACAACTCTGCTCAAGTTGTTTGAACATCGATTGGATGTTCTTTGTACGGGAAAAATTTCGGATACCCCGTACGTTGATTTACGACCATTTCCGGCAAATACGTAACCTTTTAAACATACCGAATGGTGTGTTACTTGGGTTGTCTGCTTCCCGAACAGCGTCTAAAGCAATTTTTATGTTATCTAATCATTTTTAGTGCATTGTTTACAATTTTTGCAGATATAAGCAATGACCGATCAAGGTGATGCAGCACCAGCATGTGCTTCCGACGTGGGTTGGGAACACGGGCACATGGTAGACCCAGTCAGGAAGAGGGTACAGTGCAAATGGTGTGGGAAGGAGATGAATTGGGTGGTGTTCCTGAAACAACATATTGCGGAACGGTGGAAATGTAAAGAAATGTGACAAGGTGCCGAGGGAAAAAAGTGAGGAGATGAGAGGCTACGTGACATGTAGAGCCTCTCGACGGTCATTAGGATTGAGCGAGAGGGAGGAGTTGCACGACGAGCTACTCCGAAGGAGGAGGGACCGCGATTTGCCTACCTCGAAAGGGAAAGGCAAGGGGAAGGCACCGGGCGAGCCGGAGCCGAGAGCGAGGACGAGTCCACGGACTCCGAACTTAGACGTGTTAAGCACGCCAGCAAGCGTGCATTTGCGAGGAGGAGGACGAGGAGGAGAGGAGCGAGGAGGGTCTAGGTCCAGAGTTGACCCAGCTTTGGGCCGATCAGCATCGGCTCGCCCGGACCGGGACCGAGAGACTGACCCCAGGAGACAGGAGCCATACCGCCGTTCTACTTCTACCAGCACTCGATTTACACCGAGTGATGAGTATTTATTTAGGAAACAGAGTGCTGGGCAGATAGGGATTAAACAAGCAATGAAAGGGGTGAAGGCAACATGAACGACTGCAAAGAGAGCCGTCCGCCACATTGTGAAGTGATTTTTGCATGCAGGTATCACTTTTAAATTGACATTTATCTATGTTTTATTTACTTAAACTTAATTTTAGCCTGATCCCAAATTTTTTTAACTTGATGTAGGCATCCCAGCACATGCAGCCACCAGCCTCTACTTCCAGACGATGGTGGATGCCGTGGGTGAGGCTGGACCGGGTTTACAAACCCCGGGCAACAGACATATATACGGTGCTGGCCTGGATGAGGAGGTCCAGGAGTTGAAGGAGTGGATGGATGGATTCAAATTGGTGTGGAAGGAGAGGGGTTGCACAATTATGTGCGACGGGTGGACAGGTATCACCAAGAGGAGTATGATAAACTTCTTGGTGTATTGTTCTGAGGGGACAACATTCTTGAAGTCGGTAGATGCTTCTGGGAAGATAAAAAATGCCGACTTCCTTTTTTCTCTGATGGATGCGGTGGTGGAGGAGATCGGGGAGGACAATGTGGTTCAGGTTGTCACTGACAACGAACCTTCATATAAGGCGGCTGGGAGAAAGTTGATGGAGAAGAGGAAGCACATGTTCTGGGTGCCCTGTGCGGCACATTCCATTGATCTCATATTAGAGGATGTAGGCAAGGAGGAGGGTGTATCCACCCTTGTCAGGCAGGCGTAGACGATCACATCATTTATTTATTCGCATCCCCGCCTGCTACATATTATGAGATCACACACAGGAGGGCATGATCTTGTTAGGCACAGTCCGACTTGATTTGCTATGAATTTCATTGCGTTGGAGAGTCTACACGGCACGTATGCATTGGTTAGGTTCACACGGTCGAGGAGTATTATAACTATATGGTGGATAACCCGTACGACAAAAGATCAGCTGGAGATTCTTGTCAGGTCTGAGAAGCAGATCACTGACAAGAGGTTTTGGGAGAGGATTGCCTATTAGTTGGCAATCATTGAGCCACTGGTAGTTGTCTTGAGGTTGGTAGACTCAAATGACAGGGACCAGATGGGCACGTTGTACGCTGCCATGGACCGGGCAAAGCTGAAAATAAAAGAAAAAAATCCCAGAGGTTACAAAAAGTGGTGGAAAATCATAGATGATCGATGGGACAAGACCTTGCACCACGATGTCCATGCTACAGGTTAGTTGGTTAAAAAAATAGTTTTGCTGAATAATTGTCTTATTCTTATTCATAATGTTATCTAATAAAATCTTGTAGGATGTTTTTTGAACTCCCGCCTCCAATATGAAGCACAGGTGGTGAACGACAACGAGGTGATGCGGGGTACACTTGCTGTTATTCAGCGTCTGTGCCGATCTCAGCAGGACAGGATAGAGGCTGAGATAGAAGTAAGTTAGAGTTCATTCAATACCTTATAGTAGCCTTACCATACCAGGCAACTAATGTTTTTTTTTATAAATTTTTCTGATGCAGAAGTATAAGATGAGGGTCGGCGTATACTCAGATGCTGATCTGAAATATTCAGTTGACAAAGTGTCACCTGGTATAGTAATAGCTTGATGAAGATTTTATTTTCTTTTCATATAAGTTATGGAAGATGATGGGCTAATTGTTTACCTTTTCTCTTCTTTTTTTTCTTGCAGCTGAGTGGTGGGTTCAGGTGAACACCAGGAGTGGATGGAATCCACTTGCTGCCATCGGTATCAGGATACTCAGCCAGAGCACCAGTTTCTCCCATTGTGAGAGGAACTGGAGTACATTCAACCTGATACATACAAAAAAGAGGAATAGGTTGACCTCAGACCGGCTGGAGAAGCTGGTCTTCTGTCATTACAACATGAGGCTGCACATCAAGAATATCAAGGATCGACAGAAGATCAGTGAGGAGCGATTTACACGATTCGCAGGTGGTCCATAGAGCAGAGGCATTCCTCCGCCACACCACCACCTGAGGAGGTGGACATGGATCAGATATTCCAGGAGGAGCATGCACTTGCCTCCTGGATAGGGGAGAGGGAAGCCAGGGATCATGCAGCTGAGTTTGATCCCGATGACCATGCATGGGCTGAAGGAGAGTTGGATGGTGTTGAAGCCGAGGAGGATGCTCCAGCTCCACATCCACCTAGTTCTCAGGCTTAGGCAGGGCCTTCTTCTGCCTCAGCAGCTATGGAGCAGCCACCTGTAGCTTTAGCCCCAGCTCTAGTCCCAGCCGCCGCTACCCAGTCCATTCGCAGTCCGGGGAAAACGAAAACAAAAGTGATTGCACGGAAAATGGGAGGACTTGCAAAGTTGAAAAAAACTTTGGGTTCTGGTACTTCAGAGATGGCTGAAGAGGTGAAGAGAAGGAAGGTAGAGGTCAGGCATCCTGTCAGCCCAGATGACAGCACGCAGGTTCCTTCTCACTCCTCAGGTGATGATGACGAGGAGTGCATACCAGCGACGCAGCCATCAGCAGCAGCCGAGTTTCCTGATTCACGGCATCCAAAGCCGTATTACACGCTGGATTCGGATACACCTGATTCTTATATACAGGAGCCACAGTATCCAGCATTTGGCCAGGCTAACCAGCAGTGGATTACACCACTAGCTCCACCATCATCTGCTTACGTCCCGGTCGTCCCACAGTCCGATTCGTACGACCTTGATAGCATGGCATTGGCATTATTTTCATATGGATATGATCCCGGACAGTATACAAGACTGAGCATCAGGGAGGAGCATCAACAGCAGCAGGGAGAGGAGGAAAACCAATATCTATATCCTAGATATTGGTAGTAGATTGTTATCATGTAAATGTATATTTTTTTTTCATGATGTATCAACTCTTTGATTTTTGAATCAATGGAATATGTACTTAACTTTAATTGGAGTTCATTAGTATTTATTCGATGTGGTCTTGTGGATGAATGCTAATCTTATTTTTAAATTGTTTTCTAACTCATTTCCTATTTTTTAGATTTTTTTCTGAATTTTTTGACGAAAAAAAATTCAAAAAAAAAAACCGATTCCGACCGATCCGGAATCAATTCCCTTCCCAGGAATCGTTCCGATTTTGGCCAATTCTTGGAATCGAAATTGGAATCGGTCCCAACTGATTCCGATTCCGATTCCGGAATCCTTAGTTCTACTTATCTTGAAACCTTTAGTCTCCAAAATATTTCTCCATATTTCTAACTTTCTATTCACTCATTCTTGTGTTTCATCTATCAACACGATATCGTCTGCAAATAGCATACTACAAGGTATATCATCTTGTATAGTCTTCGTTATTTCATCTATAACTAAAGCAAAAAGATAAGAACTTATTGCAGACCCTTGATGTAAGCCAATTAAAATAGGAAAATCTCTTGTTTCTCCACCAATTGTGTATACATTAGTAGTTGCATCATCATACAAATCTTTAGTGTTGACATAGGGATTACCTTGTCACTTAGGGTTTGTTTGGCAACCCATCGGAAACAATTTTTTTAACTTCTACTTCAAAAAGAAGTGCTCTTTATTTGAACTTGTGTTTGGATGGCCAACCATGAACACTTCTCCTTCCAGTCGAAGATGAAACTAAGGAGGAGATTTTTTTTTCTCCTTCTAACTCCATAGTCTCCTCCCAATAACTATTCTTGGCTAAGCCATCATCCGCGACCAGATGGTTGGGTAAGAGAGAACATCATCAATCTAGCAACCATCTTCATGCCGAGCTAGGCATCAGGAGGAGATGACAGTTGTTGCTGCACGCGACTTGGCGACCGACGAAAGATGACTGGAAGCGATGACACAGCATATATGGGAGAATGTTATGCCATGGGGGGATGTTGTGTCTATGGGGGCAAACACAGGGTTGGTATGTTGTGGCCACAAGGCAAGCACAAGGGTGGGGTGAGAACGTTGTGCCATGGGGTCGGGGGGGGATGTTGTGGCCACGGGGGCGAGTGCGGGGTCGGGGGGTGCTCCGCCACAAGGGTGGTTGTGGCTGCGGGGGTGAGCATGGGGGTGGGGTGGAGAGCGTTGCGCCATGGGCGGGGACATTGTGGTTGCAGGAGCATGAGCGAGGGATGGGGGGAGGGACAACAATGCACTTCATCGGTTGGGGGCACCGTGGCCACAAGAGTGACCGCGAGGGTGGAGAGTCCTTTGTTTCCTTGATGAAAGATAGAACCAAACACCTTCTACTTCGGTAAATGAGAAGACCTTCTAAAAGAAGTGACTTGTAGAAGAAGGTCCTTAAAGTACTCTGAGCAAATTGTCAAATGCGCCCTTAGACAATTTGAACCCACAATTTTCTAAAGTAATTTGAGTTATTTGACATTTTGGTCTCTCCTCACTGAACTTCTAATATTTTGTTGTTAATTATATCTTGAAACATTTTGAATATCCATGATTGTCCACTATAACAATTCTTAGGCATAAGCCAAAACAAACACAGAAGATATAGTCCCGCAGTCTTAATGGAATGCAAAACTTGATAATTTGAACTTAATTAGATTTGATTTGAGTTTTATTTGGGGTTTTGTCTTGTTGTTTTGGCAAGAGTCCGTGTCTTTTATCTTTGAGATTGCTTTGAGTTTAGTTTGAGTTGGTTAAGCTTTAATTGGGATTTGGTTTGTTTTTGGTTTTTTTTTTGACTTGATGTCTTCTTAGTCTTGGGGTTTGTTTTGAATTTCGATTCATCTTATCTTTTGGGCTTGATGCCTCTCCAATTTAGGTGTTTCGGATTTCAGTACGTTAGATTTGCTATCCTTCAGATTTGATGTGTTTTAGGGAGATTTCAATTTGGGTTGAGATTTGGTGAATTTATTCAGATTTGGGTTTTCCAGGTTTTGTAATTTATGTTTAATTTTCATTTTGGATGGGATTAGATTTGGTTTATTTTGGCATGTTGTCTTTTTTTAATTAAGATTTTGTTAGTTCGGGGCTTCGAATTTTTGAGTTTGGTTCAGACCCCTTTTTATCCAAGTTTGGGATTTGGCCATTCTGATATTTCGGAGTCGTAGGATTTGAATTTCAGATTTAGAGACTTTTTAATTTGGGGATTCAGATTTTTTATTTCAGATTTAAGAGTTTTGAGAATCAGGATTTCATATTTGAGATCCTGCTTCGTGATTTGGTTGTTTGATGGACCTTTGGATTTCCATTTCAGATTTTGAATTTGAATTTCAGATTTGAATGTTCTGTTTTAGCATTTAAGATTTTCACGGTTGTGTTCCGAAATTGAGAGTCTCGAAGTTTGGAGTTTCTTGTAGGGATTGATGGGTTCAGATTTTTTTTCATTAACTTTTAGGGCTGATCTTTTGATTTCTCCTTTTTCGTTCATTCCTCCTGTTTGCATTTTTTTTCATATATTTTTCTGAACTTGCAGGAGTTTTAGGTTTTGTATGACATTTGCTGTCATCGTGGATGAAATAGCAAGGGGATATGCGATACAATATCCCATGGTAAATGACGTTGATATTGCAGAGGGATATACGAGAAGAAAGAAAAAGTTAAGAGGAAGTTATAACTTCGTAGAAAGAAAATGGAAAGATGTAATAACTTGTTTGTTTAGAGCATACAAATAATAAATATCAATTTTAATATTGATCAAAAAAATATTATTCAACAAACATATACATATATATTTGTGTTGTATTTCATTCTGTTCTTTTCCCTCGAGTTTGGACGACGGTGACAGCGTCATGCTGCCGTCCCATCATCAGAGATTCAGAATTCTGCCTCGACGGCGGCGCAGTTGTCACTGTCCTTTCTTTCCCGTCTCCGGCATGGCAAAAGGTACTGACCGCATCTGCCTTCCGGCGGCTTATCTGCAGCGGCGGGGCTGCGCAGCCGGAGCGCTGAAGACAAGGCGAGCATCGTGGCGGCGGTGGAGGAGCGCGTGTGGCCGGCCGTTGCGGCGGGTAGAGTGAAGCCCGTCGTCGACCGTCGCTTCCCGCTGGCAGAAGCCGCGGAAGCCCACAGGCTCATGGAGAGCAGCGCACACATGGGCAAGATACTGCTTCTTCCGTGATGGCGCCGCCGGTGATCTGCGCACCATCTAGAGTACGTACGGCTCGACTATCTTCTCTCTCTCTCTCACCACACACACAGCTTGAGTCTTGTTGCTGCTTGACTGTGGTTTTTCACTTGTTTTTCTTTTTGGATCCCGAAAGGTCATGAAATAAAAATAATAACATAGTGAAATGCATCATCAACTCCTTGATGCCCAGCTCATTGCACTTTTTTTTCTTTGTTTCATTGGAAGTATGAAAATAAAGATCCCCAACTAGACGGAGTTTTGCACAAGAACGCAACTATCTTTTCATCCGATGGTGGTTAATTTTATGAAGAGCAGAAGAAAGTTGGATTTTTCATATCCACCTGGGAAGAGTATAGGTGTGATTAAGTAGTACCATAATAAGTATGGTTGGATAATGAGAAAACTCAATTTACGTATTTTTTTATCATACTAAGATTCTTATTTAATAGTGTAGAACTATTTTATTACTAGTCCTCCTCTGCCAATGAAGTTCATTTGCAACATTAATTTATTGCTTTTAAAAGATCTTGACCCTGTGTGGGGCCGGGTTATTCTTGAGTTAGTGTGTGATTAGAATTTTTGTATGATTAGTTGTGTGCTACTACGTCTTCGATATTTAATCGAATTGGAAAATCCCCTCATTTTTCACAGGATTATATAAGCTTAATATAGAATGTCCTCCATCTTATTTTTGAGTCCGAACACTAGATTACGGTTTTGGAGTTGAGAATACATGCATATTGGTCGTCCAACACCCCATTAATCTTTTTTATTTTGAATATGTCGTAATTATATTTTATACTTTGTAGATTATGCAACAATCTTATTCCACAAACCATGAATAGGGTACCGATAGTTTTTACGAAGATCATAAATATTTAGATATATCTTCTACTCTCCTCATTTTCCTGTCTGTGATAAAGATCCGTTGTCCCAAAATAAGTTGAGGCAATTGAATTTATCCAAACGTAGCTCAGCGAAAGCAAACATATGATAATGTTTAATTATAGATCGGATAGAACTTCATTCTGCAAAATAACCATTTAATTCCATACTCAAGAGTAAGAAAAAGTTGACAAAATAGTAAACTAAAAAAATATCGCATGCCCAAGATGAAAAATAGTGCTTTGAACATAATTTTAAACATTCGGACGTGAGTGATATTTTCTTATTGGATGATTTTATGATATTTGTTCTGTTCATTTTTATTGTGTGTGATCTATGTGATGGTTATGATCACGTTGGGGTAGAGTATCAAAGTTGATACTTGTGTTGTATATCAACGTTTGTTTGCATCACAAATTTATATGTGGCGGTTGCAGACATGCTGTCTTTTTAATGTATTATGTAATATATGTGATACTTGTGGCCATATTGATGAGAGTATCAAAATACTTGTATTGCATATATATCAGTATTTGTTTTTTATAAATTTCACATGTGATTATTGTAGATATATTTAATAATCTTATTATTAAAATAGGCTGTATAATATTTGACCATTTTAAAATATAAAAATTAGGAAAAATTAGAATGAAGTTGCAGATGGTGGCGGATCGGTTGAAACCGAAGTAAACAAATAGTGTAGAAAATGGAACGAATACGAAGTAGATATCATATTCCTATATCAGCTTTATCTAGTTAAACGGATTATTCGTACCCAATCCAAGTTAGATATGGATCGGATATTAATTCAGATATTCTCTAAAATCAGAGGATAAAATCTGGTTCAAATTTTTACTAATTTATATTTAATTAGTATATATTAATAAGATATAAATTTGTAGAAGTAAAATTTAAAACAAAATTTATCATATATTTATTAATGTTAACTAAGTATATTAAAGAATATTTAAGCATATTTTAAAATAAAATAATTTTAACTATACTTTATAATTAAATTTTATCTTAAATAAAGAAGAACGGGTATTTTTGCGTTAGCAATGGTTAATCCTCGAACTATAAATTAATATCCTTATCTGATTACATGTGCCGACGAATATCTCCTAACAACTGATATGCATAGCAGTGAATCCTCTTCCTTTTGAGCGGATGACCGAAGCAGAGAGTCAAGGGAGCGGCGGAAACAAAAGGAGCTTTGATAAGATGATTATTATTTCTCAATCGTATTATTTATAAGATAATTAGCGTCCTCGATGCGGTGATAACCAAGGGTATTTTATTCGCCCAGGTTATAAAATTTTGAAACGCTCTGCGGTAACCTCACCCTCGAAGCGGGCTAACCATATCCGAATGAGGCCTGTTGATCCCTTCTCCTTCCCCCACCCACGACGGAGGAAAACCCTAACCGAGCTCCGATCCATGTCGCCGGAGGCCGCCCCTGCGGCCCCCCGCCGCTCCCAGCGCGCCGCAGCCTCCAGGAAGCCTCCTCGCGGCTACGACGAGGCCGCCTTCGACGAGCTCCTCTCCGAGCACCTCGGCACGCCCGCCGGGCGGCGCCGCCGCAACCGCACCTTGGCCGAGCGGGAGCGCGAGACGGAGAAGGAGGCGATGATCGCCCTCTCGCTCGGCTTCCCCATCGACGCCCTCCTCGAGGACGAGCTCCGATACGGCGGACCCCTCCCTTCCCCGGCGGCGCACAACGACTACCTCGTCCTCCGCAACCACATTCTGGCCCGGTGGCGCGCCGACGTCCGCTCTTATCTCACCAAGTTCCGCGTCCGCGAGACCGTCAGCGCCGAGTACGACGATCTCATGTGCCGCGCCTACAACTTCCTGCTCGAGCAGGGGCACATCAACTTCGGCGTCTCCCCCGCCGTAAGATCCTGTTCCCCCGAGAATCAGGGCGGCGGCTCTGTTCTCGTCGTCGGCGCCGGGCTCGCGGGCCTCGCCGCCGCCGGCCAACTCCTCGCATTCGGCTTCAGGGTTCTCGTCCTGGAGGGTAGGGAGCGCCCCGGCGGCAGGGTCCACACGCAGCGAATGCTCGGGCCCAAGGGTGCGCCGGTGGCCGTCGACCTCGGCGGCAGCGTCATCACCGGCATCCACGCGAACCCGCTGGGCGTGCTGGCGCGGCAGCTGGGCTTGCCGCTGCACAACATCCGGTGGGAAAATTGCCCCCTCTACCGCCCCGACGGCAGCCCCGTCGATCCGAGGCTGGACCGGGAGGTGGACGGGATCTTCAACAACCTCTTGGGGAAGGCCTCCGAGCTCCGGCAAACCATCGGGCAGCGCGGCGCCGGCGAGATCTCCCTGGGCTCCGTCATGGAGGCCCTCTGGGCGCTCTACGCCGGCGCCGGGAGGAGCGCCGAGGAAAGGAGATCCTCGACTGGCATTTCGCCAACCTGGAGTACGCCAACGCCGCCCGCCTCTCCGATCTCTCCGTCGCCTACTGGGACCAGGACGACCCCTACGAGATGGGCGGCGACCACTGCTTCCTCGCCGGCGGCAACTGGCGCCTCATCCACGCCATGTGTAAGGACGTCCCCGTCCTGTACGGCACGGCGGCGTCCTGCATCCGCTACGGGGACGCCGGCGTGGAGGTGGTTGTCGCCGGAGAGCAGGTGTTCCGGGCGGACATGGTGCTCTGCACGGTGCCGCTCGGCGTGCTCAAGAGCGGCACCGTCCGGTTCGAGCCGCCGCTGCCGCCGAGGAAGACGGAGGCCATCGGGCGGCTGGGCTTCGGGCTGATGAACAAGGTCGCCATGGTCTTCCCGCACGTCTTCTGGGGGAAGACACGGATACCTTTGGGTGCCTGAACGGCGACCGCAGCAGGCGCGGGGAGTTCTTCCTCTTCTACTGCTACCACACCGTCGCCGGCGGCCCCGTGCTCATCGCCCTCGTCGGAGGAGAGGCAGCCCAGAGCTTCGAGACCACCGATCCCGCCGTCATGGTTCACCGTGTTCTTGCGGTCCTCAGAGGTGGGTAATCTTCTTCCCAGTCCAGTCTTCTAGGATGTGGAAAATTTTTTTTAAGTTAAACATATTTTAAAAATGAACCCAAGAAAATTAATTGTTTTCCCACTCTCAGCGGGAGAAAAACTATTGAATTTCGAGGGAATTACGTTAAATTTGGAATTAAAATCTTGATTTTTAGAAAATAAAATTTCCTCTTCTGCTCCAGGAATCTACTCGCGGAAGGGGGTCGTCGTCCCCGATCCCGTCGAAACCGCCTGCACCAGGTGGGGCAGCGACCCGCTCTGCCGGGGCTCCTACTCCCACATCCGGGTCGGCTCCTCCGGCGCCGATTACGACGTCCTGGCGGAGAACGTGGCGGGGCGCCTGTTCTTCGCCGGGGAGGCCACGAGCCGGCAGTACCCGGCCACCATGCACGGCGCTTACCTGAGCGGACTGAGGGAGGCGGCGAACATTCTCCACGCCTCGAGGAGCAGAGCCGAGGAGCCGGCGGAGGTCGGCAAGTGCCTGCAGAAGACCCTCAAGCTCTGCGGCGGCCTCCTCGCGGAGCTGTTCCGGGCGCCCGATCTGTGCTCCGGCAACTTCTCCTTCGTCTTCGGTCCCAAGCAGACTGAGGGCCCCGCCGCCGTGGGGCTCGTGAGGTTCACCTTCCGGGTGAGGCGGTGCGGCGGCGCCGGGGAAGAAGACCGGGAGCGGAGCCCGCCGCCGTCGGAAGCGCTGCACCTGTACGCCGTCCTGTCCGGAGAGCAAGCGCGCGAGCTGCAACGCCGGAGCGGGTCCGACGCGGGCAAGCTGACACTGCTGTGCAGGACCTTCGGCCTGAAGCTGATGGGGCAGAGCAGCCTCTGCGCCACGGCGAGCTCCCTGATCACCGGCATCGCCAACGCCCGCAAGGGCCGGCGGAGACGGGGCAGACCCGCCCGGCCGCCGTCTTCAGGGGGGCACGGCGGCTGAGGGCCGCGAGGGTCGGATCACAGCCGCACCCGCCACCGCATCTGGTGTCAGAAGAACCAGCGGGCGGCAGCTGGCTCGTCATGTATACTAGTTGTTGTAACAGTGTATCTGCTCTTGCCAAGGCTGAGAGCGGCCTGAATGGCATGTGTAACTCATTCTTTTGTACATCTATCTATGCCGCCGCCGGCAAGTTTGATTCTTGAAACGTGGATCAACCAGTCGATTTTCTTGAGACAAATCTCATTACTTCTTTCCACATTTCCGCTTTTCTTCCGGTAAATTATGATTATTTCAATTAGATAATCCGGTAGACGGGTGTTCAATGTTTAATTCAACCCGAAAACTCACTCAGAACCAATCAGTACTTTGGCTCATGGAAAATCAGCTAGTTGAGACTTGGGTCGCCACTCGGTCAGATTCTGATCGGCCTGACCCATCGGCCGGGTCGTGGAGTTGCGACCGGGTCGTGCGACGTGGCCTGACCATCGCAGATTGACAAGAGGGTTTTAAGACCCCCCTCCCCAAAGGGCTCTCTTCTTTCTCCTTACTCTTGTTCACCTAAATGTTATTTTGATCTCAAATTTTTGCTCTCAAATTTTGCTCTCTTTCTTTAATTACTTTATTAATTTATTAAATATCTAATTCTTTTATTTGTTTAAATTACTTAGTTCATTAATTAATAGTTAAGTAGTACTAATTTATTTAATTAGATATTGAAGTAATTTATTAACTAGTTCATCACTTGTTTATTTGTTTAAATCATGTCATTCTTTTCATTCTTTTCATTTTTTTATATTTTTTATATTTTTTAAAATTTTAAAAAAAAATAAAAATAGAGGTCAGGACCTCCGACTCTTCTCTCCTTGCTTTGATTTGATTTGAGCTGTTGATTTAATGTTCAAGATCCTTCGAACCAAACTAGTTTGGTAAATCGTATAACACGAATTAGGTTAAAGATTTATTTTTATCTGATATATTAACAATATTTATATATTTTTTGTAATACAAATAAATTTATTTTAAGAGTTTTTAAGACAAAAAATGTACCAATATATACATTACAGTTTAATAAAATATGATCTGAAACAAACGGAGTGAAATTATACGTTGATATATGCTATACCTTGATAAAACATGGTTTGAACGGAAGGGTAACATGGTTTGATTTTGGTTCGTTTGGTTTGGGGGCTAGATTGGTTTGAACACCCCTACTTGTGGAAGAAGCACACACACTGGGCATCCTTTAGCGCTCTCTGTTCATCGGAACATGTCATCAATGTATACTTTTTTGAAGTCTGATTTCAGAAAAAGGGTGATTTTCATTGGAACATGCCTGTGTACATTTTGAAGGGACAAAAAAAATGAAGATTCATTTTGGACAAAAAATTAAGTATCTACAATTTGATGACTTGCGGTGGACTGGTTAGAACACTCATGAGCTGGTAGGAAAACTATTGTGCTTACTTACTGCAGGCATAGCCCATTCTTGTTGTGAAATAGATTAATTTGGCTAAACCTACTTTTTAGAATTATCCATGCATTATTCACCAATCAAAGCAGCCTTAAGGTGGCATTTGGCTGGGGTTGCATTCCAATAGATTGTGCATGAATAACATGTTAAGACTGCATTTGGTTTGGGTGAAAACACTAGCTTGTTTCCAAATCCTCAGCTTATGGTGAGGTGAACCGTCTTCCTCCCGTTTTAGAATCATCTCTATTTTCTTTTTTTATTTTTTTACATATAATCCAAAAGATATTTTGGTGTATTTGATTGGGCGGTGGAATCAATGATTTCTGACAAGCGTCGTTGACCCAATAGTGGAACTACTAACCGTATGCAACCTAATGGGGTGTTTGGTTGCATGATAATGAGCATTTTTATTTTAATTTTTAAAAATTATAGTAAAAGTTTATTTTAAAAGTGTTTGGCATGTGCTACAATTTTTTATCTTAAAAATTTTTTCACCCTCCTCCACGTGATGGAGAAAAAAAGAGGTATTGAGCATTTTTTTTCTTTTCAAAAAGGCACAACCAATGCACATGGTCTACAAGCCTAACCCATGTGCTACATAAGTGACTTTTCATTTATACACCAAACACCTTACCATCATTTCTAAAAATGATAATGTTTTTGCCAAACATTATATTTTTATAGTTTTAATTTTAACATTTGTCAAGTTTCAATGTGTGATATCATTTTTTATCATGAAACCATATAAAAAAATAAAATACAACCAAACACCCCAGAAGGGATTGTTGTAATGGATTCTTAAGTACTCCACAAACACCATCATGATTATGTTTGGTGTGCTAATGTTTGGCTTGTTCTTATATCTAAGGCAAGAAATCATGCAAGAGCATAGATTGCATAGTCGGCCAGATCGGAACGGAATTAGCTGATTTCGGGATACTATCAAACCCTTTCGATCCGATTTCAGTTGGAATGATCGATCCAACCGGATCTCCTGTCGAAATCGGCCAAAATCAATTGAATCAGTTTGGATTGGGTCCGGACTCAATCGAATATGCCAATTCCATGACCGATTTCAGTGACAGAATTGTTGGAATCGACCTCTCTGCTGTAGCACTCTTCCTTGCCCTATCAGGCAGGAAGAAACCTTATCGGGTCCATTAGGGCTAAGTCACCCTGATCTAGTGGCCCAATCATATCTAGTCTCTTGGAAAGGGAAGGCTGTGGCAGCGTTGTGCCGTAGTGGCGGCCGATACACCCCCTCCCCTTTGGCCCCCAAAGAGCCTAAATGAGATCAGAATCTGATTTAAGCTCTTATTCTATGTTTTTATTTTCTTGGGGTTATAAATATTTTTAAGATTTTTTATGAACTGACTGGATTTAGTCCCCCCGTAAAATTTGTTTGAATTAGTGATACAATCCAATTCAAATGAAATCGATACCAACCAATCTAGGTACAGATTCTGATCTGACCATCAACGTGTAGGAGTCAGTTCTACACAAATCTGAGGATTGTGTGTGTGTGTGTGTGTAGAAACCTGACTATCAAGATGCAGCAAAGTAATTTTAGTTGTGCTTCTGTCACATTTGCAGATTCCAATCATTGTAAACCACCTTACTGGTGCAATCCAATGCATCTTAGAAGTAGAAGATGCACTTTTCAAAAAAGAAAAAAAGAAGTATTTGTTGCACAAACACATGCTATATGCATCATGTTTGGTTGCATGATAGAATAATTTTTCTTTATGTTCGTGTAACAAAATTTGTCCACGGTTGTTGGTCAACCATGATAAAATATGATTTTAGAGAGTGCTTATTCTTGGATAAAAAGTAATGAGACCTCTTAATGTGGTCCCTCATCTTTATTAGTTATATCCTAGGTTCCACTTTTATGTTATGTTATCTAAGAAAACATGATAATTTTACACTTCATTTGAATATATAATGCTATCATAAAAGTGTATAGAAAATTATTGCGGTGAAACCAAAGACCTTGTAGGTTTCCCTCTTGCATGGTTGTCAATTCGTGTAAATGGTATTGCTTTAGGATAATTTGGATTTGTAGTTTGAACATGGGTTAAACTATGTCTAAAATTAGGGGTGTTCATGGTTTAATTTGGTTCCATTTCTAGTCAATTTTTTCGAAACCGAACTGAAACTTGAACTAGACAAGTTCAACTAACAAAAAAGTGAACAGAACCAAACACATAAGTTCACTACTTTAACATATATTATATATTTAAAAAAATAGAATAAGATTGAGTCAGAATAAATAACTATTTAGGGTCAATGTAAAGTTTAGTATTCTATTTGTGTGAGAATTTTCTCTTTTTGATATTAGTTGATATAGATTTATAATAATATATTTAAAATCAATATACTATATATAAACTAAGTTGACCGGGTCAACAAGTTTACCTATTCAGTTTGAGTTAGACAGGAGCCAAATTGATAACATATCCATTGTTGGGGTTCAGTTAAAAACCTAAATAAGCAAATATCTCAACCACGTTGAGCCGATCATTTTGGTTTGGTTGGAATAAGTTTGAAAGTTTGCCCGACACATGTGAACATCATTAGAATATTAATGCTATTAACTAATGCTATTACTATGAACTTTGGTTTTCATGGCCTTTGAAACTTCCAACCGTTGAATACATTGTTCTTGGTCTTAAAAACTCTATTTCTTACAGTGCACCAAACACTTGAAACAAGTTATTTACATCTGTTTAGATCTGTTTGCAACATTACATTCAGCTGTTTAACGGTACTATAAACTTAAACCTGCTCGCAACTTCTCCTCATTGAGCATATTGTACATAGCTGCACCTCTTCCTTGAGAGAAATGCATAATGAAAGATTCTGCTCTGCTCACCTTTGGTGGTGGCCTACAATCACTGAACATCAATCCTCTATAAAGTTGCCTTGGTGGATGCATCTCAAGATGAGAACAAATAAGGGGTATCTAGTTTTTACATAAAAAAGCACTGAGATCTTCAGTCTTCAAAACCTCTTGGATGGAGCTTGTTCGTTCAGTACAACATGTGATGATTTCATTTAGCTGAATCAACATTTCTCCATACATGTTATCTCCTTTTCACCCCTTCTCATTCTCATCACCCTGTTCAACCGGTGTTTTGCCTGCTGTTCTGCCATCCCACCACATCTTCTTGGCATTGAGGAATTGTTAGGGAACCTTTCTATAGCATAACTGTTATAAAATCTTATTTTTACATTCATCTTTCTAGACTTTTTTCTATTTCTTTTATATTTCTCTAGAATTTTTATGTTTGTTTTTTGCTGTTCATTGGAAGTAGAAATTGTTTAGGTTGAAGCCACTTTATGTTTAAAAACATATTAAAATATTTTAAACTTCACTGTCATCAATTGCAACTTTAACAACTATCTAGGTTTTAAGTAGGTGAATGTGGTTCAAATTTTTATTTAAGGGTGACAACCAAACAAATTAACTAGCTAATGTATTATAGAATTTAGCACTTATTTCACACAAGTTAAGAATAGAGTTGAAATTATGACATTTCCATAAGTTGTCTTTTGTATGATCCCCCAGCAAACGTAGTTATGAACACAGATCATGGGGGATATTATATCTTTCAGTAGGACTCTTGATAGCTTGATAGGTCTTATTTATCTAACTAGTTACAAGCTCTAAAGATCAAGCACATACAGAGCTACCATCTGTAGCCTTCTTCTGCAGGAAAGAAGAGCTATCTAGTGCTCAATGGTGACCTACTCTTTGCCCCTCTGTCTAGCACTCTCTTCATACCCATCAAGGTTGAGCATGGGAATGATGCAACAGATTTAACAGGCAGGGATGTGTGTAGATGCTTTATTGCAATCTTACCAAGAACTATCAGAGATGCTTCTGAAGGGGGGGGGGGGGTCTTCTTCACTTCTAAGTTGCAAGACCAGGAATATGGTAGACCTCTTGTTGAGAAGAAATTTCTATTCATGAACGCTTGGAGACAATATTTGGGAAAACATCTATTACTTACATTTAAGACTTCAGGCCATGTTTGAATATAGTATTTGAGACTTATAATACTATTCTTGATGTTGATTTTCTAATGTCAGTTATCAAAATTGATGTCATATTAGTTTCATTGTTTCTAGCAAGCAAACACTTGGCTGACATGGTGAGATGATTATCAATGGCTAAGGTGACATTTGATTGATCGAAACATCACATTGGTTATGTATTTTTATTAATCTCTAAACACATTTCTTATATCTTAACAAAATTTTTAAACTTCAGTTGTATAGTTCAGTGGTGGCACCAAAAAATTCATATATAAACAAGTTTTAAGTGGGGAGAGGGCATCCACATGCCCCCTCATTTTCCCACTATACTTACAAGAAAGAATCCTTTAAAATAGGGGTGCGACCCTACTTTATTTGCTCTATCCATGGGTCTCCAAGGGATGAGAGGATGGGGACCCCTATGGTAGAACAGAGGGGTAAGAAGAGGAAATTTTCTCCCTCCTTACACCCTTGCTACCCCAGCCCAGGGAGAGAAACAGAGAGGAAGAGAGTGGCGCGCCAATAGAGAGAGGAACCTGGAAAGTAATTTCTCTTTAATTCTATTTAAATCTTATTTTATTTCAACTCAAATCTCAGTGATTACAATCAAACCTTAATGAGATTCTCTATTCCAACTATGAGTCAATAATATCTTCTTATTTTATTTTAAAAATGTTAAATCAAATCTACTCATTAAGGGGCTGTTTGGTACATGATTAACTTTGAGATAAACTTGGATTATTCTCAAATTAATTTTGTACCAAACCGCTCTTAAGAGACTGACATCTCCATCTTTCCTTGCCAATTATGAAGCAACTTGTGAAGAAAATTTAAGTGATTTTATTGGTTGGAAAATATTTTCCAAAAATCATCTAATTGAGGATTTTTATCCCAAAAATCAAAAGATGGGATATGGTCAATATTCTTACATAGAAAATTGCATAAAATCATAAAAAATATTCCTAGGTCTTAAAAAATTTTAAAATTTTAATTTTTAAAATTTTTAAAAATAAAATATTTTATTAAAGCACACAAAAATCAAGGATTTAGTCATAATTAACTACTTATGACTAAACTTTTATTTGGAGTATTATATTATTTTATATTATTTTTAACAGATAGCACTTTATTTTAAAATTTTTAGCCCATGTTTTCTATGGAACACTAAAAACATTATGGATAAATCATAAAAAAAAGTATATAAAAAATATGAAGAAAGTAAAAAAACATAGTAAGATGAAATGTGGCACCTCTACTCACATGTAAAAATATAAGAGAGACGGCTCTCATCTCATAAAAAAATCTGAAAAATCTAACAAAAATCTTGAAAACAATAGAAAATTTTCCACTTCTTTTTACCTTATTTGGATAAGCCCTAAGGAGCAAGCCTGCCGCCCCACCCCCTCTATGCCCCTTGTCAGCGCTTCCACAAGGAGAGAAAAAGAAGAAGAGAAGGTAGTTGCACCTATTGTGCCATGGAGAAATAGAGAGAAAAAGAGAGAAAAAATAAGATAAAAAAAGGGATGCTGCCTGCTGCTGCTGTGCAAGAAGAAAAAAAGGAGAAGAAAGGCTAAAGAATGGAAAAGGTGAGAAAATGGGCTCCCCCACATTGGCTACACACATATTCTCTCTCCTTCCTTCAAAAATCTCCTTTACCTCCAAACCAAGACCACAAAGGCTATGAAAACCCCTTACTGCTGCACTCCAGTCCACCTATTTTTCATGGGTTTTTAAGCCCGTTACCATGAAAACAAAAATAGATCCAAACAAACAACACACCTTTAAACTCTCCCAATTCCATAAACAAAGACTCATAAGCCAAACTAACTCAAAACAAAAAAAGGAACAAAACTTAAAACCATGGAATATTGGATTGGGATCAATACTTAAAGCCGGAGTTTCCCAATGCGATTAGATTCTAGGCCAAATGCCCCGAATCCAACCTCGGGTCCACTAACCCAGCGTCGGATCCGGGCCTGGTTGCCCAACCCAGCAACCCGATCAGGACCAAGCTCAACCGGGTTGGTCGTGGCTAG
Organism: Cryptocoryne crispatula var. balansae; assembly: GCA_036172225.1. Lineage (NCBI taxonomy): Eukaryota > Viridiplantae > Streptophyta > Magnoliopsida > Alismatales > Araceae > Cryptocoryne > Cryptocoryne crispatula. Next base: position 25,971,224 of record CM069932.1, read on the forward strand.
CCCATTGGGGCATTTTAAACATCCCTAGCCCAAGGGACCTCCTTCTCCTCACACCTCTCTCTCACTCTCTTCTGATTTCATTCTTACTCTAAACTTCCTCTCATGTGTTTTAACCCCCCTTCCCCTCACACCTCTCCCATTCTCTCATTCTTTCCAAACTTCATTCTCAATCTAAACTCTTTTTCATGTGTTTTAATAGTATATTTTTCTCTCTTTAAAGTGTTTTAGGATTGTTGAATTTTGTTTTCAAGGCTTCCTAGAGATTAATTTTGTTTAATTTTGCTAGTAACCAATTTGTTAATTTTAAATATTTTTCAACACGTCTTCTTCAAGCCATGACACTCAAAACTTACGGCGTGACTTGAAATGACCTAGCATGGCTCCATTGTACATCGATATCGATGGCGGATAGGAAAGTTAAATGTAAGTATTGTTAACAAGTAATGTACGGGCGAATTTTCTTTCAATTGAAGCATCACCTTGATGGGATAAAAGGGAAATGTTGTGCCATGCAAGCAGACTCCACCTGAGATAAGAGTGCAATTATGTAGACATTTACAAGCAATGAAATAATAAGAGAAGCAACAAAGCAGCATAAGAAGACCATCTAGGAATAAATTTCTCAACCTTCAAGTTGTGTAAACACATAAATTTGGCATAGTTACGGGGCCTAAAACTTGTTTTCATGGATAATACTTGAATTTTTTATTATAATAAATAGATTCATCTAAAATAAGAACTAAAAAGTGGTCGGGAAGGCATAATCGCCCCCTCAAATAGAAGTGTACGACGCCCCGGAAAGGAGACGTTGTATGCCCTCGAAAAAGTTATGCGAGGCCCCAAACTCTAGTTTTCAAAGATAATACTTGAATTTTTTGCTAAAATAAATCGATTTATCAGAAAGAAGAGAACTAGAATTGGTCGGGGAAGGGCATAATGGCCCGTCGAAGCGGGAGTTGCCTAATGCCCCAAGAAAGGAGATGTTAGATGCACCCGAAAAGGGATTGTTAGGCTTTCCTACCCTATCACGTGCACACCCGACATCACGGCAATCAATTTGACCATGAGATTAAGTGTAGACAAGTACGAAGTTGATGTTCGATATCCTGGGGCATCGGGTGTCCCGATAGGCTGATTTGATTGCGCTTGGCATGCGCATGTGTGGCATAATAAATGCTTGTCATTGTACTTGACGCCTCATTTGCTAGGGCACAAAGATTGAAAGGTTTACTTTCTCCACCCATCTCCTGGATTCACGTGTGGTCAGCGCAAGCCTCATTTAAATGCAATTGCAAGCACCCCATCTAATGGGGAGTCTCCAGGACACCCCCATATTGAGGGCATTTTGGGCTAAAAAATAACCTATTTTCTTGCCTATAAAAGTGAGCCATCTTCTAACATTTGGGCTAGAGGTTCCAAGAAGTTTTTAAGAACCCCTAGAGATCCACAAACAACACGTCTTCATCCCTAACCTCCCCCACACCTCCCAAGTCACCCCAAGAGCATCTCCACCCACCTTGGAACCACCCCCTATGCATCCAAGAAGATCCTACTTTATGAGACACGCCAATTTGGCCTCCTATTTGCAGTAGCTTAAACCATTATTCTATTGGCAACATCTCTTTTAGATTTCATCAAAATCATGATGAACCAACCCTTTTGGATGAGCCGAGGTGCTTATTGGAAATATGAGGATGATTTACTAATTTCTAATCAAATCCGTGTTTGTCGAACAAGAAACTCTTGGTGGTGTGCCAGATTATGCTTTTCCCAGCATATCCTATATTTGGAAATTTTCACAGGATTATATGGACATCTAATGAAAAAGTATTCAACATGAATAATCTTCTTATATGAGTTATCTTTCCATTGCAACAAACGGCATTCAATTCTGATATCCCATTTGTCTACCAACTCGTCTTTTAGAAATCAGATGCACAAGGTTCTGTCCGCACGTTAAAGCACCAATCAAACCCAAATGCATGCAAGCCCAGCCCATTGGGCGCATTTCTGAACAAATCTCGACCTTACCTTCCTTTTCCTCCTACATATCCCTTGGTAAAGTATCTGGAAGCTTCATGGTCGAAATTAGCATCATTAAATGATGTCATAATCCAACTTGTTGCTCTTATACATCAAAACTTGCTATTTTTTAGACTGCTGCATTTGTTTCCTCTTCAAGTGAAGACATATTTTGAAGACATGGGAAAGGTGATCCACGGTTTCCAATCCTTCTCAATCATTTAGGTAAGTTTCCAGAAGTCTCATTATGAAAATTAGCATCATTAAATGGAGGAAATCCAACCTATGGTCGGATGTATCAAAAACTTGCTATTTTTTGACTGCCGGTTCTCATCCCCTATAAAAGGAGACACATATGAACAACCTAAGAAAAGCATCCCCATCCTCCAGCACTCTTATTATCTGTATCTTCAGGAAACCCTAGGCTTAATCCCCAACCTCCCCAAATCATCCTCTCTTCGTCGTCCCGGTGCCCGGAGATCATCCCAAAGTGAAGAAGAAGCCGGTCTATGCTTTCCGACGTGCTGCACTGCTGATCATCGACTTCTACAGCATCTTTATGGTCATTTTACGGCCTGACTTCCTTCCAGAAGAAGTGTAGTTCATCAAGATATCTTTCATATCCAACAAACGGAGATCAATTTCTGACATTCCTTAGGCTTGGCTATGGCTTCAACAACGGGTACTTGCAATGGAGCCAGATCCGAAGTCTTCTCTTCTAAGTCATCATCTTCTCGATCAATTTCAGTACATTTAATGATGGATTCAATATATACATCCTTCATGGAAATTGTTCCCCGGTGAAGTCTTCTTTTATTTACAACAAGAATCATTCAATTCAGATATACTGTGGTGACCATAGCACATCCTATATCAACATTGTCTTTGTCAGGAGTTTCCGAACTTCATTGTCCAAAGATCCGGCTTATCAGGTAAATTGTGAATTACTTATCATAAGATTAAAAAGGCAAAACTTTGTCTTCATATAAAACCACCCTCGGTAAAGTCCTATTTATTTTAAAACAAACATCACTTTATTTTGATGTCAGTGACATTGCTTTGTTACGATCTCTGCACTCCAGGCAGCGTAGCTTTTACATTGAATCTATCCAATGCGGTTGCCACTTTCGCTCTGGGTTGTGTTGTCTTTAACCATTCATATTCTATTTTATTCATTCAAATCATTTAGTTCATATTTTAAGCATCATTTTATTATGTTTTTTTTCATTATTTCATATATCACAAAAAACCAAAAAAAAGAAGTTAGGGCTAACTTGAGAATCCGGTGACAGTTTGTTTCCAATTGTCGTTTTATGTTATTACTTTTATAGTTACCACACTTAACTTCAGCTTCTAATCATACTTTCACTTGTTTTCTTGTCTTCTTTGTATGCAATAGTTTACGCAATTGCATCAGAGCTAGCTAGTCCTGTGGTGGACTCTTGGCACATCGGCCGGCCGAAGAAGAAGAAGGTTGGGCCACACATCCCACGATCTCCCATGCTAAGGTGCACACGTCATTGACTCATCTCTTATTTTTCTAATTCACGCCAACAGCAGAGCCCGCGGCTCCTCGGCGACCATGATTTCTCTTATCATGTTCTAAGTTATTCTATTCCTCACTCTCCTTCCACATGACCCCAGGCTTGTCTCCGGTGCTTGAGCGATGCCGTGAGATGAAAGTTTGGGGATCGATGTGAGTGTGGAGACCGAGGTGAGGATTTTATTACTTTGCGAGTGTTTACCAATTACACCACTCCCCATCCCCACCAGTCCCATTCCATCTTTTCACCTTTTCTCGAGATGTCGATCCAAAACCCGTTTCTCGCGAGTCGACACCTACCACTTCTCATTCTCTCATTCCACTCCATTTTCCACAAATCTCACCACCACCTT